>CM066328.1:287638281-287960781 GCA_033807585.1 Hydrophis major
GGGGGCTCTGTGGGAGCTGAACAGTGCTATCGGTGAACAACAGATAGCACATCCAGACGGGTTTCTCATTGTGGCGGGGGATTTTAATCATGCAAATCTTAAGTCGGTGTGTCCACAGTTATACCAGCACATTGACTTTCCTACAAGGGGAGTCAACACACTGGACCTTGTTTATACTACTCAGCGTGGAGCCTACAAAGCCTCCCCTCTCCCCCATTTGGGTGCTTCTGATCATATTGCAGTTATGCTAATGCCGGCGTATAGACCAAAGATTAAACTCAATAAACCGGTTCAGAAACAAATTAGGGTGTGGCCAGAAGGTGCTTCCTCTGTGCTCCAGGACTGTTTTGGAACTACAGCCTGGGACATGTTCAAAGAGGCAGCCACCTTTAATGGCCACACTGACATTGAGGAATACACAGAGACTGTTACTGCCTACATCACCAAGTGTATTGATGATGTCACGGAAACAAGGACTATTACTGTACGGGCCAATCAAAAGCCTTGGCTCACAGGAGAAGTCTACAGGCTACTGCGGGCCCGGAATGCCGCCTTTAGAGCAGGTGATGATGTTGGCCTGAGAACAGCCAGGGCTAACTTGGACCGGGGTATCAAAGAGGCAAAGAGGCAGTATACCAGGAAGATAGCCCATCATTTCAGTGACAGCAGAGATACCAGGAGCCTGTGGCAAGGTCTTCAGACCATCACGGACTACAAACCCCGGCCTCGGACCTGTGATAATGACATCACTCTGCTGAACAATCTGAATGATTTCTTCGGTCGTTTTGAGGCACAGAACGGCACTCCTGCACGAAAGTCCGTACTTCCACCTGGCGACCATGTGCTGCGCCTGTCTCCAGCCAGCGTGAGACGATCCTTTTCCAGGATTAGTGCCCGCAAGGCTGCGGGGCCGGACAACATTCCTGGTCGCGTACTAAAGGACTGTGCAGAGGAACTCATGGATGTCTTTACAGACATCTTTAACATCTCTCTGAGCCAGGCTGCGGTTCCTACATGCTTCAAACTAACTACCATCATTCCAATACCCAAGAAGGCTTCCCCTTCCTGTTTTAATGACTACCGCCCTGTTGCACTGACTCCCATCATCATGAAGTGTTTTGAGCGGTTAGTCATGCAGTATATTAAATCCATCCTTCCTCCTACCTTGGATCCCTTCCAGTTTGCATATCGGGCCAACAGGTCCACCGATGATGCTATTTCTACTGCCCTTCATTCAGCTCTCACCCATCTGGACACTAAGGACTCACATGTCAGAATGCTGTTTATAGACTTTAGCTCAGCGTTCAACACCATTATCCCCCAGCAGCTTATACGGAAACTGGATCGGCTGGGTGTGAATACCTCATTGTGCAACTGGTTGTTGGACTTCCTGACTGGGAGACCTCAGATAGTCCGGGTTGGCGGCAACTCATCGGGAACTATTATTTTGAATACGGGGGCCCCCCAGGGATGTGTGCTCAGCCCTCTACTTTTCACTCTGCTGACCCATGACTGCACACCTAAGCATGGTACCAACATCTTCGTTAAGTTTGCGGATGACACAACTGTTGTTGGTCTCATCCATAATAACAACGAGTCTAACTATAGGGATGAGGTGAGCCAGCTCACCACATGGTGTGGTGTTAACAACCTTTCTCTTAATGTTGATAAAACTAAGGAGATCATTATCGACTTCAGGAGAGCACGTACCCAGCACCCTCCTCTGTCCATTAACGGTACAGTTGTGGAGAGAGTGAGCAGCACTAAATTTCTGGGCGTGCACATTACAGAAGATCTTACCTGGAGTATCAACACCACATCACTTTACAAGAAAGCACAACAACGTCTTCACTTTCTCCGCAGACTGAGAAACGCCAGAGCCCCTACCCCTATCATGCTCTCTTTTTATCGTGGGATTATTGAGAGCATCCTGACCAGCTGCCTCACTGTGTGGTATGGCAGCTGCACAGCATTCTGCCGTAAGACCTTGCAGCGCACAGTGAGAGCAGCTGAGAAGATTATTGGTGTCCCCCTCCCACCCATTCACAATATTTATAATACACGCCTGACCCGTAAAGCTATTCAGATCTCAGGCGATGTCTCCCACCCCACACACAGCTACTTCAGCCTCATGCCATCAGGCAGGAGACTGAGGTGCCTTCGGGCTAGGACTTGTAGATTAAGGGACAGCTTTGTCCATCAGGCTGTCAGGCAGTTAAATTCCCTGCCAGTTCTCCCCCCTAGTCTGTTTCCGTTGTCTTCGCATTAATACTATATACATACATGAACATTCATTGTGTTTTAATTGCTGCTTTTCCCATGCACTTTAGCACTCACAGTACTTTTAATGTTTTAACTTTTATCCTGCATTTCTATTGCCCTCGAATCCGCTGCACTAGGGTTACTGTTAGTGTTTTATTGTATTTTATTGTTCATTGTATTTTTTTATTGTTTTTATTGTTCTACTGTATTTTATTGTATTGTTGTTACTTTTTTTACTGTACTGTGGGAGAGTGGGAACGTAATTTCATTCCTATATATGATTTGCTTGTCATGTATGGAGTGACAATAAAGGAACCTTGACCTTGACCTTGACCTTGAAAACACACACCAACCGCTACCTCAACTCCCAATCCCACCACCACCCAGCACAGATAAACTCTGTGGCTAAAACACTAATTACTAGAACCAAATGCCTGGCAGACAATACACACATTAAGACTGAACTATGCACCCTGACTAAAATATTGACAGCCAATGGCTTCCACAAAAGCAAAATCACCAACTTGATCCACAAAAACACACTGAGACATAATAGAGACCCAGATGATGAACAGACCAATGGAACAGCTGTCCTGCCCTACATAAAAGGCACTACAGACAAAATTAGTAAGATTCTATACAAACACCACATCAAGACTGCCTTCAAAACAGACAGAAAAATAGCAGCCATCCTCAGGAACCCCAAAGACAAAATTGACCTGGAAAACCAAGGCATATATGAAGTCCCCTGTGCATCATGCCCGGCCACATACATTGGACAGACCAATAGAAGAATAAGCACCCGCCTGGATGAACACAAAAATGCAGTCAAAAAGCTGGAACACACTTCCTCACTAGTCCAACACATGGAATCCACAGGTCATAACATCAACTTCAATGGCACCAAACCCTAGCCACTATAGAAAATCCCAGCCACAGAATCATCAGAGAAGCCATAGAGATTGAAAAAAGACCAGAAAGCATGAACAGAAGAGATGATTCCACCAGGCTGTCAATCATTTGGAAGCCTGCACTCACAAACAAAAAAATCTCCACACCACAAGCCAGGCAAACACCTGGGCACAAACAGATCCCCCCTGATACCTCCAGCTCAAACACACCCCAACCAGGCACCCAGATGAAACCCAGCTTCCTAACTAATGATAGCTGTCCATTTACCCGAAGCCAAGCTGCACTAAAGGCCTCCAATAAAGTAACACAATGTTGCCAGCCAATCAAGATACAAAAAGAGCCAAAAAAACAGACAGAAGATATTAGAAGCAGAACACAGCAAACTCCAAGACCAATAAACACAGACCAAGACTCTCAACCAATCAGGATGAAGAAAAAAACCATTCTGTCACAGCAATAGGCTGCCCCAAATTTAAATCTGAAACCACTGTAAAAGTCTAACTCACAGACGAACACTATACAGAAGCCTGATGATGGCAGATGAGATTCTGCTGAAACGTTGCTACAACTTTAAAAGCACCACTATTATGACGTGGGAAAATACCCGAACAAAGCTGAATGCCATACATACATACATACATACATACATACATACATACATACACATATATATATATATATTTGTAGCTTTAAGGAAAAATATTGTAATGTATTATGCTGTGTTCTGGTTGGTTGATTATGCTACAAGTTGCCATAAGAGGGAGCTATAGATCATGGTTTAATTCTCTTTCTTTTTCTCTTTTTCACTGATGATCTCTCTTGATACTGATACTGACTGACTGCGGACTGATACTGACGAACCCTGTTTATTTTGATATTCTGTTGATATTGAAGGTTATTTGTTGTATTATGGTTTGATATTGGTCTGCTGAAAAAGACATGGAACCGATAAGAAGACTTTATAACTAGATGTAAGAAGACTTTATAACTGGATATTTCTGGACTGTTAAAAATGTGTATGACATGGACTGTTTATTGGACTATACTATTTCTTCAAGTAAACATTAATACAACTTGTTCAACTCTGTGTGGCTGTATATTTCTTCATAACTGTTCTCATAAACCATTTTCCGTGTGCATATCCTTTTTTTACAAGGGTTACTCTGCACATATCCTAACACAGCTAAGACATGTTTTATACAAATATGCGAGAAAGTTTTGGTCTTCAGTGAAAAGCTTCACAAACCTACTGCAAATAGACAGAACATAAAACTCCTCATCCCACTCCACCTGTGTGTCTTAAAGATGCAGAATTCAGAATGCTTCATGGTGTGTGCCATAATTATAAACCAGGCAACATGAAAGCAAAATAGTGACTGGCGAACTTGTGTGTTCTTTATAATCTTAAAACTGTTGAAACTTTCAGTGCTGACTACAGATAGCTATATTTCAACCGCAATTGTGATACAGCAAATATCCAAGGTTTAATTATTTTTCTCAGCTGGAGACAATATTGCCTGGTCATGGCTAAAATTATGCACTAAAGCCAATGCTTTGGGGGCACATGTCTGCACTCATTTAAAATTAAACTCTGTTCAGATCAAGTAAGCTGATGCTGTGAAAATGGATTCCGTTTTTGTCAATGTGTATAATGTCAAAAAAACAGTGGTGGATATCATTTATCATGCTGAATTATCCTGTATGGCATTGTCTATGGCGAGTTGTCATGCGGCAATTTGACCATGGCAAACTCTCCCATGGTGTGTTGGACACAGCGAGATGGCTGTGGTGGGTTGGCTGTGGCAAAAAGGCCATAGTAAGTTGTCCATGGTGAGATGGCCATGATGAGCCGCAACAAGTTGTCCCATTCCAACCAATTTGGCCTTGTATTCCTCTTTTCTCAGAAAGAAAATATATCTTAAAAGAACCTACATACTGAAACTTAATGCAAACAGTGATATAGTAATTATACTCTGCATACTATGCTGACTCTGTAAAACCACTTAGAGAGGGCTGTAAAGTGGTATATAAGTCTAAGTGCTATTGCCATTGCCATATGTTTAAAATGTTATTGAAAGAATTAAAGCACAACAATTTACCTGTTTTGAAAAAAAAAAATTAAGTTACTTTAGAAGATGTATACAAAGTCTCCACATATTAGGAACAACTGAAGTTATATTTTATGTTTTTATTCATTTTTATTTATTTACTCATCAGATTTATATACCCATTCATCTCACAGGAAGTTACTCTGTGCAGAATACAAAAATCAAATAAAAACAATTGTATAAATGCAAACATTATAAAATATATATAAAACAATCATTATTAAATGAATCATTATTAAAATTAAAATATATCAAAAGTTATTTATTTTATTTGCTTACCAATGATCTTGGAGATATGGAAGGTCTATACAACTAAAAGGCAATGCAAGCCACCAGGCAAAATGTCTATGGAGATTCTCAATCCTCCAGGTCATGGTTGTCCCAAAGATGCTTTTTCTAAAAAACAACTGGTGTTTCTTGACATTTTTGTTTGAAAATGTCTCTTCAGTTCTGAAGAAGCTTCTTGGATAAGAAACAAAATGTTTTCAAAGAAAAAAAATCAAGAAAGTCCAATTCCCTTTTGGCAAAAGAAGCTTTGAGAAAAAATTCATAGGCACTGAGTCCAAATTAGAAGCAGGGCTGCCAACCTTGAGTGATAGTTCGGAGTGAGACACTGCGAGGGAGCGGAGCGACCAAGCTCAAGGGAGCGAAGCGACCGAGGGGGGGATGGTGTGGAAGGGGGGTGTCCCACCTTCCACGGTAGGGAGCTTTGACAATTTTACATTTTAAATGGTGCAATCTGATGCATACTTTAGTCATGATTTGGACATATACATACATACATACATGCAAGCAGCACCAATGTACTTGAACCGGATTTGTAAGATATTAATAATGCAGTTCACTGACCATCTTGTCCGGAAAGGGTCCACATTCTTGGGCCTCTGCCCATCTGCTCCGTCCCTTTGGGCTGCTCCGGCTCTCCTCCTCCTCCAGGGTCCCTGGCTGAGAGGGGCGTCCCAAGTGCCTGGGATCCGGCCCCTCCAGGCTGC
This sequence comes from Hydrophis major, assembly GCA_033807585.1. Taxonomy (NCBI): domain Eukaryota; kingdom Metazoa; phylum Chordata; class Lepidosauria; order Squamata; family Elapidae; genus Hydrophis; species Hydrophis major. The sequence continues at coordinate 287,644,556 of CM066328.1, forward strand.
CTCTTCAGGGCCACAGAAGCCTCCCTCACATGGCCCCGGGGGTGGAGGGGGCCTTGCCAGGGTTCCCGGCCTTGGAGCTGGGCAGAAATGGCCCTTCCCAGCCCTCTCCCACCCTCTGGGTCTCGCACCTGCAGAGGGGAGGGGAGTCCAGGCTGAGTCTTGGACCCACCAGCCTCACAGTCCAGCTGAAGGGTCGGAAAGGGCCAGGCAGGCAGATGGACACACACACACACACACAGAATGGGGGGGGGAGGCTGGTGTCCTTCACTCCCCAAACACCCCCCTCCCAGTCTGTGCATGGGACCCCCAGCAATGCTGCCATCAGCTGCTCCCCTGCAGGGAAGTCCTGGATTGTCTGGGGGAGGAGAGGAAAGGACAGTGGCCACTCCCCCCCCTTTGCTTGGCATTTGTGGGGAGACGCCTCAAGGCGAGATTCCTTCCCGGGGGCTCCCAAAGAGCATCCAAACGTTCCTGGCATCAAGTGGGGAAAGAAGCCTAAAAAGAGAGAAACTCCTGCACCGGCTGCGATTGGGGCTCGGAGGGGACAGGAACCCCCCCTCCTTACGAGCCCCCCCTGCCCCGCTCCAGCCTGCCCTCTGGCGGGACCCCCTTCCTGGAGAGGCTCCTCCCTGCCAGACCCTCTTGCAGCCTCTTGGACCCAGGGGAGGCTGGGGGGGGCGCATATCTAAGTGCAAAGGGCGGGGGGAGGGACACAATGTACCCGGGAAGGAGCCCTCCCCCCCTCTTCCCCCTCCCTCTCCAGGGACTTCCCATCAGGCTGGGGAGCGAGAGAAGCCGAGGCGCGCAAGAGGCAGACGCGCATGCTCAGTCCCTTTCTTCAGGCTCGCAGGCCGCCTGCGGAGGGCGCCCCCTGGTGGTCCCGGCCAGCCACGGCAGCTCCCCTTGCGAGAGGGAGGCCAGAGAGGGACGCGCCTTTGCGCCCCAATCCCAGCGGCCTTGAGACCAGACGGGTGCGGGGAGGGGATGATGGGACACGAAGGAGCTCAGCTCTCGAGAAAGGCCCAGGGATGCCCTGTAGTCATACTTCATGGGGGATAGAGAGTTCGTCTCTCTCATCTCCGCCTGCCAGAGCAGAGTGCAGCGCAAGGGATAAGCCCAGAGAGTTGTGACATCCTAGAGCGGAAACGAACAACCGCTTCCTGCAGCGTGGAATTCTCTCCTCACCCCGGTACAGAAATCAATGCGGGCAAAGTCCTCTCGCGCATGCTCTGTTCGCCCTCTGAAGCCGCCCAGGATCGGAGGCTTCACTTCTCGAAACTTTGGGCTTGGGCATATCGATATTCGGAATATCAGAGAATGTAGAGATATATTTATTTTTGTACATTCCATTTTGGGGGTTTAGCGTGAGATTTCGTTTATCAGAGTGAGACAGTCAAAATTGGTTGAATTGCGTGAGTCTCACTCTGATTGCGTGAGAGTTGGCAGCACTGTGGAAGTGAATGTCTTCCTTAACAAAGAAAGTCTCCAACTAGTTTATAGGGACTATGAGCAAGGCGGGAAGTGAACTGCCTTGCTCTTCATAACGGCAGAGGAAGTGGATGAACTATTGCTTTTATGAGAAAAGACAATATTCATATATTGGCATCCATATTTAATGGCAGGGTTGAATGATTAACAGCAAGAATGACAAAAGAGATTGATGCTAAGACCATTTCACTTGAGTGCAATGGTTTTAAAAATTCATGGATACTGCCCTACTCTGTGAGATGTGGGGGCACTGTGAGATGTGGGGGCGCAGTTGTCAGGATTCCGGCAATTACTCCAATTAAATCATGAGCCTCGAGCCACACTCCCAAAACTAAAAAAGATTTATTTGAAGTTAACATTCTACGTCCGGCATTTACCTGGGCGTAGCCAACTCTGAGATACTTATAATTGCAGGCTAACTCTGCCCACAGTCTGGAAATTGAATCTGGTGTGGCTCAAGGTTAACTCAACCTTCCATCCTTCCAAGGTTGGTAAAATGAGGGTCTATTCTAGATGGTTGGGGCAATATAGAGAGGGCTTGAAAGCACTGTGGGGCAGTATATAAGTGCTATTGTTATTCCTATTGCTACTTTTCTCAGTGGATCAATGGATAAGTATCATATTGTTGACCCTTTGGTTTAGTTGGGTTCCCTTTATTGAGATTTTAGAACACATGGGAAACAAATGCTTCATATTCATTTATAAATTTTGAAAATTAGGTTTCACAAACTTTTAAACATCCCTGCATAACTTACTTACTTACTTATTTTATGTATTTATTTATTTAGTACTCTATAAACTTCTCCTTCAGAATTGTATATTTTTCTCTCTGCATCCTACTTGACTATAATAAATTACATAGTTACCTTAAAGTGTTTTAAAACACGCACAAAATCTACAGAAAAAAAAAATAAGAAGGGAGCATGGAAATAGGAATCCCATAAATAAATTAGCATAGCTCATACCTGTAAGGAAATCCCACCTTTGCAGAATGTTAGAAACAGCTGGTAACTGATTTATAGAGATCTAATAGTTTGTTCCATCACTGAATTTCTGGAGATGAATTTAAAAATTTGCTCCCAGAAAAACATATGTGAAGCAAATTATATTCACAGAAAGCAGAAACATTTTTGAGAAGAAAGGGCCCAGGTGCCTGCTTTAGATGTACCATTCTTGAATGAGAAATTGTACCTCAAATAACTTTATACCAATATATTACTTTAGGGTTTTTTTTTTCTATTAAAGGAATGTTGTCAACTTACTATAAGTGTATTCCAGATCAGCCCATCATAAATCACACTAGGAAGCTAGAGGAAAATTCTGTTTTATACATAAGGACAACTTAAATACCTGAGATCAACTTTGATTACTAAGATTATTAGATCTTTTTCATTGGAAAACTGGTATTTTAGTTGGCTCTTGCCAACTGCAAATCAGTCTACTGGAAAAAAAATATCAAACCATAAAATAAGAAAGGATGCCTTTTACTGTAATTAGAAAGTAAATATGAAAAGGACATTAGAGAGTGACACAAATTGAACGGAAGCCTGATATCTTTACCATGGGATTAATCTGAAAAAGAAAAAGAAAGAAAATACTGCCATTATGGATTAAAAAAGTATGTATAAGAGTAGATTTTACTAAAGGTGTTTAGAATGTACATCTTTAACTGTCTAACTTAATAACAGGACAGAGGTGTAAAATGTATGTGATTTGATTGCTTATTATACCCTAGCACTATCATTAAGTGTTGTAACTTATGATTCTTGATGAATGTATCTTTTCTTTTTATATACACTGAGAGCATTTGCACCAAGACAAATTCCTGGTGTGTCCAATCACACTTGGCCAATAAAGAATTCTATTCTATTCTATTCTATTCTATTCTATTCTATTCTATTCTATTCTATTCTATGATAGATTAAAAGTGTATAGTTCACTATGTGTAGTCAATTAAAATTTAATAAATATGAGAGTTCAGCCACATTAGATAAAAGTCCATATTTTTTTGCCAGAGCTATTTTTAGTATTTTTTTTAGTATTTATTTGATTTGTCAATCGCTTACAAGATATAGGTATAAGAATAAACAGACTTTTGAATATATGAGATAGATACTTATAAGAAAAATAAAAAACAATAGGACAGGGACGGTAGGCACGATTGGTGTGCAGGGCTGCCAACCTTGAGTGATAGTTCGGAGTGAGACACTGCGAGGGAGCGGAGCGACCAAACTCGAGGGAGCGAAGCGACCGAGGGGGGGATGGTGTGGAAGGGGGGGTGTCCCCCCTTCCACGGTAGGGAGCTTTGACAATTTTACATTTTAAATGGTGCAATCTGATGCATACTTTAGTCATGATTTGGACATATACATACATACATACATGCAAGCAGCACCAATGTACTTGAACCGGATTTGTAAGATATTAATAATGCAGTTCACTGACCATCTTGGCCGGAAAGGGTCCACATTCTTGGGCCTCTGCCCATCTGCTCCGTCCCTTTGGGCTGCTCCGGCTCTCCTCCTCCTCCAGGGTCCCTGGCTGAGAGGGGCGTCCCAAGTGCCTGGGATCCGGCCCCTCCAGGCTGCCTCTTCAGGGCCACAGAAGCCTCCCTCACATGGCCCCGGGGGTGGAGGGGGCCTTGCCAGGGTTCCCAGCCTTGGAGCTGGGCAGAAACGGCCCTTCCCAGCCCTCTCCCACCCTCTGGGCCTCCCACCTGCAGAGGGGAAGGGAGTCCAGACTGAGTCTTGGACCCACCAGCCTCACAGTCCAGCTGAAGGGTCGGAAAGGGCCAGGCAGGCAGATGGACACACACACACACACAGAATGGGGGGGGAGGCTGGTGTCCTTCACTCCCCAAACACCCCCCTCCCAGTCTGTGCATGGGACCCCCAGCAATGCTGCCATCAGCTGCTCCCCTGCAGGGAAGTCCTGGATTGTCTGGGAGAGGAGAGGAGAGGACAGTGGCCACTCCCCCCCCTTTGCTTGGCATTTGTAGGGAGACGCCTCAAGGCGAGATTCCTTCCCGGGGGCTCCCAAAGAGCATCCAAACATTCCTGGCATCAAGTGGGGAAAGAAGCCTAAAAAGAGAGAAACTCCTGCACCGGCTGCGATTGGGGCTCGGAGGGGACAGGAACTCCTTACGAGCCCCCCCGCCCCGCTCCAGCCTGCCCTCTGGCGGGACCCCCTTCCTGGAGAGGCTCCTCCCTGCCAGACCCTCTTGCAGCCTCTTGGACCCAGGGGAGGCTGGGGGGGACGCATATCTAAGTGCAAAGGGCGGGGGGAGGGACACAATGTACCCGGGAAGGAGCCCTCCCCCCCTCTTCCCCCTCCCTCTCCAGGGACTTCCCATCAGGCTGGGGAGCGAGAGAAGCCGAGGCGCGCAAGAGGCAGACGCGCATGCTCAGTCCCTTTCTTCAGGCTCGCAGGCCGCCTGCGGAGGGCGCCTCCTGGTGGTCCCGGCCAGCCACGGCAGCTCCCCTTGCGAGAGGGAGGCCGGAGAGGGACGCGCCTTTGCACCCCAATCCCAGCGGCCTTGAGACCAGACGGGTGCGGGGAGGGGATGATGGGACACGGAGGAGCTCAGCTCTCGAGAAAGGCCCAGGGATGCCCTGTAGTCGTACTTCATGGGGGATAGAGAGTTCATCTCTCTCATCTCCGCCTGCCAGAGCAGAGTGCAGCGCAAGGGATAAGCCCAGAGAGTTGTGACATCCTAGAGCGGAAACGAACAACCGCTTCCTGCAGCGTGGAATTCTCTCCTCACCCCGGTACAGAAATCAATGCGGGCAATGTCCTCTCGCGCATGCTCTGTTCGCCCTCTGAAGCCGCCCAGGATCGGAGGCTTCACTTCTCGAAACTTTGGGCTTGGGCATATCGATATTCGGAATATCAGAGAATGTAGAGATATATTTATTTTTGTACATTCCATTTTGGGGGTTTAGCGTGAGATTTCGTTTATCAGAGTGAGACAGTCAAAATTGGTTGAATTGCATGAGTCTCACTCTGATTGCGTGAGAGTTGGCAGCACTGGGTGTGCTTATGTGCACCCTCTACAGGACTCTTAGGAAGGGGGTGAAGTCAATAGTAGACAGTCTAAGGTTAAAGTCTGATCTATTAAGATTAAAATCTAATCTATTGTTGAAGGATGATAAAGGCGGTGATGGGATTCAGCCAGTTCACCAGAATTCAGGCAAACCGGTTGTTAAATTACCCCCCAACCTTGCTATCAAAGTGGATCCTGGGCACTGAACTATGCTGCAATGGAGAAATGGATACAGAGGGAAGGAGGAGGCCGCTTTCCCTCTTTCTTCTCCCTCCTTCCGTCGTGCTGTTTCCTGTTTCTCCATTGCAGCACAGCACACAGGATCCACTTTGATAGAGGGGGGTGGTGGTAATTTAAGAACTGGTTCACCCAGGGTTCAAGGAACAAAGCATGAGCTTCTAGGATAGTTCACTGTTTTAAGGGCCATCACTGGATCAATGACAATATTATGTTTTGTCTTTTGATTCTTTCTCTCTTTCTCTTTTTTCTTTTTGAAGCAACTGCTAATCAGTGGAAAAGATAGCTGTCTAGGGCATTTACTGAAGGGGATGGGGAATACAAGCATCACAATCGAACCAACCTGACACTAGCATTAAACTGCAATAAGCCAATATACTAGAGATTGTGTGGGTGTGGGTGGGTTCCTTCATTCAAATCAAGTGCTGATCCATTGTTGTGACAGGAATTGACTGAACAGCTACTTATCCAAACCTGACATCATGGACTGACAAAGAACAAATGGCTTTCATGCCTAAGGCAGCATTATAACTGGTTTCTAGCCTTAATCACAAGACCAACCTGTCTTTCGACTTATAGTATTACATGTGCTACACATTGGTAGGAATCAAAAATTTTTACTACCGGTTCTTTGGGCGTGACTTGGTGAATATGGCTTGGTGGCAGTGCTTTTTCAAGGCTTTTCAGTATTTGAAAGGAACACTTCAGTACTAGCTTGCTTTCTAAAATTTCTCATTTTCCTGTTAGACAACTAATTAAATCAGGAATAAAATACCAGGGTTGAAAAGGGGACTTTCATATGTATTTACCCTAGGAGTTGATTTGCAAAACATGGACCCTAATCAACAGAACAGAATAGCACTTGTACTTAGCAATAGCACTTAAACTTACATACCACTTCATGGTGCTTTCCAGAACTCTCTGAACAGTTTATGTTAAGTTCTGCGCATGGGTGCAAGGAGCGGAGACGAGGCAGTGAACAGTGAACTTCAACTCTTTATTAAGCATACTGAACAGAGCAATCACCTAGGGCAGCAGCAGCCCTTTTGTAGGGTTGGCTGCTGTCCTATTAGCCAATGAAAAACATGGAAGTGTTAAACCCTTGAACCAATAAGAGTTGGCCCGTTAACAGCCAATCAGACTTCCCAGAAGGGACCACTCCAATGTCGCTATTATCGGCCAATCAGAAGTGCAGGATGAGAACCCTGCTTTTTACTTAAGGTTGTTAAAACTTTATTAAATGCCTTTATTAGTTCATAACACCCCTCCCCCCAGGTTCCGTTTATGTAATCGCGTAGATATGCAAGTCGTTTCAATTGCCTATTAGATTTGCGCTGTCCCACCAGTTCCTATCTGTAGTCCAGTTCCGGTGGAATGTTTTTTGATTTATCTGGTGCAGGCGGTTCCGCATCCCTACAGGATGACTTGGCGCCGCTAATTCTGTCATTGTTGTCCTCCGGTTCCTGCGGGCTCACCTCCGTTGAGGTATTTCTCTATGGCGAGGCACACCCCCTTCCTGATTCTTCTTCATGGAATATGCCTGGCTGCCGACTTTCTTCGATTTTGTCATCCAGCATCTCGAATTCGGTTCCCTCAACATCCCCTCCCCCCTCAGTTTGAGGGTCACAGGAATCGTGGGAACTAGGTTGCAACCTAGAGTGAAGCTGATCTATATGGCGTTTCCATATTTTCCAGTCCATTGTTTGTACGCGGTACGATCTGGGCCCGGTGGCTTGGGTTACGGTTGCTTCAACCCACAACGGTTTGCTGAAAAGATTTTTAGCAAAGACTAAGTCACCTACCTTGAATTCGCGGCACTTTCCGCTAGATCCACAGGGTTTCTCTGGCGCGTAGGCTGGGTGGAGGTGGGAGCGAAGCCTGCGTCCCATCAACAGTTCAGCTGGCGTTTTGTTGGTTACGTTGTGCGGGGTGATGTGTTGGAGTCTGTTCAGTTTGTCGTCAATGTCCCCATGGTCCATCTTGTGGAGAGTTTTTTTAACAAATTGGACCATGCGCTCGGCCCTTCCATTGGCTGCAGGGTGCACCAATGAGGTTAGCGCATGGCGGATGCCCCGGTCCGCTAAGTATTATTCAATCGCCAGGGCAGTGAACTGGGGTCTGTTATCGGAGACTAAAACGTCTGGCAGTCCATGTGTTGCGAATAGTTTATTTAATTTGCGGATGATTGATTCCACTGTAGTAGTCTTCATCTTGTGGATTTCGAGTCAGTTGGAATAGGCATCCACTGTTAGGAGGAACATATGTCCCTTAGTAAGTCCCGCAAAATCAATGTGGATGCGGGACCACGGCCCCTGGGGAGTTTCCCACTCCGTTGGAATTTCTCTAGGTGGGGCACTGCTGACTTCTTGGCATTTTAGACAAGTCTTCACCCAGGCTTCGATCTGCTTATCAATGCCCGGCCACCACGCGTAGTTTCGTGCGAGCGCTTTCATACGCACGATGCCAGGGTGACCGTCATGCAATGCTTTCAAAACTGCTCGTTGTAACTGCTCTGGGACGACGACTCTATCCCCCCATAGGATGCAGCCTTTTTGCGAAAAATGTTCTGTTTGCCGCATTCTGAAAGGGGTGAAGTTGTCATGGGTTTGTTCTATTGGCCATCCTCGTTCAACCCAGCTAAGAACTCGCAGCAAGACAGGATCTCGTTTCGTTTCGATAGTGATGTCTCTGGCTGTTAGCGGCGGTGAATGTAGCATTTCAATCTGGAGTGTCGTAAGGGTTGGAGCTGGGTCGTCGACGGTTTCTGGAAGTGGGGCACAGCTCAATGCGTCAGCGTGGGGAATGCCTTTCCCCGGGCGATGTTGCAATTTATAATTGTACGCAGCTAAGAACTCCGACCAATGAGTCATTCTGGGTGACAATATATAAAGGGTGGGTTTGTCTCCCGCAATAATCCCCAGCAAGGGCTTGTGATCGGTAATTATCATGAAGGCTCGTCCATACACATATTCATGAAAACATTTCACAGCAGATACAACAGCAAGAGCCTCTTTGTCAATTTGGCTATAGTTGCGCTCAGCCCTTGAAAAGGTCCTTGAAAAATAAGCAATAGGGGCCTCACTACCATTTGGTAACACATAGCTTAAAATGGCTCCTACTCCAAATGGTGACGCATCACATGTAATGGTTAAAGGCAAAGTCTCGTTATACTGCATTAAAACAGCATCAGAGGTTCGTAAGTTTTTCACTTGTCAGAATGCGTGCTCCTCTCGGTGTCACCAGACCCAGGTGGCTTTTTTGTCGAGCAGTCTTTGTAGGGGGCTCAGCTACGGTCGCCTTCTGGGGCAAGAAGATGTTGTAAAAGTTAATGAGCCCCAGGAAAGCTTGGAGGTCTGTTCTATTCTTAGGCCTTGGTGTGTTTTTGATCGCTCTTAGTTTGCCTTCAGTGGGGTGAATTCCTTGCTTATCAAGGAGGTACCCCAGAAACTCTACTTTATCTGTACACAGTTGACATTTATTTTTTTTAACCTTTAGGCTGGAGTCTTTAAATTTTTGGAGGACCATTCTAAGACGCTTCTCTAGTACTTCTCTATTAGGGGCCGCAATTAAAACGTCATCAAAATATGATACGACTCCCTTGATCCCTTGTAAAAGTCTCTCCATCAGACTGGAAAATCCCTGGGGCTACGCTCACTCCGAATTGGAGTCGGTTGCATTTAAAAGCGCCTCGGTGCATAACGATAGTATGCGCTTCTGCGGTTTTTTTATCTACGGGTAGTTGTTGGTACACTTGCGCTAAATCCAATTTACCGAAGATTTTTCCGCCCCCCAGGGAATGGAGAAGATGTTGAACCACCGGCACCGGGTAAGCGTTCTGTTGTAGGGCATGACTGAGGGTGGCCTGGTAGTCCCCGCAAATTCTTAACGATCCATCCGGTTTGATGGGTGTTACGATTGGGGTTTCCCAACTGGCGTGGTCAGTTGGTTCTAAAACACCCTGGGCTATTAATTTATCAAGCTGCTCGTCGATCTTTGGTTTTAGAGCAAAAGGCACCCGACGAGGCTTAAGGCAGATGGGGCCTACTTCAGGGTTGAAGTTAAATGATATCGGGGTCCCCTTGTACTCGCCTAGCTTGTCTGCAAAGATGTCCTGGAATTCCTGGACGAGAGCCTCCTCCCAGTCATCGCTTCTGGTTTGGTGAATGCCGGCTACCTCGATCCCGAGTGGGGCGAACCATTGAAGGCCTAATAAACTAGGCCGGTCACAATTGACAGTCAGCGGTAGCGACGCAGTATGATTTTTGAATGATATTTGGACTTGGCTGGAGCCGACGACCGGAATTCGGTTCCCCTGGTTAACTTTGAGTATAATTCTTTGGGCTCTGAGGTCTTGACGCTGGATGGCAGGTATTAACTGTTTGAGGGTCTTCCAGGAAACCATCGAGAGGGATGACCCTGAGTCAACTTCCATCACGCAAGGTTGGTTCTCGATGGCAACCCTCACTCGGATCTTCTTTTCATCTCACGATGAAGTGTGACCAATGGTAATGGTTTGGTGTGCCTCTTCCTGTCTCGTTGAAGTGGCAAGTGTTTTATTTCTGTGGGAGTGGTTGTTCCATTGGTAGTTCAAGTGTTCCCGACTGACAGGATGATTCCCTGTGGTCTGGCAGTAGTTGTTTTCTCTCCGAATTGGGCTGGATCCTCGCTTGCTTCTACAGACCTTCCCACAGGAATGGAAGAGCGCATCGAGGAATTTGCAATCTGATCATGGGTGGTTTGCCCCACAACCCGCAAATTGGTGCGGTAGTCTTTGATTCCGCGGGTTATGTTGGTCGTGTTCGGACCGGAGCCAGTTGACCTCCTCCTCATCACTTTCTGATGGAGATTTGAGGTCTTCATGGTGGGTCGCTGTTGTGTGCCTCTCTAGGTGAGGTGAGGTATCATTGGCGAGTTGACGGAGTGGTGCATTGGTGCGGCGCATTCGGGCGACCGACTTCCTGGTTGCTTCTGCTGCAGTAGCGCCTTTGATGACATGTCCCCTTTGGCCATGATCTTGCTCTGCGCTGAGTGGTCATCTAATCCCAGAACTATTCGGTCTCTCAGAGCTTCTTCGAGGTCTGCAAACCCACAGAGGCCTCCCAGGTTCTGGAGGTCCGCGATGAAATCTGCGACGCTCTCTCCTTTCCATTGGTCCCTCTGATAAAACTCATGTCTTCGGACAAGCGTTGGTACAGCGGGTGCATAGTGGGCCCATAGAAGGGGCGTGAGGACATCCCAGTCCATGGATTTCACCTCAGCTGGTTTCGTTAGTGCCTTGGCCATCTTAAAGACGGCAGGACCGCAATGGGTCAGGAACACTGCTTGCTTTTTGCCCATAGTTGCGTCTTTCAAGTTGTTGGTCTCCAGAAACATCTGGAACCGGTCCATGTATGAGTCCCAGTCTTCTTGTGTCAGGTCAAATGGAGTGGGTGGTATGGTGCCACCAGACATGGTTTCCCTTGTCGATGCGCCTTCAGCCATGTGCTCTGTTTGGTGCTCTGTAAGTGTTCAGTCAGCTCTGATGTCTCCGCATCCCATCCTCGTCGCCAGTGTTAAGTTCTGCGCATGAGTGCAAGGAGTGGAGACGAGGCAGTGAACAGTGAACTTCAACTCTTTATTAAGCATACTGAACAGAGCAATCACCTAGGGCAGCAGCAGCCCTTTTATAGGGTTGGCTTCTGTCCTATTAGCCAATGAAAAACATGGAAGTGTTAAACCCTTGAACCAGTGAGAGTTGGCCCGTTAACAGCCAATCAGACTTCCCAGAAGGGACCACTCCGATGTCGCTATTATCGGCCAATCAGAAGTGCAGGATGAGAACCCTGCTTTTTACTTAAGGTTGTTGAAACTTTATTAAATGCCTTTATTAGTTCATAACACCCCTCCCCCCTAGGTTCCGTTTGAGGGGTGCGGTAATGTAATCGCGTAGATATGCAAGTCGTTTCAATTGCCTATTAGATTTGCGCTGTCCCACCAGTTCCTGTCTGTAGTCCAGTTCCGGTGGAATGTTTTTTGATTTATCTGGTGCAGGTGGTTCCGCATCCCTACAGGATGACTCGGCGCCGCTAATTCTGTCATTGTTGTCCTCCGGTTCCTGCAGGCTCACCTCCTTTGAGGTATTTCTCTGTGGCGAGGCACACCCCCTTCCTGATTCTTCTTCATGGAACATGCCTGGCTGCTGACTTTCTTTGATTTCGTCATCCAGCATCTCGAATTCGGTTCCCTCAACATCCCCTCCCCCCTCAGTTTGAGGGTCACAGGAGTCGTGGGAACTAGGTTGCAACCTAGAGCGAAGCTGATCTATATGGCGTTTCCATATTTTCCAGTCCATTGTTTGTACGCGGTACAATCTGGGCCCGGTGGCTTGGGTTACGGTTGCTTCAACCCACAACGGTTCGCCGGAAAGATTTTTAGCGAAGACTAAGTCACCTACCTTGAATTCGCGGCACTTTCCGCTAGATCCACAGGGTTTCTCTGGCGTGTAGGCCGGGTGGAGGTGGGAGCGAAGACTGCATCCCATCAACAGTTCAGCTGGCGTTTTGTTGGTTACGTTGTGCGGGGTGATGTGTTGGAATCTGTTCAGTTTGTCGTCAATGTCCCCATGGTCCATCTTGTGGAGAGTTTTTTTAACAAATTGGACCATGCGCTCGGCCCTTCCATTGGCTGCAGTTTATGTTAAGTTCTGCGCATGGGTGCAAGGAGCGGAGACGAGGCAGTGAACAGTGAACTTCTATTCTTTATTAAGCACACTGAACAGAGCAATCACCTAGGGCAGCAGCAGCCCTTTTATAGGGTTGGCTGCTGTCCTATTAGCCAATGAAAAACATGGAAGTGTTAAACCCTTGAACCAATGAGAGTTGGCCCGTTAACAGCCAATCAGACTTCCCAGAAGGGACCACTCCAATGTCGCTATTATCGGCCAATCAGAAGTGCAGGATGAGAACCCTGCTTTTTATTTAAGGTTGTTGAAACTTTATTAAATGCCTTTATTAGTTCATAACACCCCTCCCCCCTAGGTTCCGTTTGAGGGGTGCGGTAATGTAATCGCGTAGATATGCAAGTCGTTTCAATTGCCTATTAGATTTGCGCTGTCCCACCAGTTCCTGTCTGTAGTCCAGTTCCGGTGGAATGTTTTTTGATTTATCTGGTGCAGGTGGTTCCGCATCCCTACAGGATGACTCGGCGCCGCTAATTCTGTCATTGTTGTCCTCCGGTTCCTGCAGGCTCGCCTCCTTTGAGGTATTTCTCTGTGGCGAGGCACACCCCCTTCCTGATTCTTCTTCATGGAACGTGCCTGGCTGCTGACTTTCTTTGATTTCGTCATCCAGCATCTCGAATTCGGTTCCCTCAACATCCCCTCCCCCCTCAGTTTGAGGGTCACAGGAGTCGTGGGAACTAGGTTGCAACCTAGAGCGAAGCTGATCTATATGGCGTTTCCATATTTTCCAGTCCATTGTTTGTACGCGGTACAATCTGGGCCCGGTGGCTTGGGTTACGGTTGCTTCAACCCACAACGGTTCGCCGGAAAGATTTTTAGCGAAGACTAAGTCACCTACCTTGAATTCGCGGCACTTTCCGCTAGATCCACAGGGTTTCTCTGGCGTGTAGGCCGGGTGGAGGTGGGAGCGAAGACTGCATCCCATCAACAGTTCAGCTGGCGTTTTGTTGGTTACGTTGTGCGGGGTGATGTGTTGGAATCTGTTCAGTTTGTCGTCAATGTCCCCATGGTCCATCTTGTGGAGAGTTTTTTTAACAAATTGGACCATGTGCTCGGCCCTTCCATTGGCTGCAGTTTATGTTAAGTTCTGCGCATGGGTGCAAGGAGCGGAGACGAGGCAGTGAACAGTGAACTTCTACTCTTTATTAAGCACACTGAACAGAGCAATCACCTAGGGCAGCAGCAGCCCTTTTATAGGGTTGGCTGCTGTCCTATTAGCCAATGAAAAACATGGAAGTGTTAAACCCTTGAACCAATGAGAGTTGGCCCGTTAACAGCCAATCAGACTTCCCAGAAGGGACCACTCCAATGTCGCTATTATCGGCCAATCAGAAGTGCAGGATGAGAACCCTGCTTTTTACTTAAGGTTGTTAAAACTTTATTTAACTCCTTTATTAGTTCATAACAGTTTACAATGTCAGCATATTGCCCCAAACAAGCTGGGTCCTCATTTTATTGACGTCATGAAGGCTGAGTCAACCTTGAGCCCATCAGGAGCACACTCCAGACTGTGGGCAGAGTTAGCCTGCAATACTGCATTCTAAGGACTGCATCACCACATGAATTCATTTCTAATATTTCCCTAGAAAATACAGCTTGACTGCATCTATCATCCTTTAAATGGTTTTCAATCAACCACTTAAGCCAGAAACATTATTAGCCAGGAGTGATTTAAAAAATATATTCAACAGCATTGGAAAACTACATCAGGCCAATCCTGATACAGCAGAACCAATCTCTTCCCATTAATGGTTTCAAATGTAATAAAACTGTTTAAATCATGATAAAGTTATCTCACAGAGGTACAGCTAAACATTTCAAATTTTCTGAAATTCTAGACATTAATCCCAGAAATGCATATTTTGTGTACATTTTTAGTTATTAAACTCTGTGTCCATCTGTATGAATGAGATTTATCTTACAATTTTCATTAACTCATTTATTTTGTTTAAACTCTGATTTTTAACTCATTCTTTTCTCTTTTGCTCCAGCAAAAGCCAGTCTGTGGCTATTCACAAATATATGACCTCTGAATAGAAATCAGATTTATTGATATAGGTCATTGGATTAAGTCAGAGAGTATCAATCAAAGATTGCCCAGTATTTACAAAATTCATCAAATGTAAAGTGAACTAGATACTGTAATTATGTATAGTACCCTTATCAACCCTTTGGTTTTCTTTTCCTTCAACTTCTTCCTATAGAAAAGGATTAAGGACCTGCAATCCCCTCTTTAACAACGTGATTTACAATGGAGCAGGTTATTTTAACCTTCTGGGTTCAGAATAAATCCTTCTTACAGTATTGAAAGAGCCAGCAGCATTATGCAAATCAGATGGAAGTACGTTAATTCACTGAGGAAGTACATATTTTATAGTATTTGAACAAATTCCTTATACAAGGCAATTTGAAGGAAACATTACTAACCTTTATGTTTGGTTACCTGGAAAGAGATGAACAGTGTTATGTTAAGATGGTTGCTTTTGCAGGTTTGGATTTTGTAGCTCCCCCTGGGTAAATCATAGCAGATGGTTCCCAAGTGAATTTGGAGGGAAGTGTTTGCTTTCTAATTTTCAGCTGAGGAAGGTTTCTGTATTCTTTTAAAGCTTCAATTCATCATTCCCTCTCTTGCTCCTGACAAATATGGCTCTTTTTTTTTCTCCCCTGCCCTTTTGGAGAACCGTTATTTTGAAACTGTGATATCTCTCTCTCATGAAGTGAGGAAATAATTCAGGCTTGAATCACTGCAGACATAGTCAGAGAAAGACTGCTTTTTTCCCCCTTAAAAAAATGAGTCATTTGTGTGCCAAATTAAGCCCCATTCATACCAATCTCTTTGAATGAGGAGCATTTATCCATCATTTCAGGTAGAGTTTGCTGATGGCAGAATTGCCAGGAACCCACATTTAAAAAATATGACTAACTCCAAGTATAAAGTAGCTTTGGGTAAACCTAAATGGGTTCCCTCTCTGGATGGAGATCTTGGTCACATCATCAGACTGAAATACCCTTCCTCCAAATAACTGTGACTAGCACTGCTGTGTTCAAGGACTAGCAGCAGTCCTCCCTCCGGTCCGCCGCCTATGCGGGAGCGCCGATCACTCCCATTGGCTGATGCCCTTTGACAGCTGGCTATAAAAGGGAGCTGTCAAACGGCATCATCTATTGCCACCAGCTGGCTGTCAGATAGCCTCGGCAGCCCCGGCGACCCTTTATTCGCAAGAATAAAGCTTGTTAGCCTTCAGCCTGGCTCCGTCTCTGTCTGTGACTGCCGCTCCACAACACTGGCGACGAGGGCGGGATGCAGCAAAGGCGACCAGGCAGGACAATTCAGCCGAAGTCACAATAAGAAAGAGCTGAAGCCGCTACGAGCTGATTGAAGTCACCGCCACTGACGCTCTCCAAAGAGTGTGAATTTTAAAGCTCCCTCAGCTGAGGAGCCGAACGCCGCTGACAGGCGCAGCCAGAAACGCTTTTCTAAAAGCGAAAACTCAACTTTTCCTAGTTGAAGGAACCAACGCTGCCACTCCAATGGCCTCAAATCTGACATTCCCTCGCTTCCAGCCGGGGGCAGAGACATGGGAATCATACATGAACAGATTCGAATGCTTTTTGAACGCCATTGATTTGTCTGAAGCTACGGACCTCAGGAAAAGGTTCTATTTTTTAAGCTTCCATGGGGCTACAGTCTTTGACACAGCCTCTGCACTAGTGTTCCCACATTCCATAAAAGCTATTCCATGGGATGAGTTGAGGGAAATCTTGTCAAACCACTACTCCCCTAGACCCTCTCAGATAGCTAGGAGACTGGCTTTTAGGAGGAGAGATCAAGCTGAAGGGGAAACTGTGAGTCAGTACATGGCAGCTTTAAGATCAGCTGCCATACACTGTGGATTTAGGGATTACCTTGAGGACATGCTGCTTGACCTAATTGTGGGAGGAGTTAGGGACCTAAAGCTACAGAGGCGGTTACTGGCTAAAAAAGATTTAACCCTAGCCTTAGCTATTGAGGAAGCTCAGGCTGCTGAATTTTCTGAAGTATCAGCAGCTGAGATTCAGGGAAACACCCCTAAGCAGGGGCAGGCTACAATCCACTATGATGAGGTCTCCCAAGAAAAAGAAGAAGAACCTCTTGAGGTAAACCGCCTCACGCGTCCAAGACCCCCCCCCCAGCCGCCCAAGAAAGACAAACAGCAACTCCCTTGTATGAGCTGAGGGGGTAACCACCATGGATCAACTTGCAGGTTCAGAAACGTTATCTGTCTGAACTGGCAGAAGAGAGGGCACATAGCCAGGGTTTGTCAAGCCGAGCAGGCCTCTATACAAAGACCTCAAGTTTCTGCCTCCTTCCAAAGGCAAGTGAAAAATTGCTACACTTGCTACCATGCAAACAATACCAACCATGGGTCTAACAAAATAAGCATTTCTCTTTTTATAGAAGGTAAGCCCTGCCGAATGGAGGTAGACACTGGGTCTCCATCATTTCGTGGGCCACCCTGAAGAAGTTGCTGCCTTCGCTCTCAAAAAAGAAGCTGATCAACTGCCACCTGACTCTTCGGGACCACCAGGGGAAGACCATTACAGTCCTGGGTAAGGGAAAATTCCTCATTCAATTCCAAAACTTTAGAGGTCACTTGCCACTGGTGGTTGTAGATGGTGCCCTTCCTAGCTTGCTAGGATTAGATTGGTTCCCTGCCTTAGGCCTTAACATTACAGGGATTCACTCTGTGGTAAATTCTGAAGTAGATGCCCTTTTTAAGGACTACTCTGATGTTTTCAGCAGTGACCTGGGTTGTTATTCAGGCACCCCCATATCTTTCGATGTGGGCTCACAAGCCACCCCAATTCGTTTAAAACCTCGGAGGGTACCTTTCGCCATTCACCCTAAATTGGATGCAGAATTAGACAAACTTATTAAACAGGGGGTGCTAGAACAGGTAGATTTCGCCAAGTGGGAAACGCCCATAGTCACCCCCTTAAAAAAAGATGGCAGCATGAGAATTTGCGCTGACTATAAGATGTCCCTCAACCGTATCCTCCAAATTAGTGCATATCCAATACCTGTAATCCAACACCTGCTCCACTCTTTTGAGCCAGGCCCATTTTTTGCAAAGTTAGACATATCCCAGGCATACCAGCAATTTCCCATGGACCAACACACTGCTGACCTACAAACTATAGTTACACACAGGGGCGCTTTCAGATGTAAACACTTACAATTTGGAGTTGGCGTAGCCCCAGGCATTTTTCATATGATTTTTCATATGATTTTTCATTGATTCCATACTTCGATGACATTTTGGTCTCTGCCACCAGCAAAACGCAATTGTTACTCAGAGTGAGATCTGTCCTGGAGAGGTTTAGGCAAAACGGGCTTAAATTGAAAAAAGACAAATGCACCATTGCCACCAAACAAGTTGACTTCCTGGGTTATTGAATTGACACCTTGGGAATTCACCCCATAGAAAGTAAAGTTAGAGCTATTCACAAGGCACCCACACCCTCTAACAAAACTGAGTTGCAGGCCTTTTTGGGACTCCTGAATTTTTATGCAGTGCTCCTGCCTCACAAGGCCTCTGTAGCTGAGCCCCTTCATAGGCTATTAGATAAAAAGGCCCCCTGGCACTGGGGACAGAGAGAAGCCAATGCTTTCCAAGCAGTTATGTCTCTTTTAACTTCAAACGCTGTGTTAATCCAATTTAACCCAAACCTGCCCCTAGTGTTAGCCTCAGATTCCTCACCCTTTGGCATAGGAGCAATATTGAGCCATAGCCTCCCAAATGGATCAGAGGCACCCATTGCCTATTTTTCAAGGACATTCTCTACTGCAGAGAGGAACTATAGTCAGATCAATAAGGAGGCCTTAGCAGCTGTGGCTGCAGTAAAAAAATTCCACGAGTTTCTCTATGGCCATTGTTTTGAGCTTGTAACGGATCACAAACCACTATTGGGACTGTTAGCTGGTGATAAGCAAACCCCACAGGTGCTATCCCCGAGAATGACCAGATGGACACTGTTCCTGGCCGCTTACTAGTACACACTGGTACATCGCCCAGGGAAGAACCTGTGCCATGCTGATGCCCTCAGCAGATGCCCCCTGCCAACACCAGTCGAGGACCCTGCTCCCATCCATGCAATCTTCGACTGCAATGAACTTGACCTTCCAGTCTCAGCTATGGATATTGCTGCACACTCTAAAAGAGACCATGTTATTTCCCAAGTCCTGGACTGGGTGGGGAGGGGGTGGCCTGATATTCAGTTTGCCCCTGAATTCATACCATTTAAGACCCGCAGGCAGGAGTTGTCTTCATTACAGGGCTGTCTGTCTGTTATGGGGGACAAGAGTGGTCATACCCCCCACCTTGCAAGAACCAGTTTTGAGGGAACTACACGAGGGTCATCCGGGTGTCGTAAGGATGAAGGCCTTGGCCCACAGCTATGTCTGGTGGCCAGGATTGGATGCCCAGATTACCAACTGGGTCAACACATGCCAGCCCTGCCAGGCAACAAGAGCAGCCCCACCAACAGCTGCCCCAACCAAATGGGAGGATACGGGGGCCCCTTGGGCCAGGCTGCATATAGACCTGGCTGGTCCCATGCAGGGGACTCATTCTCCAAATGGACTGAAGTGGCCTTGTTACCCTGCACCACAACATTGGCTGTCACAAGGGCCTTGACCAGACTGTTTGTTACACATGGACTTCCTGACACCCTAGTTTCAGACAATGGCCCCCAATTCAGTTCTAATGAGTTTGCCATCTTTGCAGCCAACCTGGGCATTAGGCATGTTTTCACAGTCCCCTTCCACCCTGCAAGTAACATCCCTGCAAGGGATGGCAGAGAGGGCTGTTAGGTCTGCCAAGGAAGTTCTGGCCAAGCTGGGCCAAGCAGACTGGCACTCCAAACTGTCCACTTACTTACTCACGCAACACGCTATGCCATGTCCCACCACCAACAAGTCCCCTGCTGAACTTTTGATGGGCAGATGCCTCAGGACCGCCCTGGACAGGTTGCACCCCCACTACGCCCCTAGCACACCACTGGCTTCTGACAGCCATGCCAGGGAATTCGCTCTGCAAGATCTGGTTTATGCCAGGAACTATGCAGGGCAACCCTTGTGACTGCCAGGGCAAATAGTTTCTGTTACAGGGCCCAGGTCTTACAGAGTCCTCCTGGAAGACGGTCAAATTTGGAGAAGGCACGTGGACCAGCTAAGGAGATGCTGGAACAGGACTACCGCCAAAATCCCAGTCTATCAGCCACCGGACGACCCGGTCTACTCACCGCCCGCCGCAGCCAACCCGCCAAAGGACCTGGTTTACCAGCCGCCCGACAAACCAACCAACCGACCGCCGCAAGAGGACTCACCCGAGCAGCAGCCGGACAGCAGGTCTGGGATGGCCGACGACTCTCTAGAGGCTCCTGTCGCTGCCCAGGAAGAACAGGACTTGGTAGCAGCCGAAAAGCCCCTGGAACTTCGATGATCAGGCCACGAGCAAAGGCAGCCATCCTGACTGCAGGACTACGCATGCTCGTGGCCAGAGGAAAGGATTGCTGTGTTCAAGGACTAGCAGCAGTCCTCCCTCCGGTCCGCCGCCTACGCGGGAGCGCCGATCGCTCCCATTGGCTGATGCCGTTTGACAGCCAGCTATAAAAGGGAGCTGTCAAACGGCATCAGTTGTTGCCGCCAGCTGGCTGTCAGATAGCCTCGGCAGCTGTGACGACCCTTTATTTGCGAGAATAAAGCTTGTTAGCCTTCAGCCTGGCTCCGTCTCTGTCTGTGACCACCGCTCCATAACAAGCACTCTTTAAACTTTCTTTGATTGACTTTGATAATACTAGATTGAAGGCATCGTGATGGCTGAGATCAGCTATCAGATGCTGCTTTTAGAAAGAAAAGCTGGTGAGAAAAAGGTGATGGGTAAGCCATTTCCTGAGATGCCACTAGTTCAGGGGTGTCAAACGTGGCCCACGAACTGGATGCATCATGCGCTGGTCATACCCACTCCCGGTTTAGTGAAGGGGGAGAAGTTGTAATACGTCACATGATGACAATGTGTCATCATGGATTTGACACCCCTATGACCAGTTAGTTAAGGTTGTGCTATATTGATGATGACCTAATCAATCAATTGGGGGGCGGGGGGGAAATGAATGAAAAACTTCTGAGAACTTTGCATGATTAACTATGGCCACTGCAAAGAAGGCCCAACAACGCCTGCACTTTCTAAGGTTGCTGAAAAGGAATGGTTCGGGTCAGAAGTTGCTGGTTACTTTTTACCGGTCTACCATTGAGAGCATTTTGGCATACTGTGTAACGGTTTGGTATGCTGGATGCTCTGCAGTGGATAAGATGCTCCAGAGAGTTATAAACACAGCACCAAAAATAATAGGTTGTTCTCTTTCTTCTTTGGAAGAGATTGTGAAGACCAGACTCCTCTCTAGAGCACTAAAAATCTCCACAGACCGTTCTCATCCTGGACATTCATATTTTGATCTGTACCATCAGGAAGGCGTTATAGATGCCTTAAAATGAGGACTAATATATTGAGAAACAGTTTCTTTTCCAAGGCAGTAATTGTCTTGAATCAAACAGTGCATTTGTGATTTATTATAATTATTTTAATTTTTAAACTCTGTAGTGTGATTGTGATGTGGTGTTTGGGACACTGTCCTGGAGTAGCTTTCAAATTTCATTGTATTCGTGGAATGCAATGACAATAAAGGTATTCTAGTCTAGTCTAGTCTAGCCTAGTCTAGTCTCCAAACCATTCCAAAATAATCAATAATGACCTGCCAGCTGTCTCTAAAATGCCTGAAATACTTCTCTTCCCTTAGTTTTTAGCAAGGATAAAGGAGGGGAAATCTGTTTCAATAGGAAATTAAGCAAATCTGGGCAATATATCTATATATGCAGCCCTTCATTAAAAACTGTTGAATAAATCTTAAAGTATGTTTATTTTATTTCATGTGATGTTACGGTAATTATGTTTTGAATTTATTTTACAGGGGCAAAGGTAGATTTGACTGAATAATTTCACGTGCAATTATATTTTTTTGTTAGGAAATCTAACACTGTTATAATTGTCCATATGCCTTTAAGCAACATTTTGACACTTGTATGAAAATGGAAGCAAATTGCAAAAAGAAATATTCCATCACAAATAGTTGTTTATATATCCAACAGATCCTACTAGCTACATTACTCTACTAGTAATAAAGATAATTCCAGAAATCCAAGTGGTTCTTTCCTGAATTTGCCAGCCTCAAAAGCCTTGTCAATATCTAAAAACAAAGAAATATGTATAGATTTTATTTAACTACAATTAAAGAATATTATGTAATTTCATGACTGCCAGTTAAGTGCCACTTCTCATTCAGATATGGGTAGATTATTTTTAATGCAAATGCATTAAATCCTCACAGATGGTATAGGAGGGTTAGCAAGAATTTTTCCAGAGTGCAAGCTGTGTTTTTAATCTCCATATGTAGCATGCATTATCATTTGTCACTGTGTGCTTTCTTGCTTAGTGACCAAATACTTTACAATTATCTTAAGAATCTGTTGGATTTTTTTTTTTCTTATAACATCCCTTTTCATAAATATGACAAGTTCATTTTCTTCTCCTGCTTCTTTCTTGGTAGTTCCTCATGGCCCAGTTATCTTCCAGGGGATATCATTTAACTCTAGTATGAGAGATAAATAGGGCACTCACACTTTGTGTTACATTTTTGGTAACTAAAAAATAACAATGCTAATATTCAAATAATTTAGATAGTGTTATCTCCTAGCATTGTACAATACAGAAGCAGTGATGAGAAGTTTCCGCATTTTCTTTCCCTCTTTGGGATGCTTTCAGAGGCACATCACTGAAATCAAATTTCACTGTTTCAAAAAGACAATGTGTAAAACAAACAAATTCTTTAAAAATAAATGAAATACAACCATTCAATGTGGAAGGAGATAATTACAAAACTGCTCAGATAACAGTAATACGATAACTTGTACATGTCAAGGAAGAAAATGCAGTGCTCTTAACTGACCACTAATAAGGAACCCAGAGAACATTAAGACTATAAAGATTAGATCTTCATAGTCATAGGTTGAAATATGAATAAAGGCTGAAAATAAACACCCAGCTCCTTACTTGTATGGAAAGAGAAAGAAATGAGACCAAAAAACAAAAGTCAAAAACACTCCAATTATTTCCAATGGGATGCATACTAAAGAATATCAAAAAGGAGTCAGTGTGTATTTCACTGATTATTTTAAAAAAGCATTTGATTGAGTCGATAACATCACTTTGTAGATGTACTTATACAAATGGAAATACAAAAAAATACTCATAATTATCATGCAAAACCTATATACAGGTCAGGAAGCCATAGTCCACATGGAACATGAGATGAAAGAATTTAACTCCAGGTTGGCAAATGAGGTAGACAAGGCTGTATACTCTTCCCTTATTTATTCATCTATATGTTGAATTATAGGTACAAATTGGTTTAAAACTGGAGAAAGAGATATCACCAATCTATGCTATGCTGATGGCACTAATAACAGTTGATCTGCAAGCCTCTAGTAATGAAAGTCAAAAAGTATGGTGGAAAAAAATAAAATTAAGGTAAATATAAAGAAGACCACATTAGTCACAAGAGATGCAACAACCAGCTTTAGAACTGACAGTGAAAATTTTGAAGAAGTGGAATACCTTCTACCTTTTAGAAATGATAAGCTATTATTTAAAGAAAAACCCAGCAATCAAGAGATATGCCAAAGATCACACCTGGAATAGTAGCAAAATCTTGTAACAGGTATACATACTTTGAGGTGTTTCTATACCTATAAAGATCAGAAGTATACAGGTAATGGTTTTCCCCTGTGACAATCTATGGAAATGAAAGTGGGATTTTGGAAAGCAGGATATAAGGAGTATTTATACTTTTAATGTTGAAGAAAAGTCCTGAGAATGTCATAAATAATGAAGTAAACAAAGAAATGAATCATTGAATGACTCAATCCCAGAATTCTCCTATGAGGCACAAATGACCAGGCTCAAATTTTCATATCTTGAACACCTTATGCAAAAAAAAAAAATGTAGTTCCCTTGAATCCTCAATTTATGATACCAAATGGGCTTATAATTTCTGGCATTAACTGATACAACTCTTATATGAGCTATGCCTGGCTTTATGACCTTTTTGCCATGGTCATTAAGTGAATCATGTGGCCATTAAACAAATCCAGCTTTCCCCCCGAAACTTTGCTTATCGGAAGCCCCCTGTCCCAAATGATGATCATGTGACCCAGGGGTTTTACAACGCATCATAAATCTAGGCTGGTTGTGCCTGAATTTTGATCATATGACTGCAAGGATACTATGAAGACACGTCACAAATCACTTTTTTCAGTGCCCTTGTAACTTCAAACAGTTGTTAAACAAACAGTTGAAGTTGAAGACTACTTTTAATTAATGAAGGTGAATATATGTTCCCCAGGATAATGTTGCAGGGCCCAATCTGGGTTGGTCACTGGACTCAGAGATTTAGTCTTCTGAGCTTTTGTACTCATGCTGGAGCCCTTCCTCAGGGACCTTCTTAAAGTCTGCTAGAAAGAAGTTCTCTGAAATCCAAAAGCTCCGAAGACTAAACCTCTTGTCCCAGTGACAGACCCAGATTGGACCCTGCAATACTGGGAAAAGTGGAAGGAAAGAAAAAGAGAGAATGATCAGCAGTCAAATGAATGAGCTCAGTTATAGAAACAATGAGTGCATCCTTGGAAAAGATGAATGACCAGTTGGTTTAGATTATCCTGGAGGAAAAATAAAATGTATCTGTATGGTTGCTAAGAGATTACATTATTCTGATGGCATACAATGAATCAATCAAATACTATACTATTCACCAGTTAGATTATTTGATCAACTTTTAAAAGGTTTTTGGGTTTGTTTGTTTTTTTGGAATTGTGGAAGAATTCAACTCAGAACGTAGAGGAAGCTGAGCAAAGAGGTTATTGGCTATCGCCCATCATGCATCCATCACATCTGGAATGGATACTGAAATAGACTGATGATTGCTCAGGGAAATACTTTTATAGCTTCGAGATATGTTTTTCTTAAACTCAGTGACCACTTTTGCAGACAAATTAATTACTACTCTTTGCAAGTTCTTAAATTTCTCATTTTACTGCAGATTTTGTGAGAGAGCAGGGATCCAATTTCTATAAGTGCAAAGACTCTGTGTCCTTAAATGGTGTCATTAAGTTGCATAAAAAGAGTTCACCTTTTTTAAATGGAAGATTTCACACACAGTACCGCAGCACAATGTTTCCCACAACCCATTAGCCCAAAGAGCAGAGAGAGAGAGAGACTGCACTTCCACAGCGTTGACTATGTTGTCTTTTGTGAATGTAAACCACAGACAAATAATAAAGTAATGGAAATCTTAGACCAAATAATAATATCATAAAGAATTTTGTTTATGATGGAAACAGAAACCCACAAGAGCAATGCAAAACAGCTCTTGTGGGTGCCCAACTTTATAAAGTTTTTGATGAGTTTTACATTATTCTGTTCAATTACCAATTAGGATATTATTAGAACACCACTGAGCCTGATGCTTGCAGAAAGTAACTCTGAACTATGTTTTGTGATGTTTTCCTACAAAGAGCTTGACTAGTAGAAAAACTCTGCAATTGAATCTATGGTAATAGATCAGACCAATGGGATCAATCTATGTCTGAGCATAATAGTTTCCCATTCCCACTGTAATGCTGAGAGATGGAATTTGCAACACCAGCTTCAGTTTTTTTGTTTTTGTTTTGTTTTGCATTGCTTTGCTTTGTTTAAACTAAAGTGCTACTTGTGGGCACAATGATCTTCCATTTCTCATTACCATAACTAGTAGTTTCTACAACCAGATCAGATTTCTTCTAGGTGATTGCATATTTGAAGAAATGGACCACCTCTTCTTTAAATAAGATAAAGTAGATACATTGAAATCAGTGTAAATTAACATATGGCCAGGAATTCTAGATAGGCAGTTCTCAGGTGAAATGGCACAACTTGCCACAGCCAATGCGCTGTGGCCAATTCACCATGGCCAACTTGCCGCAAGACAACTCACTGTGAATAATTCAACAACTCAATTTATTTATTTATTCATTTATTTTAATTTTTGTCATTCACCTTTCATTTTGTCCCTTCTTTGGCAGCCTTTCTTTAATAATTCTATTCCACCATTTCTTTGATATTACTGTAATTCTTGTCACGTGGCAAATTATCTCACGGTAAGTTGGCCATGGCAGATGGGCTGCAGTGAGTTGTCCTGGACATGTTTTTGGGAAGGGAGAATTCTAATTTAGTGACCATTTCAAGCCAACTAACATTAAGGTGGTATAAGGTGTTCAGACTGCCCCTTTGGAGTCTCTCTGTGTGTGCGTTGGCCTCAATTTACTGACGATCTCCTGGAGTTAAAGAGGCAGAAATGATGCCTGGAATGACAGTGGAGGAAGATGAAAAGTAAAATTGTTCATATAAGGCTTGTAGCTCCTGATCAAACACCTTATTGAGTGGGTGGATTATCATCTGACATCCTTATTTACATGGCTAATTTCCCTTTGGAGGGAAGGAATCTGTATCAGGATCTCCTACCAATTTGCACAGCATTTTGCTGGGGAAGCTTATAAAATCTCCAAAAGGAATGGCTGGTGTAACACTCGGCCATGCTTTCTGAAAATGTTTGTGGTGTGCCAAGCCAAGAATGCTCTCTGTCACCTATGGGTTTGATCCATGTCCTTCTTGGCAGTTTAGGACTGATGTGCTCACCTGAATCCAGAAGATTGTCACATTCTAATTGATTTGAAGGAAGGAAGCCTCACTGTGCTTATTTTTATAAGGTTATCTCTGGATTTAACTGTTTCACAATCCTTTATGGAAGGTGGTTGAGTCAGTGGGTGAAGTGGGAGGTCAACTATGGAACCACCTGTGATTATCTGGGCCTCGTTCTATCTCAATTCACCAACAGGTACAGGATGGAGATGCCTCATCTTCTGTTCTGGTACAGAATAACAGAATAGCAGAGCTGGAAGGTACCTTGGAGGTCTTCTAGTCCAACCCCCTGCTCAGG
This sequence comes from Hydrophis major, assembly GCA_033807585.1. Lineage (NCBI taxonomy): Eukaryota > Metazoa > Chordata > Lepidosauria > Squamata > Elapidae > Hydrophis > Hydrophis major. The sequence continues at coordinate 287,671,168 of CM066328.1, forward strand.
CAAGAAACCCTATATCCTTTCAAGCAAATGTTTGTCCAATCTCTTCTTAAAAACTTCCAGTGTTGGAGCATTCTGTCAGGAAATTTCTCCTTAGTTCTAAATTGTTTTTCTCCTTGATTAGTTTCTGTTAAGCCTGTGTTCCCCAACCAGGGTTAAGGAGACAAGCTAAACAGAATGTGCAGCGTTAGTCAGATAGGCACACAGATAAATGAGTGAGATAAGTTTGTATGTTTGTTAAGATACAGTAAAAATAACAGATACGCTTCTGCTATCAAAAATATAGTTTATTCCATTTAGAGTTTATAGCCTAGTCAAAATAACAGTCCATTAGTCATGTATCATTTAGTCAGTCCATTCAAGGATATTCAATTAGCAAAGTCCATGTAGAATATCCAATGTCAGTTCACTTACAAATAAATCAACAGTCCTTTCTCTCTCCTGTTCCAGTAGGGAAAAACGCAGTCTTCATCCAGTAATTAGGGATCATCAAGCCAGAGAGAACAAGCTGACGTTCCTTGCTTCTTTTATGGTGCTCTCACAATCACTCCCCCAATTACATTCCTACAGTTAAAGTTGCAGACACTTTAACTAACAAACCATGATAAAATATTTATTATTTTACCTAAACCAGTTAGGGTAAACAATGTTATCCCTAACATTTTCCACCTGTTGCTTCTTGTCCTGCCCTCAGGTGCTTTGGAGAATAGCCTGACTCCTTCTTCTTTGTGGCAGCCCCTGAGATATTCGAACAATCTTTGTCAATGTATGCTGCAGATAGTTTGCAAATAGTCTTTCATAGCAGGAAATGACATTGCTGCAAGAGAGGTAAATTAATTTTTTAAAATGGGAGTGAACAATGCAGTTCAGTTTAAGCCAACTTGGAAGTTAAAAAAAAAATATTTTTTGGGGGGGTAGTTGCAGCCAAGAATATAAAACATTGCCACCTCAGTTACATACAGTACATGTCAGATTTTGAACAATTATCAGAGAGATATTTCACTGAACTAAGCCTGGTTTGTGATTTGCAAACATTTTGGTACCTCTTCCAAAACTTCTCAGGAACTCCCTATTTAAGCTTAAGTTACTTAAACTATGGGGGGGGGGGAGCATCATAGGCTATTCTATGAATTTTATAAAACCATTAAGGTCAGATATTAGTTTTAGCCATGATTTATTGAGAACATTTCTGAGCTTTTGCCATGTATTGGCAGATCAGCAAACTGTGAGCAGCACACAATCAAGCGTGGCTCTGCTGCTATACAGGCTTCTGAAAAGAATTTGACAATTGTCAGAAATGGATTGGATTTTACTAGAAGAAAAAGGCTGCACTTTTGGCAGTTTTACGATGCCACCAATGGATCTACCAGAAAGTTTTGACACTCAGGAGAGGTACTTGGTGTACTGGAAAATCAATATATAGTTTGCATGGGAGATTCTGGAGGGAACATTCCATTACTTGGGGTTTTGACATGGCTTCTCTGAAAACTTATAAAATCCTTGTATCACACAGGCTGCACATCACTTCACAGTTCTGGCTCAGCAAAGAGGCTCAAAAAAAGCTTCAGGGAAATCTTTAAGAAGCCATCTTGGTGCAGTAAAGGGGACTCATCAGAATATCTGTCTCTCTTCCATCTCATGAGGAATGTATTGTAGCACTGTTGTTTGCATTATGATATTTGCATAAACATTTTTGCAGGGATAAGGGGCTCCGTGAAAACAAAATGGGGTGACCCGCAGAGAGAAGCAACCGAATTCCCACTCAGCAGGAAATCCTGAGAGTTCTGTGTTCCGCAAAAAAAATGGGAATTAGAACTTTGCAACTGCTGTACTTGGTCACCTCTGCCATTTTGCTCATCCAGCCAAGATAATATGTTATGAGTATTTGGAGAGCGATCGCCATAAGAGGGGCAGAGTGCATCTTGATGGCCCACAGTAAGAGGTTAAAGACTACAGATTCTTTTCCCTCTCTGCATGGCAACTATTTAACTATTTATTTAACTCTTTATCATCAGAGCCCAGTTCGGAGGAGAAAGAGGAGACATTTGAACCAATTCAACAGGGATGCCACGTCTCCCTTGGCATGTTTGGAGAAGTCATGGGCTGAGGACGATGCTGTCCCAGGGATCTCGGGCATTGCGGGAGGTGGTTGACCAGACAGATAGCTGCCTACCTTCACAGACACAGGGGAAGATCGGCTGCTGACAGGCAGTGGTTCTGACAGGCAGCAGATCCCCTCTGATGAGGAGCACTTGCCTCCTCCACTCAATCCAAGGATACAGAGAGCAGACCATGGGCACTTCCAGAGAAGGGCTGCAAGGCTACATGGGAGAAAATTGCCCCACCCCTCATCACAAGGAACATCTGGAGTGGAGTGACTTAAGGACAAGCCGTGGGGAATTAGTCTTTGCCAGAAACAATTGTTTGTCTTAGCTTACACTCCCCCAGCTTTGAGTCATGCCTTTTGCCTTACCTTGCTTTGAAGACTACTTTTGGCCTTTTGCTTTGCCTAGCCTTGAAGTCTGTTTTCTGCCTTTTGTCTTGGACCTTGCCCTTGTCTTGTGGACTGTTGTTGGTCCTTTGTCTGCTTTGCCTTTAGAACTGCCTCTTGCCTTGTAGCTTGTCTTTGCCCTGAGGACTGCCATTTGTCTCGTGCCAAGACTCTGCCTTGTGGATTTAGTCAGGTGGACTGGACTTGCCCTGTGATCATGCTCCTACTGTGTGGACCTTATAGGGGCTTTTGTTTGGGAGACGGAGGATGGATTGCCTTCACGGTAGCATGGGGTTAGACCCTGACTGGACATTTGGAGGACCATTTTCTAGAACATTTATTGAGAGAAATTAAAAGCTCTCTAGAGGCCTGCCTTGCCTTGACCACCTGGGTCATTACAATCCAGTGTGACTTCCCTGTAACAGTACTGGGAGATAATTTTCATCCCACAGCCTCCAGATACATTGGAGAATAGGGAAATAGATGCTAAATTGGATTATAGGATTATGCATAATTGTTATTGATAAATATTTATAACATATCTACCAGATTCAAGGATGGGAAAGTTTGTCATTGGAATACAGTAATGCAGTAGGGGCTGCAATTCAGTGCTTAGTCTGAAAAAATATGTCTTTATTCTTTGGCCTGTAATCTAGAAAAAGCCAATAGTCTGCCATTAGCAGATTCTACTTTAGCACAGAGTGCAACTGTGGATGTTACCTTTTGCTGGTTAATATTCTCAAATGTAAACTCCAATTTTTTTTGATTAAAAAATACCCCTTTTTTAAGAATTTCACAGAAGAAGTTATGCACTAGAGTAAAGACATAAATTTTGTTTACTTGTTTGTATCCCATCTTTATTATTTCTACAAATAACTCAAGGCAGCAAATATATATCTAATACATTTTCCTCCTTGTATTTTCTCTGTAATGACACCCCTGTGAGTTTAGCACAGTAAATAAATTGGAAGATGATAAGGTACATAATCTGTAAAAATACAACTAAAAAAATTTGGATGATGTTAGTAAACTGAGAAAGTAGATAGAATTAGTAATAAGCTGTTTGGAATCTATCGAAGGTTTCCCTATTCAGAACCTGTCATCCCAGTCTAATTCCTAACAAACCCAAATATATGGATATTTAAATATGCCAGCCAAGGTATAATTGATCCCTACATTATTATTTTTTTTAAACAAATTTTATTAATTTTACAAACACAACACACAAAACATAAACTAAAACATCTTTTCTGAAGGCTGCCTGATTCCGGGTTAAAACTCTTCACACAGACACAAATTCAAACATCATATTCATTTTATATATCCTTCCATATCTTGTTATCATTTTCTTTTTTTTTTATAAACCAATTTTATTAATTTTACAAAAACAGTGCACAAACAATCAAAGCATAACAGCTTATAACCATTTTCAATAACATTATTTGTCTGTTCTATTTCCAACCATCCATTCATCTTTTTTCTTTTACTATACTTCTCCTATACACTATTTGGAGTGACGCCTTTACCCTAACTTAAAAGTACTTCATATAACAATTTATCTTGGGATTCTGTTTAATAAAGTCTAAATTTACACAATAAATTTTATACTCTAAATACACATATAAAAACACAATCTTATATACCTTCCAGAATCCCTCTTTTATCCTTAATTAGATTCACCCATTGTCTCTAAATAAGCTTTTTTTCTTTAGATCTTGCTTCCCACCATTGAGGCTTCTCCTCCCCCCCTTTCTCTCTTGCTTATTCTTCTCCTTGCCCTTTTTACCCCTTTGTCTCTCCTCTTCCCTTTTATTACTCCCTTTCCTTTGCTTTCTAATCTTACATCCACCTTTCCTCTCATTTTTCTTTTTTTGGGTTGTTTTTTCAAACCTTAAAATCCCCTTTTTCTTATCCTCTTTCTCCTCCTCCCCGGAAAAAACCCATTGTTCATCAAAGATGGCTTCTTCTTCCTCTTCTTCTTTGTCCCAGTCATTCTGCTGCATAATCAACTTTTCATAAGTACATAACGCCATTTCTAAAAATTGAAATGAAGTGCCCAAAGTATCTTTTCCATCTTGTTCTTCCTTTTTATATTTTTGATATTCAATCTTTAGTTCATCCACAAGCGATGCCATCCTGAAAAGAAAAACTTTCCCCAAAACAACCACCCAAGTATTTTTAGTCAAAAGTAATTCAAAAAGAAAGTTCCAAAAGTTAATACTTTTCTTCCTTCTTCTATTTCTCTTTCTGGGGTTACTGTTTAATCAAAGAGATCCAATTACCATACTTCTTTTTTTAGTATTCTTGGCAATCTCCTCCTTTTTCCACTTCTGCTCCAATATTTTTCCGCTCCCTTCCCACTTGCAACATCAATTTTTAAATAATCAAAAATCCATACCTCTAATAAAGGTTTTCCAATTTCTTAAATGTTTAAGTCCAATGTCCAAGCAACTTTCAGAATATTTCACCTTCAGTGCCCAAACAAATTTCAAATCTTCTTCTGCTTTTTTCATGGGGTGGGAGAGTGAAGAAAAAAAAAAGTTCCCTTTAACAGTTTCTCCGCCGCTTTCGATCTTCTTAGGGATACAATGTATCCTCCAGCAATTCAGACAGCTCAGTTCCAGAAAATTTAAAGGATGTTGATTGACCTGGCTCAGCCAGCACTTTCACTTTTCTTGCTTCCTCCAGCACGATCTTACCCGGTTGCAGACTTCTTCGTGGCGGCCATTGCTGACCGCCGCTCCACCGCCTTGGGAAAAAGGGGTTTTTCTGTGACACCCCCAACCCCCTGTCCAGCTCCCCTCTCTCTTCGGCTGTCCCTACAGGGCAGCCATATCCCCCTGACCCATTTGGATCGGGGGTACCTCTGCGGCTAGCACAGCAGGAATCGCGAGCGGTCGCGAATTCCTGCTGCCCCGAAGCCAGGCAAAAACCGGAACAATTGATCCCTACATTATTATCTCTTCCCCAAACCAACACATTTTTGCATCTAGAGACTGAAGTTGTTGCGATGTGATTTTTTTTGTTTACTTGTTTTAGGGTAGGTTGTACTAAGTATGTTCATAAAATTCCATGGGAAATCATATTCCTAATTTCCCTCAATATGCCAGTAAATTTCAGTAGCATGACTCCAAAAAAAATTTTGATCCACAAAAAAGGGAGATTTGAGAGCGCGCACAAGCTGTGAGCTCTGAATCATGCCTCCCACTTGCTTCACCACTACATTTCCAACATTTGATTATTAATTATTTTGATGGATGAATTCAATTTGTGCTAAAAGTTTGTAGCTTTAATTCTCTTGTATTATCTTTTTTATGCTTAACTTTTATTACACATCAGCATGCATCCATTATTTTGTGAATGCTGATGGGGGGAAACAACTGAAAAAGTATAAAAATTGTTGATTTCTTCCCTCCCTAAAAAGAAAACCAGTTTCATCAAGTGGCTCATTATCTATAGTGCACTAATTATATAGAAACAGGATTGGCTCAGAGGTATATATTATCAAAAGTGCTGCTTCCTATTAGCTAGAATAAAGGATTCAGGTTCAAATCCCCACTCATCACAAAATTTGCTAGCTTTTATGACCCAGGTCACCTAGGTGGAGGCAGGCATTGATGGAGTCCTTTATTGATTTGATTAAATGCCACAAAAACTGGTTCTACAATGGCTGGTAAGGCTCCACCCTATACTTCCCAGAAGGCAGCCACCCTCAGTCCCTCAAACTAAACCCAGTAAACAACAAAGAAAGTTCAAAGCAAGGTGTAAGCACAGGTGACAAGGTTCAGGGTCCAGGTACAAAGGGAAAGGTAAGTCCACAAGACAAAACACAAGTCCATGAGGCAAAAGGCAAAAAGCAAGGCAAACGGCAAGGCACAGCAAAGAGCACAAGTCAAATAGAGGGGATTATAAGTCAAAATAAATAATTGTTCTTGACAAAGACAAACTCCCCTGCCCCCACATGATTACCCTTAAATCAATCCATACCAGGTGTTCCTTGTGAGGAGGGGTAAGGCAACCTTCTCCGGAGTAGCCTTGCAGACCTTTTTTGAACTTGCCTCCACTCTACTCTCTGTGTGCCTGGATCAAGTGTGGGAGGCAGCTGTTCCTCATCAGAGGGGACCTGCTAGCTGTCAGCATTACTAGCTGTCCGCAGCCAATCCTCCCCTGTATCTGTGAGGGCAGGCAGCTCTCTGTCTGGTCAACCACTTCCCCCAGTGCCTGAGCAGCCTGGAACAGCATCATCCTCAGCCCCTGGCACCTTCGAGCATTCTAAGGGAGACATTCCATTCCCATCGGAGAAACCTGGTTCCAACTTTTTTTCCTGCAAACTGGGCTCTGGTGGGACCATGACACTAGCTGATTTGGCTAATTGCTATTTTTTATATCAGTATTTTTGGGGGAAAGGGGAAGAGTATGCCTATTGCCTTAGACTCTGAAGGGGAGCCATTACAGAAATATCGTACATAATCATTTAAATGCATAATTAAAAAAGAGAGGTCTAACTTACTAAATTTATGTTTTTCAATATGATAAAACTAGTTAGAAGCAGAGCAGGTTATAATTCACCATGAAGCAAATAGGAAATAAGCTTTAAAAATCCTTCAACAGTGAACAAAAACAACTATGCATATTATCTGGAGTGGGCTTATCAAAGAAATAGGATCATAACAGAGAAGTCTCTTTTGCTGGCACCTGTATTTCATGCTGGTGTATTTCATAATGGTGAACCAGAAAATGATGACATGGATATAGATATTAAAGTTTGCCAGATTCATGTAAATGGAGATGGACTTCCCAAAAATGCAGATATCTACCATGTGTGTCTTTTAAAACTTCCTTGAAAATAAATAGGCAGCTGGTGTAGCATGCATAGAATAGATGTAGCACAATCTGGATTCTCAATTCCTGCAAGTTCTCTACCAGTTGTAGCTCACAGTCCATGGAATGGTCCAGCCTGGGGCTATCAATATATGTTTCTCTGATTCCACCAAGATATTTCCCATTTCAGCATCTGCAAAATCATCCACATGTTTTGGCGCAGATAGACAGATTCAGTCTGCCAGGCCACATTATGTACCATAGGATCCTCCTATGACATTTACAAGTAGAAGCTTCATGCATGTTTTCTGAATTCAAACTCATATGTGGAATACTTTTTCTCAGCATGCAACATACCAGCTGGGTACAGTGGAGACTTAATGGATTGTTGGGATGAGCTTCCAAAATCTCAGTTTAATGTAAAAGTAACATCAATATAGGACTTACACTTATATACTGCTTCACAGTGCTTTACAGCCTTCTCTAAATGGTTTACAGAGTCAACATATTGCCCCCAACAGTCTGAGTCCTCATTTTACTGACCTCAGAAGGATGGAAGGCTGAGTCAACCCTCAGTCAGGATATAAAAGATTTCGTCTGACAGCTTTCTCTCCACTTTCTTTTAAATGTGAAAACAATCTTCATATTCAGACAAATATTTAAGAAATATTTCTGTATTGTGAACTGTTGCAGTTTTTATTTATTAATGGCATGTAGATATTATTCGAGAAAAGCCATCTTCATTTATCCACTGGGGATGCAGTAGACATTGTGGCCACACTGCCAATTTGATAAACTCATTTTTTCTGTTTTCTATCCAACCCTTTTATAGGTGTAAATCAGTGTTCCTGATTTTATTAATACTCAAGGAATTCACTCTGCAAGTTTTTAAACCAAAAAAATCTTAGCATTAATAATTCATAGCATTAAGTTTGGAAGCTATTCAGAGGACAATTCATATTCATCTAGCTCCTAGCATTTGTATGTTAACCACCCCAAATAAAATATTTTTTTAAACAATGGTGGGCAATGGTCAGTCTAGAATGTTTACATGAATCTGTTTCTCATAAATCTACAAAGACTGATGAGGTTATTGGCTATTCCTAATGGCAGAAGCTATCCAAAATTTCAGAGTAAGGTTTTTTTTTTCTCCTCTGGAATTAATGTTAAAAGCTCAAGCTAGCAGAAAAGAGAGCGAGGTCTCCCAAGTCCTGGGTGAGGGACTGGAAAGCAGAATTAAATGGCAAACAGACCCATTGGGTTCATCACCCCATCTCCAAATATGCCCTGATCCTTCATTTTGGCCTCATACCTTCAGTTTAACAATCCAGATCCTGGGAAGCAAAAGCATGAGGAAGGAACTTTCTAACAGGGGAAAAAAAAATACTTGAAAATTCTGGGTGAATTTTCCCCCCAATTTTTAAAATGTATTTTACATAAGCACGTACAATATCCATGAGTTATTCCAAAGCACATTTGTAAGGAAGATACTTAGCACTACTGCTATTATGGAAAAACATAATTTCCAAAGTCACTCCTTTTCTGAGGAGAATGCTGGGATGAGGCTCTCAGCAGCCTGACTACAATTCCCAGGATTCTCTAGACACTGTCACAGCATAAATCTGATGGATCTTTGTGGTGTCAAGGGGCCTGAATGGATTTTCAGTGCATAAACAAAAAATAATCTTAGTATTCTGGACAGAACAAATGCTTTGTATATTAGAAAAATGTGTGCGTGTGTGAAGTTTTAAGCATCTATCTAGGTGCTCTCAAATGCTAAGATTTCCCCCTTTCTTTCCCTGAAAACTTATTTCCTATTTCTACTTCATAAAAGAGGCATTGCACTTCCACGTTTCTCATGGACCTGAATCAGCCACTTTCTTTTTTTTTTTTTAACGATCTACTAATTTAGTAATAAATTCAATCTTGCCACTGTGCTTTCATCACATAGAGGCATTACAGCTGGGAGAATAATTAGTGCTTGTATTTATGTCAGAATTTAAATAAAAATTGCACGTTTCTACACTTTTCCCAAATAGAGTTAATTTTTACTTTAGTAAAAATATTTGTTCAAGTATGTTCTTGAAATTCAGACTTTTATGCATTTTTATTTGCTTGTTAGAAACTTAAAATGTACAAAGTTTAAAATCAGTGCATCTGTCAGTACATGAATGTGTTCCAGTTCCTGTAGTTTTGGAAAAAGAAAATTGTATAACTTATTTTCCTTTACAATGTTCTTTTTAAAATTAGACTTAACATTGAAGTGGCTACTTGCTATGCAATTATTCCGTGAAGTTATGTCAAGATGCTTCTCACTGAAATATATTTTTCTTTTTAAATGTGCACCTCTGGTTTAGTTTTTGAGTGGAAGAGGCATTTTGGTTAAGAAGGCACACCTTGATTTTGATAATCCCTTTTACCCCAGGATCAAGGGACAGGCAAATGGATAGGTTTTGCTCTCGTCATGATTTAAGATTGGATGTTGAATGAAAAGGCACTTCTTCCATCCAGTTTTCCACCTTGATACCCTCAGGATGGATTGATACCCCATCATTCATTCCCAACTACTATGGATATCGCAAGTCAAACACACTTGGGGGCCACTTGGAGAAGGCTGGCATATGCATTACCAAGACCGTTTTCATGAAGAACTCAGTTCAACAAGTGCTTGCAAAAGTCATGCTGGAAAAAAGTGCTTATTCCCATGCTGCATAGCATCTTTAATGGCATTTTTCAATAAGCCAAAGTACTCTTAAGGCCAATGCAATAAAGTAAAAAACCCTTGTTGGACAATTCAACAACAGAACCCAATGGACAAAGGATTTCAGAAGAATTTCAGAAAGATCAGACAAAGATAAATAGAAAAAATAACATTTTTATTTACAAATATTCCAAATATTGGATGCTGTAAACAAAATTCACAATCTGTTTCCTCTAGCCCAGAAGCAAATGCTTTTCTTACTTAAAGGGGTCTGTTTTCCAGCCTTTACTTGGTTCAACCTCCAACCGAACCCAGAGTCAACAAATTCCCATAGCAGGAGCAGTTGAAGGAACAGCTGGATGCAACAGGATGCTTTGTTGAAGACTACAAGTTCAGAATTCTGTAGAATTTGGGAGAATGAAATTGATAATACTTCCTATAGACTTCAAGGGCTTGCAGTGCCATATATAGCGCATTGTAGAATGCATAGGCTTTCCAAAGTTTAAGTAGTTGTAATCATAGCAAAAAGCAAAACGTACACATTGACTTTGGATTTTTGTCCATTGCAATGGAAACGGGAAAGACATCCAAAAACAAATTAAACAAAAGAAAAAAAGAAAAAAGAAAAAAGTGCTGAATATGTCATTAGATATATTTCCTTCTCTGTCTCTTCTTTTACACAATTTTAAACTCCACAATCTATTTAAAGCTTTCTTTGAATGAATAAGAGCCTTCAATAATATAACTTGCATATAAAGCATTTTACAATAGGCATTTATAAGGTGTGCATGAAACTTTGTGCAATACCTAGCAGCAAGTAAGTTTTAAAGCCTTTAAATAAAATGAGTTATGAAAACAATAATCCTGCTGGCATTTTTTTATTGTCTCTTCATTTTTGCTTGTTTCCTTTCAAATAATTTGTTTCACGTGTGCATGTTGTAGATTATATACAGTACAATTTCACTGAACAACTTGGGACTGAAAATAACACTTCCAATCATTTGAGATCCACATAACAGATATGGGCAAACAAGATTTTCAAAATATTCACTATTAAAATTATTCTTTTAAAATTGAATAGAATACAAAACCTTACATTCTTTTCTCTTTCCAGCCACTGTCAAACTACTGCAAATTCAGATCTTCCACGATAGAGATAATTCACTGGAACCCCAATCAATTTAGCTATAAATGAGATGTCTTATATTAAAAACATTGCAACAACTTTTAAAATCTACTGAAGAAATAGTACAGGATCCTAAACGGTAAGCATTTTCTCCTCAAACTATTAATCCATCAACATTGAAAACGGAAGGGGGATATTGCCAAACTCTAGAAAGAACTAAGTATACGCCCAGAAAAACTAAACGATTTTGAAAATCCAGGTTCTAAGTTGTTTGACCAGCAGTCAATAGCATCAGACACTTTCTATACAAAAGCCCACCAATTGTAACCCCACCCCACTCCCAAAAGTATAATTGGGTGGACGTGTCTGTAGGCTAATGAAAACTACTGAGCCTTTGAAGGAGAGGAAAATAATAATTGCCAGGATTTTACCACATCCATTTGCTGCAATGAGCAACTAAACTATAAACTATGGAATGTGGTACAGAGGGTGGGCTGGGGGACCTATAATGCCTGGACTAATAGGATTTCTTTTTAAAAGATGGGAAAACTACCTGGAAAGAAAATATGCAATATACCATCAGCATTTTATAGCTGTGGTCCTGCCAGTGATCCCCAACCTCTTGCTAGAGTCGATGTGACTCATTTCTTTGCAGCAAAGTATCTGCAGTAAGGAAAAGATAAAACCACATTACCAGCTGATCCCATTTCCCCAGCCTTCAGCTCAGCTTCCACCAGGAACAGCAGGTTTCCCTGACCTGTCTGCTCCACCCCTCCTATCCTGGGTTGGACTCATTCATTATTCTGTTCTGGAGGGTCACAGGAATAAAGACAGATAAATAAGTGAAAGTCTGGGCTTTTTTTTTTTTAACCAAATGCAAATTTTTACCTTTCTCTTCATTCACCTTAGATGAGACTGGGTTAACAAATGCAAGCATTGGTTTATAACTAAGCACTAATCAAAATAACCTTTTAAAAAGGTCATACCTCTCAGGTATCCGAAGGAGGAAAGGCAAGCAGGGACAGTTCTTTCAAGACAGAACAAAAGATGGCTTCCCCACAGGATTCACTGAGGGGACAAACTGTAAACACACGGGGGAATCCTATTCAACTAACTAAATTAATGTAGAACTAATCGTTCATAATTTAAAAACTAGTAAATAAGATTGTGAGTAACTTTACAGGGGGGGCAAGGACAGCTTGTCTGATTAGCAACTTACTAATCTTTACATTAGAAGTATTTCATCTTTTTTATCACTGAGAGGGATGCTTTAAGTAACATTTGATTCTACAAGTGTTGGTGGCCTTCCTCCATCAGTACTAGAAATGTCAGATCGTTAAAAATGGGGGAAAGCAGACAAGCTAGGCTCCAACACAATTCATAAAGCATTCGAATCCACATGTAAGTTCTTTAATTGGTTATTTTAAAGATCTCTTAACTCTGGATTTGAGCATTATGGTTAGATTTCATTCCCTTTTAAAAACCAGTGGCTGGAGGAGTAAGAAAAAAAAAAGTCAGGACTCTTCTGTATAATAATCAATGCAAAGGGGACGGAAGAACATGCAGTAAGTTGATTCTTTGAGAAAGCAAAAATGATTCCTTTTAAATAAGACACAATATTAAGCTGCAACATAGAGTGTGGCAATCAAATTGAAGGTGTTTGATAGTGTATGTATGTGTGGATAGACACATACATGCACACAAAGGTGCAACACGAAGGGTTCATTTCACATTTGCTAAGTTATAGTGGTCATGGAATGCATGGTGCATTCTGCTTGCTTTTCAAAAGAAATATTAATCATAAGTATTTAAATTACCAAGTAAAATAATATTTGGGGATGAGGGAGCCACCTGTTCGAGCCACACTCCAGTTGGTGTCTTATTCCACTACAGAAATATGTAGGAATTTCTAAGCTGAACATTAAAAACACATTATATTAAGGTACAATAATTCAGAGTTAAGAAGTTTTGTCCAATTATGAAACCTGTGGCTTACAAATAGGCCAATTAATTACTTTTATCATTGGATTCTTATTTTATATAGGATTAATGTGTATATCTAGATTTTTCAGGTATGGGATACTCTGCAAAGTACCTCACAATGATTATATCCTGTTGCAGACTGGAACACACACACTAAAGCTCATTTAAAACATTCCTTAACATTTGCTACATTTCCCTAACATGTTTAAAACATATGAATATATACATATATCATGTTATACACACTCACACTCACGAAACAATAAACATACACATACATTGTGTACCAAAGATTGCAGAACACCAACAATATAATCTTTATATAGGTATTTGCAAGGAAAACAAATAGGAATATCCTCCACCATTTATTCACAAGCTTATTTTTTTTAAAAGTTTCTTGTGTCCCTGATAAAAAAAAAACAAAATGCAAGATTAAACCACAAAACTATATTTTTTTCTCACTTCAAATTCTCTGAAGGCATCAGGCACTTTTGTTTAAAATTTGTGTATACAAATATATATATTTATATTTCATAATCTACCATATCCCGTCTTTACTAGGATAATTTATCTTTGGTCCTAAAGCATATGAAGCTTGCCACAGCTGGTTTTCTTGCTTTCCACATTTTTTTAAAAAAATGTGAAGCATGCACACAGCTGGAAATAATGAAATTTGCCATAATCCTTCCCACCCCCACCCTTCTTCCAGCCTCCATCTCTTTTTCTTTTCTTTTTTTGAGCAAGCCATTTCTCTTAAAAGCATTCTATTCAAGCAAGCTATACATTCTGTGGCAACCCTTGCTGGGCAGCATAATTAATGCATGCTCCAAAGAGAGAATTCCAAAATACACCTTATTCCAATGTATCTGTATATTTTTGCGTCTAACTTTTAATTCCTGAAAGGATATTTAGCTTTTTCCTTTTTGTTTTTCTTCTTAGGTTCCTTTTTATTTCAATGTTCAGATTCCATTTTAAAAAAAATCATCATCATCAAGGCAGCCTTCCCAACTTTTGCTCTGCCATAGCTATGGGAGCAAGCATTGCCAACCCATATTGTCATCAACCATTTCTCCTAGGTTTATTTCAAGGCGATCTAGTTGCTCTTCAAGACAGGTTGTTGCATACTTTGGGGTAGAATCCAATAGCTTTTGGTTCTTTTCTAATATCGTGCTGTTAACGCAAGAGAGAAGAACCAGAACAATTTTCTTCCAGCAAAAAAATAAAAATAAAAAAGGTAGAACAAACCACGTGGCACTTCCCACTTTTTAAAAGAGGAGAATTACCTTCCCCGTTTATTTGCTTCCCCATGTCTCTTAAAACCGGTTAGTTCCCCAAGTCTATCAAAGACCGGTTAGTTACAGGGCAACCAAGTAGAATAAGTGTGCTGCTGACAGGGGAACATGGGCTGAACCTGAGCAATATAGTAATTGCTGAAGTTAGCATCAGCTACATAAGGGGCTGGCTGGTAGTAGCAAGTGACATTGGCCACATTGGGAATGATATTTTGCTCAGCCAGTACCCGGATGGCCAGCATGGTGATAAGATTTAACGTCTGACGCCTCTCGTGTCCCATCAGGCACACTGTGCTCTCATTCACCACCCCATGAAGGGTCATGAGATAGTCATACTTGCGGTCCTCGAGTCCCACAAAGTGGTTCTGCAAGTAGGACTCCAGCTTGCGCTGCTGTTCTCCAATGTCTGAGAAATCAATAAAAAACCTGGAGCACATGTACCTCTGGAGGGACTTAATCTCAGATTCGGAGGCAGCCCTGAAGCCTCTCACTAGGAGGTTGCAGTATTTAAGGAGACCACCTCCCCTGATCTCTTCTGGGTTTCTAGTGGCGATTGTCTTGTGACAAAGGTGGTCAAAGGCTTCTTGGAAATCCCCATAGACGCTCTCCCCAATTATAGTTGGGTGAAAAGTTTCGGTCATTGGATTTTCAGAACATTCGTAAAAAAGAAGGAGGGAGTCCAGCTTGATCTGAAAAGAATCTACACTGAACTCAAACTGTCTCCTCAGAGAGTCCATAAATTTCAGCTCCACGTTTTTGCCACTGTTGTTGGATAATGAGATGAGGCTCCATAGGTCAGAATCATTGCAGACTTTCACCATTTTCTGTACGTAGGCTTCCTGCAATTTGAAACAAATAACCCCCACCACCAAAAGAGAGAGAGAGAGAAAAGAGAGAAGAAAAGGTCAGGAAACCCCAGTAGCAGCTTGAGTTTTCATATATATCTGCTTGAGTTTTCATATATATCTGATCCCAACTTTACCCTGTCATCCCCAGGGCTCAGGCATAAGGAAGAGACAATGTGGGCAGATTTAGTAAGCGCTCTGCAGACAGGCAGTGATTAAAGACCAGTGAGGAGTGGGGTGGGGACTCATGCACAAAAGGGATGTTCTGCGTTTAGTCTCTTCCTCCAAAGATATAATAAAAATGCATACAAAGTAACAGAAGTAGAATTACTTTAGAAAATTGCAATTTAATTGTGGCAAAAATGAAGGGGATAATACACTAGTTCTCATTTTTTACATCTTTAAAATATAAAAAAAATGTTTTACCTTTTGAAGAAACTGGAAAATTTCTAAATAAAATTTACACTTATATGCTGCCCTCCAAACCAAGATAATTCGTGCAGAGTATTAACTTAAAGGATTTGGATCATTCCCAACTTATGTTAAAAGGCCATTTGGCTTCAGTAAGCTTCTTGAGTGTCGCAAAAAATAATTAAGTTTAATGTAGTGCCAGTGAATGAGTACTTCTTCTAAAAATAAGAATAGAATAGAAAATAGAATAGAAAATAAAAAAAATAGTAGAGTAGAATAGAATAGAATAGAATAGAATAGAATAGAATAGAATAGAAAATAGAATAGAAAACAGAATAGAAAACAGAATAGAAAACAGAATAGAAAATAAAAGAAGAGTAGAGTAGAGTAGAATTCTTTATTGGCCAAGTGTGATTGGACACACAAGGAATTTGTTTCCTGTATATAAGCTCAGAATGTACATACAAGCAACAAGTGATAAATCATAATCATAAGAAACTAGGCTCTCAAAATCCTTAACTAAGTCCAAGCCTAGTGTTTCTAGCACTCTGGGGCAGAATGGCTCAGCCTCTCTATTCCAAATGGAGGGCAGGGAAATGGAGGAGCACGGTTTCCCTCTAGCGGGCCCATCCACAACTCAAGTAAAAAAAGAAATAACTATAATTAAAACAACTTAGCCCACAGAAAAACCAGGGGCCTCTAAGCAAGCTCCAATACTTCGGTTTAATTCAGCGACTGATCGAGGCTATCATTAAAGCATATGGATCTCCCTGCTCTTCCAAAAGCAAAGGCGAATTAATAGTTGGAGGAAGCCAATTAAAAGATGGTGCTGGCAATAAGCAATAGAGGGAGAAACAGAGCGAATCCTCACATTTTCCAATGTGCCTCCCTTTTATTCTAGGCTGGCCCTCAGTCTGTCAAAAGCAGCCACCTGCTGGGACTGGGAGCGCATCCCATTTAATTTACCTTCAGGGTGAGCGGCGTGATCTTCTCCTTGTTAACCCCGTCCGGCAAGAAATCCAAGAGGCAATCCAGGACCACCTCTTTGACTGTCTGGAACTCCGCCTCGCCTTTCAAATCGGCGCAGAAGATGAGGTCCAAGTCCTTGTAGCCCAGGCCGCTATCTTGGTGCAAGACGTGGCTGGCCGCCGAGCCGTTGAGCCGCACATCGCGCACGCCGATGCCTTGCTCCTCCAGGCGGCTCCTTACCACCTTCACGATCTGTCGCGGCTGCATTTCCAGAGTGGGAAAGTTCCCCCGGCCATGAATCGGGATGGTTTCGCTCAGGATACGATCCAGGCGCTGCACTTGCTCCCAGGTCAGCACGCTGCAACGGCTGTTCTCGCAAGTGTCCGTGCAGGGCTCCAGAGGGGCCTCGTTGGAGGAGGAGCTGCTGCTGCTGCTGCTGCTGCCGTCGCCGCCTTTAAGGCCATTTTCGTCGTCTGCCATGGTCCAGCTTAATTTACAGGATGGCGTGGAGACGATTGTGCGCGCGTGGAGGGCAGTTCAAACGGCACAGGCAGAACTAATGAACAAAGGCACTCTTTTCCTTTCCAAGGCGTCTTCTTCCTTCGCTCCTAGCGAGTGGGGAGAGGGGGGAGGGTGAAAGAAATGCAAAAGCAAACCGAATTACAGCCGCGATCCTCAAGCCTGGAGGATCGCAGTCGCTTTTCTCCTCCCCCTCCTTATTCATCGAGATCCCTCAACTGCGTTGAGACACCAAGCGAACCCCCCACCCCACTGCCGCCATCCCCCGGATACCGGGGGGGGGGCACAAATATCTTAACCACCACCCGCTTCCTCCTCCAACGGTATACGCACACGGGCTTTCTCTCGACCACCTGTCAACATTGTATGTATGTATGTATATATGTATGTATGTATGACGTGACCGAGCCGCCTCACTAAGGGGCCGCAGGGAAGAAGCACTGAAGGGGTTGGCAAGAAAGAGAGGGGGGGGAGACAGACAGAGAGACGAATGTCCACCTACGCGTAGTTGTTGGAGGAGCAGCCCGGTTTGGAGTTATTTATGGAGTCATGTCCCGTGGCCCGCGGAGCCTCTGCCAGCGAGCCCGATTCGCTCTTCTCCGAGAGAGCTGCTCCCGATCGCCCTTCCGCCTCTAGGCTATTTGCTGGTTCTGGTCGGAAAAACGTTCCCAAGTGCTTTTTTATAATGGCTTTTTTTTTTTTTTTTTTTTACTACCCCTGGCTCTTCCGGGGCCCGAATCAACTCTCCGCTCCCCACGCCCCTCTCATCTGCATAGGGACGCTTCTTTCCTCGCTTTCCGACACGCCCCTTTCTTCTGCTTAAACAGCTGCTTTTGGCAGAGCTTTTCCTAAAGTTCCTTCCTCCGCCTCTCTCTCTCTCACTCTCTCTCTCCCTGTCCCCTCCCTATTAAATCCCCCCCTCCCCGATTAAAAGGAGAGGAAAGGTGGAAGTCCGAATACGGGGGATGGTTCTGCTGGAACTTCCTGGAAGCAGCTGGTCGGAAAATCTGCCAGTGGTGGGGGTCGGCGGGGGGGGGGACGATGGGAACTGTTACGGAGGGCCCGATCTTTAATCGTCAACCAGGGATCCTCGAATAAGGGTGGTCCTCAGAGCCAGCTGCCAAAGCCAGCGGACATTCTTGGGCTCTCCCTGCGGAGAAGCGAGCGTTGCATGGAGCGTTGCATGGAGCTGTACGACAAAACAGCCAGTCTCGCGGGGGTGGAGGAATGATACTTGCCCCTTCCGAAAGCCTTTCTGAACCTGAATTATGCGGTAATTGCTAAAGTTAGCATTCTGCATCAGCTTGGCCAGTCGGAGCAAGCAAGGGAACCTTGGCTTAGAGTTTGGATACGGGGGACGGTTGTCTCTTCTCTCCCCCTATTTAATGACTTATTTGTCAAATTTATTCGCCACCCACCTCGCGGTGTAATGCTTGACTCCGGGCGGCTGGCAATGCACAAGGGGAAAAAAGAATCGGAGGCTGAACGACACGACAGGGCATTTTTCTCAGGTAGAAACCAAGTGTAAAATTTCTCAGGGAAGTTCGTAGGAAAAAAAAGCAAGAGGGGAAACACCGAGTTCTTGGTCGTTGCGCACTTGCTACTTTGCGCTGTACAGTCGCGAACGTTTGAGAAAAACCCCGATCTACCGATATCAGCTAAACAAATAGATAATACAAGAATGGGGAAGGGGGCACCCCTCTAAGCATATAGCCCTTCCTCCCCCTCCTCTGTGTGTGTGCGTGTGTATGTTCTCTACACAACTGAAGTTAGGGACATCTTGGGCCAGAGCACTCAAGGAATGTATGAGGTCTCCGATTTATGATAGATGGGGATATTCCCGGTCATCCAACTCCAAATCATATTCCGGCGGACTCCCTGATGGCTAACTGGCAAGAAAGGGATGGGGGGGGGATGGTATTCAAAAGCGTCTTAGGACAGGCCTCTAGCGACGTAGGGAATAATTAGATCGTAATCCTGACGACAGAAATGCCTGGTACGGAGCTAAACATAAAAACAATTGCAGGGAAATTGGCTGAAATGTTTCGATTACTTATTTCCTTTAAAAAAGAGTTGCTGCAGGCGCTAGAAAGAGCAATGTAATAATATAAATAATTGGGGTACTATTTACTGGACCGACCTTTCAGTCGGTTGGTCAAATCTGCGAGTCAAACAGCTGGCGCATCTTCTCCCAGAGAAAGGATAACTCAATTTCAAAACAGTCGCTTCGGCCACTTTCTCGCCCTCCGCATTTATTCTTCGAAAGGTTATATTCCCACCCACCCCGATTTAACAAGTTAGTAGACGGTGGTGAGCGTCAAACAGTAAACGAGGCGAAGAAGTAAGGGACCCCACTGTATTCCAAGGAGGTCACGCAGTTTAAAAAGCGTTTGCACAATGCAAATAAACGGCGCAGAATATATATAACGTTAGGCAAAAGTTGTCTGCTTTAATAGCAACGGTTATGATTTATTAAATGATTTTTTTTTTTACAAAAGCTATAATTAATCTAATTTATTAAGCATTAAGTTTACTTTCAACAAAAAGTTTCCAACTGTTAATGCATGCACGGGGGGAGGGGTCTGGGGACAGAATAAAATACAAATAACTCACTTTTTTCCCCGCTATGTCAAATCTCCAGTACGCAATCATGCAACGGCCTGAGTATTAAAAGAGTTAAAGCGCGGTAATCGAAGGATTTCTACCTGCGCAAATCCAAATTCTCTTTCAACGTTGCTACGCAGGACTTGAAAGGCATGGCAAGGGAGCTAGGTGCGGGGCCGAGGCGCCGTGCACAGATGAAAAGGTGTCCGTCACGCTTCCAAAGAAAAGATGAAGGAGACCACGGCCGATAAAAAGAGGCGCGGGGGGGGAGGTCAACCACTGGAAGAGCAGTAATAGGAGGGAGGGTGCAACGTCACGGGTCCTGACGTTCCAGCAACAGCTGTAGGGCGATTCCAAAGACCTGTGATGTGCGAGGAGCTTCGCCAATCACCGACCGTCTTGGCCGCGATCCTTTTATTTTCCTGCCTTCAGGCTCCCGGAGCGTCGAGCCAATTGGAAAGCTGCTCGGGCGAACGTAAGGCTGCCAGATCTGTGTGAATGAGCTGTGCGCGCGGATGGGGGGGGGGATGGGAAAGAGAGAGCGAGAGAGCCCGCCCACGCGCCCACAAACGAGGGTTGCTGCTTTAGCGAAGCTAAAAGCTTCCGCTGTTGAGGTCTTCCGAGGCGGGGGATTAAGGAACGATAGGAAGGCCTTTTTCGGGTGCTTCCTTTTCCCGAGAATCCCGAATTTTTGGATTGGGGAGGGAGGATCGCGGTCAGGGGGTGTGACTGTTTTTCGCCGTAGGGCGCAATGGCGCGCCGCCGGTTGAGGGGCGCTGCATGAGGCGTCTCCCTAGGTTCAGGACTCGGTGGGCCAAGTGTTCTCGGCACCTTATGAACTGCAGGAATTGTGCAATAAATAATATAAATAATACAGATTGAACTTTGACGGGGGTTCAGAACCTGCCTTGCACACACACACACACACCCGCGCAGCCGTAAAAAAGGGGACGGGTGGATGTTGGCGGCAGTATTATTGCTCAATGGGCAAAGATTTACAGGCTCCTCATCACCCTTCCAGTGGGCTTTCACACACGTTCCTGAACTCCGCTTCGGCACCGAAATAATTTCGGTTTGGATCCAAGGCATATTATATGCCATACACAGAGAAAAGGAAAGCGGCGGTTAAGCCAAGCGGCCGCGTCTGTTGCCCACACCGGGCGGTTGCTTAAATCGCATAGCATTCAGGCGATAAATAATGGAGTAAAAGCTATCCAGATATGAGTTTAGTGGGGGGGAGACACCATTTACACGAATGGCGTTTTCAGTCGTTTTTACTACTTTGGACCGAGGCACGCAATAGCAGATTTAACATCCTTCGGGCGTCTCAGCCACACGGATTGCTTTTTTTTTTTTTTTTTTGCCAGCCCAGCTCAGAAGGGGAGTTTGCCTCCCTCCCTCTCCATCTTTCAGCGTTACATAAAAGCGAAGGATTATGCGCTCCGCATCCTCTCGCCTTAGTTTTCACTAGCAATCTTGTAAAAAAAAAATTAGATAGATAGATAGATAGATAGATAGATAGATAGATAGATAGATAGATAGATAGATAGATAGGCAGACAGACAGACAGACAGACAGACAGACAGACACACGTTATCCAGAAGTTGTGGTACATTGACATGGAATGAAAAACAGAATCGCCAATGTCCCGCTGCGCGTGTTCAACTCTGCGCTTTCCAAGGTTAAAAAAAAAAGGCTGTTTCCTCCTTCAATCACCGCCTTGAGAGCGTCGTAGAAAATGATAAAGGCAACCGGGCATCTTCGGCACACTCTGGGCTCCCTCCCTCACCCCAACGGGGATTAGAAACTCCAGCTTGGCGGGGGAGGAGAAGAGTCCTTTTCCGGCAGTTTCCGCTTCCTTCCTTCCCCCCTCCCGCCATTGGAAATGATTTACTTCTTGCAGGAGCCAGACTCGGGGTAGCGCCTTTAATGTAGGAGAGAGAGGACTGCCTCAGGCAGGGTCAGTGCTTTCTAACAGTCCCATTCCAAGCTTAAGGGAATTTCTCCCAGAGAAATCGAGCTAGCCTGCTGCAGTACAACTGAGGAGGATCTGCCAACCCCCAAAGACGGGTGGAAATTGCCGGGTCTCTCAACTCAGATTGCCTCGGGTGGCCTAAAGGAAAGCGGGCTCGTGCGCTCAACAAAGCCGCGCGCGGGAGTCGCGCCGGAGAGTGGCACGCGCTGCCCTTGTTCCGCCCCATTGATTGGCTCCTGACCATTTGCGTCGCTTCGGTATAGGCTATGTGGAAATGCTGCTCCCTGCCGGCGAAGAGGCCAAGTACAATTGCCGGGGGCTGTTGGTAGCTTCCCTCAGCTTGGCCTCCTTAGGTTTTAAGGCTGATTTTTTTTTTTTACCGCTCAAAAATCACCTGAGGGACACTGAATCTTTCAGAAACAATTACGCTCCTCATTGATGTTATCCTTTATTTTTCAATTCATTTAAATGAAGGAAAACTTCTTCAGAAAAGCAACTTAAGGGGAACCCAAAGGTGCTTTTTCAAGAGGCAACTGGACTTTCTGGTTTTTCTTTGAAGACGTTTTGCTTCTCATCCAAGAAGCGGAAGCTGAAAAGCAAAATGTCTTCAAAGAACAACCAAAAAGTCCAGTTGCCTCTTGAAAAAGCACCATGGGACAACCATGACCTGGATGACGGAGAATCTCCATAAACATGGGGGGGGGGATGACGACACAGAGCACTCTGTGGGGGTGGGTGGGAGTGAAGAACATTTCATTACAGTGCTCTAAATCTTGTCACAGCAAGACCATTTCATTAATCAAAAATGGAATTATGACCTAGAAATTACAGTTTACCTAAGAATAACCAATCTTAGAGGTAAATTGGGTAGCTGACAAAATGATAAAAATCTACAAAAGGCCTTAGTTTTTCTTTGAAGACCCTTCAAAACCACTCCCAATCCATAGATCAGTCTGTTATCTACAGAACTGTGGAAATCACATATTAATTTATTCATATCACTGTGGTACAAAACCAGAGATCAGTTGGCTTTTGGTTATCGCATTATCATCACACTGTGCTTCAAAGGAGTGTATTTTCATGGAATGCAGATGGAACTTTCTCAAATCCACTTTCATGTTGCCTCTCACTTCTGTATTGTAAAGATAAGAAATGATCCTGTCACACGTTTGAAGTATCATCACATTGTAGAAATAAAAATGTTTATATTATCCTGGAGTTTGTTTTGTTACCAAAACATTTATCTAAGAGTGTGGGGAAATTGTGGTCTTTGATTGCTGAACTACAGTTTCATTCAGTCACACTCTTGAAATGCTAAAAGCTGTAGTTCAGCAGCATCTGTACAACCACAGGTTCCCCTTCTTTTGTGAAGGCACAGCTCCTCATTCATCCTCCTCAGATGATTCTCCTTTCTTACAGAGAAACTTTCAATTCCCCCATTAAGTAACAAATTATAATAATATATTGACAACTAAAATCATGAGTCTGCATTGTTGTTGTCTAAAAGCATGGAACTGAGGCTCCTGTAAATACTGCATAGCTGCTACTTAAATCCAAGGCCAAAGATTACATTAAAATAAAAATTATACCCTATTGCACTGTTTTATAGAAACATGGATTCATGTCACAGCTCTATAGTCATTTTTAAGGGTTTGACTAGCTGCAACTTAGCCTTCATGAATCCTAACAACTTTAAGCACTCTTCCTCTGCAGCAAATGAAAGAGAGAAGTCCATCATATTAATAAGAATGTGTAAACTTTTGTAATAGTTTGGTTCAGTTTGAAACAAATTAAAATTGACTATTTAGAAAAGAACACGGCACGCTTGAATTCTGAAAGATTACATAGTTTGCTTTTTTATCAGATGTGCAAGAGATTACATCGGATCTGGGCTGATATAGTGTGGAACGTATTCTTTAATTCTGTCAGAATTAAAAGATTTAGACTTCGTGCCTCCAGCAAAATATCTGCTGTGTGGCCTGACATATTTAAGTTAAATATGGGTTATGGAATTAAACCTAGCTCTTAGGTTTGTATGACATACTAAAACATAAACTAATCACAGGGAATGGGTTTTAGATAAAACACTAGACAAAAGTATCTTGTACAAATATAGCCATTGTTAAAACATTTTTAGGGTTTATAGAGAACCTAGGCAAGAAATTGGTTATCAAAAATAAGGCATAGAATGTATGTTAAATTATAACTAAATATTGATGAATCTTTGTTCAGGGCTCCCCTAATCTCTTCAGGGTTATACTTGGACTAAAAGACCAATGAAATGTAGTGATAAATTAGCATACAGTAATAATGTATATGAGATTGCAAAAGTTGCTTGTTACTTACATAGTCTTTATTTTTATGTTTTGCTCCATGACGAAAAGTTCTATGGTTCTTTATTTTCCCTCAGAGTCAAATGACAGGTGCCATTAAATAATGGGTTTAATACTTTGTGTGTACTATAAAACCTAATTGTAATTGCTTTTGTTCATGTCTATATGTATTCTTCATGTTCACAACATTAGAATTGCAGTGATAAAAATGTTTATATGTTTTTCTATCAGATGGAAAATTAACTCTTGGGAAGACTTATGACACTTTTTCTTTAGAACTAGGAAGTAAAGTCATTTGAAATTATGGAAGAAATTAATCACAAAGAACAAATATTTGAATAATACTTTATCCATCGATACAATGAAGACTATATTGTAGGTATTAAATGACACAATTGTACTGAGTGAAGGAAGAATAGAAACCTAACTATCCATTATTACATTATGATAATGCAAAATCTAGTCAGAAGCAATTTAAAAAGAGACATTTTAATTACTGGTTGTGATCCTTTTCATAATTACAGGTTAATAGTGATGGATAATAGCTTTCCTAAATGTGAGTATATTCTCTTAACTCCAATTTTGGCACATATTGCTACTTTCAGAATACCGATAACATAAATTTGCAAAGCAAAATATGTCTCATAATTTTTATACCCATAGGAAGTTCTTTTGCTTAGAAAAAGGGTAACAGAAATAAAAGAAGCACCCTTACAAAAATGGTAACAGAAATAAAATAGAAACAAAAATAAAAGGAAGAATTTAAAAAAACCTCTGCAGTTCCCAAACAATGACAATTAAATTTAAAAATAAATACATCTTTTAAGAAGAATATTTCTTAAAATATGCAGGACCATACCTAAAAATACAATGAAATACAAAACACTTCATCACTTTTGCAACTCTATTCAGGCTGCAAAATAGAAGATGGTTTAGCAATTTATTTTCAGAAAGGATTCTGAAAAATGAGAGGTGGATTGGTACAGGTTCTAGATCTGACAAGTTGACTTATACTACCAGGCAGAATAATAGGCAAAAGAAACTCATACCTTATCTTCAGGATATTTTGTGAGGCATTTGTTAAAGTCTTCATTGTAAAAGAGAGAGACAGAGATGAAAACTAATGCATTAAAGAGTTGTTTTAAAAATTATAAAATCTTGATAGGGAAAAATAACATATTATTCTTGTAAGCCCTGTAACGTTAAATTGGAAACATACAAGAAAATTTGTGTCAGTTTAGTACTTTGTTCCTCTTAGTCTTTGCCACAGGGACTCCTTGTTTTTTCACTGCAGTTACCTAGTTCAAACAGCACAGTAATGAGCACAAGATGTGTAAGGGGTTCTATTTGTTAGGTGGCCTGGGTGCAGAGCTTACAGAAAGTGAATGGCCCAAAGTCACCCAGCAGGCTTCAGTGCCTAAGAGAAAATTAGTATCTGGATCTCTGCTCTTAGCCCAGCATTTTGACTGCTTTATCATGCTGACTTTTTAATAATAGTTTAATGCTTTAAGAATTAAGATTGGAATCAAATCAAGAATTGTTGAAAGCAGCTGATAAGAATTGTCAGTCAAATCAATAAGAAAAAAATGATAAGAATTTTTAATATGAAGTAGGACCTGAAACTGAAGTATTCATTGACAGGTAGAACATTGCAATGTATGATTTTATATATGTATGGTTTTATATACTATACTTAGATCAGACCAAAGGCGGCATAGTTCTAGGTTTCTAGGTCTAGAATTTCGAGTCTGGTGGCATAAGGTATTCTGCAACAAGTAGAGGAGTGGAGAACTCTTCTTGTGAAATATTTCTAGACTTTCTCAACTGTGTTAATATCTGATACGTAATGTGGGTTCCAGACTGATGAGCTGTATTCGAGTATTGGTCTAGCAAATGTTTTGTATACTCTAGTTATTAGTGTAATATTCCCAGAGAAAAAGCTACATAAGATTAGGTTAACAACTCTTAACGCCTTTTTGGCTATGTAGTTACAGTGGGCTCTAGCATTTAGTCATTTGAGAAGAGTACTCCAAGATCCTTGACAGAATTTGGATCATCAACAAGGTCTTGACTATTCAGCCTGTATTTTATTTTCTGATTTATTTATTTTTTGCCAATATGTAAGACAGAGCATTTATTTGTTGAGATTTGAAGTTGCCATTTGTTTGACCATTCTGATACATAGTCAAGGTGTTTTTGAAGGGTAGCAGTATTGTCTGTGGTGTTGAATAGTTTTACATCATCAGCAAAGAGAACGCAGTTGCTCTTGATATGATCACAGAGATCATTTATGTAGAGTATGAAAAGAGTTGGTCCTAGAACACTGCCTTGGGGGACACCACTGTTGACAGGTACAGAATTTGATAGGATGCTCCCAATTTTGACCATTTGTTGTCTGTTTGACAGGAATGCACCACCAGACAGCAACCACCAGACATCCACTAAGACGCTCTACATGGGCATATGCCTCCACAACACCCTTTCCAACAGCTTCCCAATGTCCTTTGACACCTTGGAAGCAAGAGTACCGTTCCAACCCTAAAAGGCCACCAGAGGTGACCAGCAGACTTGCACCAAGAGGCCGAACTTGAAGATTGAACCTCAAGCTTTGCATGCTTTGCTTTGTTTGATGCTTTATTAATGTTTACTGTTTTCTCTTAGTTCTATAGCCAACTGTTTATCTTAGTTGTATAGTTATATACTATTCAGTTAGTATTACTGTTTACTGCTTATCTTAGTTTATAGTTAATTTTTTTCTCTTCTTTTAATAGTGGAATTTACAATTCCAGGCGGGGAGTGTGCTGTCCCAGCCAGTCTATGGGAGTTTGATAGTTACTTAGGAATTGTGAGCTGTCCCCTTAAGGAATGCATCATGGTAAAGGTAGTTAAAGGTATCCTGGGAAATGTAATCCATGTCATGTGGTTACATCTGTAATCCTGATTGGTAACTAAATTGACCCTTGAGGGGTTGAGGGAAGTTTCCCTCCATTCTTGCCTGCACTCATGGACTGATAACAGCTTTCTTTCTATCACTAGGTGATGGGTTAGGAAAATAACCATTTTTTTACCTGCAATGCTGATATACAAAGGATTGGTCATTATAGAAGAACTTCATCACAAATGTGAGTTATGAAGATACCTGATGTACCAATAAATGTACTTTGTTATGGATGTTTCATGGAATTATCTAACTGCATCTGCACAGCCACAAATCCACCTCTGTGCATGAGACAGGACAGAAAAGTTTATTTTCTAAACCAACTTTTCTGTTATTAGATATGTATTGAATATGTATTGCCAAACTGAAAAGGTAAGAAAATAGTTTTGCTAATATTCAAACATGACACAAACTGTTGCAGAAGATCAGCAGCTTCTTACTAAAATTTGATAACTTTCCCATCAGTGTATTCAGAGAGGGAAAAAAAGCATGCTAACTCTGAATTTCACATGCTGTGTTCAGAACTTGTTTGGAAACAGGTTTCAATTCAAACAAACTAGCATCACTGTCTTCTGCATGAAGGAGTCCACTGACACCTCTCCAGTAATATTGAAAATACGTCTTAAGAGAAAGTGAGAGATGATCAAAATTTATTTTGGATTGGGGGAGGGTGGAGTTGGCGTCACAACAATACGGATGCAATCTTGGAGGTCTGAGTTCGCTGCCAATATCTTTGCTCCTGGACAGTCCAAATGGATCTAAACTATTCTGAAGAAATGGTGAATGTAAAGAGCGTATCCTGTTGATCCCAGGGATACCGCAAAGTCCCTGGTAGATCCAGGAGAAGCTCTTTTTGCCAGCAACAAAGAGGCAGCCATTAAAGCTGCTGAAGTTCGGACAGCTCCAAAACGAAAGAGAACGGAAAGAGAAAGTGTGCCGGTTTAGTGAGAATTTTTTCTTGCCTTTAAGATTTGAAAGGACACCCTAAGGAAAGGAAAGAATCTGTAAAATTTTAGACAGAAGTGATTAAGTGGCGATTTGGAACAGGAAGTCAAAGTAATTTTTTTTCTCTTTGCTGGATTTTTTATATATGAAAAGGTGATTAAAAAATTGTATGGATATTTATTAGAAATTAAACTAGAAGAAGAACAAGGTAAAGAAACTATGATTGCTTGGGGGAAAAATTTTGGATGTAGGATTGATCTAGAGAAATGGCAAAAATTGTAGTCTCAAAATTATAAAATGACAATGTCAACAGCATATCAAGAAAATTTGTATAAGATGTTTTACAGGTAGCATTTTCCCCCAACAAGAATAGCAAGAATGTTCAAGAACAAATCTGAAAAATGTTGGAAATGTCATCAGATACCTGGCTCATATTACCATATGTGGTGGCCTTGTGCGGATGCCAAAAAATATTGGACTAAAACCCACATGTGGTTGGAAAAAATGACAAAAAAGCATATAAACTTGAAACCAGAGATATTTTTATTGGGAATTTTACCTGAAATATATAGTAAAGAATTGAAATATCTGATTGTAAATGTATTAACAGTGGCTAGGATTGTATTTGCTAAAAACTGGAAAAATGAAAAATACCATCATAGGAGGAAAGTATTAAGAAAATATTGGAATGTGCTGAAATGAGTAGATTGACATTTGAAATCAGAGAACAAGATGATAAACAATTTTATAAAATTTGGGATCTATTCTATCAATGGTTAGACAATAAAACATGGTAATGAAATATATAGATCTTTAGAAAATAATAAATATATAAAGATGTATTTTTTTCTTATTATATCTACAAAATGATTATAGGATAGATTTGAGATTATAATATGAACTGTCATAAAACAAATTAAAATATGGATTATTTCATAAAACAAATGAATAATAGTATAGTCAAATGATTGATTAACAATGATATTAATGTATTTAATATTAGATTGAAAATATGAGAATATATACAATGTAATTGTAATTGAAGACTACGAAATGGAAGCACAAAACAATTTGTAAACCAACCGACACACTATGTATATATATGGAAGATGGCTTGATGTTTTTATATTTTGTTTGTCTATGTTTGTCTTAAAAAACAATAAAAAATTTTTAAAAATTCTTTTGGATAAGCCACTTTCTCAAATGTTAAACCTATTGAATGAAATGGTATCAAACAAAAGAGCATAATTAATATTCAAAATGATTATTAACATTTTAAAAAGAAAGCGGTTAGAATACAAACAGAAATCTGTAAGATATTCTTTAGCCATGGAGGCTAAAGGATCATTCAAATTTTCCCTTACATCTCCAGTTTGTTCATTTAAAAAATAATAATAATGAAAGCTTATGACTGAACCTGGAATCATCCTGTGTTAAGAAAGAGTCCATAAAAATAGAATCTTCTCAATACAGCAACCAATTAAAGAAATGGACTCTGATTCAATTTGGAAAATTGGCAAACTATCACTCAATAGGCCAAAATACTTGAGCTGTCACCCAATATATTACTGTACAGTAGAGTTTGTATCCCAGAGCCTTTTCATTGAGATAATAAAGATTTGTTTCCTTTTTTTAGGTAGTGTTTTTTTTAAATATATTCCAGCTGATGGATATATTTTAATTGTTTTTAATTGTTATTATAAGTTATAACTGGTTCTGAATAATTCATGTACAGCAAAGGTTACATTTTATATTCTAATGCTTGTATTGTCCTTGTTAAATAAAAGTAAAATAAGTCAGTCCCTTGTATGGGATACATTATCTCAGTTAATTGCAGCATATGAATTTTCATGACATACTGTTTTCAACAGATTGTCTCGAATACTGTGTGAAAGGACAGCATTGTTGAGAGGATTGTCTGCTAAAATCATTTGGGTTAGAAATGTGTCCCAGAGTTACTTTTAAGAGTGAGAAAAGTGGCATATAAATTTAATAAAAAAATAAAATAGAAATGCCCTCTGAAGTGGTAAATTTTTCTCAAGGCTTCATATTTGGACTATCAATCAATACTGAAAGAAAAAGGAAAACAACAGGATAGAGGTTCTTTAAGTCTTAATAAAAATTATCAATGAAATAATTGGCTTTACAAAGCCCTGGATTTTCCCTTGACTTTAGCATTAGGCTACTTCTTCCCCAAAAACTTTTAACCCTATTGTCTCACTTGATCCACTAAGAAATTATGTGTAATTGGTAAATAAAGAACAATTTAAAGAAGATTTTAAACCAGAGGGATGTGAAAATCTGAAATATCTTTATTGATATGCTGAATCAATGATCCTGGTAAAAAAAAAAAAATACTAGAGGAAACTCTTCCTACCTTGTAAGTAGGAAAATTCAGCTCTGAACTTAGTTGATTTACAAATAAATATAGCTACAACTAGAAGGGATAAAAAAAAATTGGAACAACCTGTATAGGTCAAATGAAGGCTATAAGGAAGAGTAATAAGAACAAACAATGAAAATGTCAGATATAAAATAAATACTTTTTTTTCAATCTGCTTAAAATTTGGCAGGCTTGATGTCTTGAACTAAAAGGCCTGAAAATATTAACTGTTTGGTTGGTTGGAAAATATTTAAGATGCAAGCAGCTGGCTATCTCATTGAAGTTATTTGGAAACTTATGGAATGTGTTGTTTTAAATTGCCACAAAAGATATTTTTCAGGCTGTATATTAGGTTGATCTGAAGGAATGATAGAACACTAAAAATATTATGCTATTCGGATAAAAAATAAACCACCAGTGACCTACAAAAAAACAAACAGATGACACTCCTATTGAAGAAACAATAGCTTTATGATAAAGCAGAGTTTTGTAGTTATATTATCAACCTTCTATATGTCCACAAAAAGGATGAGGTTACGAAGTTCCAGTTTGCAGGGCTTCAGCGGCAGGCAGGAATCCGCGATCGTGGGCGGTTTCTGCCTGGGCTGGAGCGTCCCGAGCCAGTTGGCTTCGGGGCTAAGCCACCCTGTAGAGGTAGTGAAGACAGGGGAGACCCAGCAAGGTTTGAGGGGAGCCGCACCTCTCCTCCTCAGTTGGCTTAACTCCCTTTCTCGAAGGCGGTAAGAGCAGCAGTCAGAAATGGCCACCTCAAAGAAGCACTCAGCCGGAAAAGAAAGTGCAGGAGGAAGTTAAGTGAAAGTTTTTGGCTGACCGGGACAAAAAGTAACGACCAAGGTACCCTGGAATTTAATTTTTGCAAAAGATACATCGCTCCCAAAGAAGAGTCGGAAGCAGCAAATGAAAGTGAAAAGGGAAAGGTTTTTTTTTTCTTCACTCTCCTTCCTCATGCCGATAACGAGAAGATCTGCATAAAGAAATCGGAAAAATCCACTTTGGCACCAACAGGTAATTAAACTGGAGATATAATTAAATGCCAAAGGGACATAAAGATTTCTGAACACTAAAAAATCCTTTTTTGCTATAAGTGGGAAGGGAGAGGAAAAGAATAAGGGCAGGACTTGGAAGGAGGAGACTGCTTGGAATTCAAAAGAATTTAAAGTTAAATCTTAACAAGACTTCTAAAGGATACATTCTAACTGGAACTTTGCAACTAGTAACCCCAAGAAGAGAAAGTGAAAAAAGAAGAAAGTGTTAAAAGAAATAACTTGTGTGTATTTGGATTGTTTGGTGATTTGGGGACTTTTGAAAATCATATTTGAATGACTAAAAACAATTGGGTGGTTGTTTAAAAAAAATTCTACAATGGCATCACTTCTGGATGAACTGGATGAACTGAAAATCAAATTTAAAAAATATAAAGAAGAGGAACAAGAAGGGAAGGGCTCCTTTGGCTCTATTTTTCAATTCTTAGAAATGGCGATTGGTGTCTACAAGAAACAACAAGTCTGCTCAACAAGAAGATTGGGACAAAGAAGAAGCCATTTTTAATTAACAAGCAATTCTATCTGGGGAAGAAAAGGGAAAGGGGGGGAAAGAGAATGGAGAATTTAAGACCTAAAAAAACAGCCAAAAAAGGGAAAAATAATGTGAAAAGGAGATATAATGTTGGAAAGCAACAGAAAAGGGGAATACAGAAGAGGAAATGGAAGTGGAGAGATAGAGGGTAAAAAGGGGAGAGAGAAGAAAGGGGAAAAGGAAGGGAAGAGAAGTTACACAGGTTTGGAGCAAGATGTAAAGAAACAGGATTTATTCAGAGATAATGGGTGAAAATTTAACTGAAAAAGGGATTCTGTAAAGGTACATAAGTTTGTTATATTTGTAATAGAAATAATTTTAGAAAATTGGAAACAACATATGATTAAAAAGTGGAATAAAATAGTGTAATTTAGTGAAACTTTTGTGAACAAAATAAACGAAATGAAATAAATGAGAGATTTGAACTAGGAAGGAATGGGAACATTTTAACTATTCAATGTTTTATAAAATATAACTGAAGTGAGAGGGAAGTAATTATGGAAAGTTTATAAGTGTTTCCATAGACATATGATACTGTGTTTCTCATATAATAAGGCTGGGTCTTGTTTTTCTTTGAGCCCCGAAAAAATGGCTAGGCCGTCTTTTCGGGGGGTGACTTAATTTCCTCCCCTTTGCATCTTCGGGCGGGCGGGCAGTGATGGCTTGGATGTTGACCTCGGTATAGGTGGGGCACTTCGTATCGGGGTCAACACAGGCAGCACCATATCTGGGTGTGCAACAAAAGTACTTCCTAATGGCAAGCCCCCCCACCATTCCCCCCATTTCGCATGTTTTAATATAGGCCTTAATTTGGGGGGAGGGGCTTAATTTCATTTCATGCCTATAAAACATGCTGGGACTTCCTATTGGGGGAGGCCATATTGTTGGAGAAACAAGGTACTTAATTGAAAAGTAATGTGTAAAATGTTCAAGATTTAAATGAATATTAACATTAATGATAGAATCGAATTGGTATGGATTGTTGTTTTAATTATGTTATATATTTATAATTTTTTCTTTTTAAAATACATTGTGTAGTTTTAGAATGTACCAAGCAGAATCTGAAAGGAAGTTATGTATTATATGAAAGTGTTATAATTTTAGGGGAAAGATATAAAGGCGTCATACTCCGATCAGTGATTACAGGAGAAATTTTGCTTAATGAGAAAAGATAATAGACAGCTGAAACAGGACAGACAAAGAATATAAGTATGATGATCTGAATTGAGATGAAATAAATAAAATAAAATTAAGAAAGTTGAAAGAGGGGAGAAGTTATATAGAAAATGTAGAATGGTAATAAGATATGGAATGGAATATAAAAATGAGCATGAATTTGAATTTGTGTTTGCACGAAGAGATGTAACCCGGGATCAGGCTGCTTTCAAAAAAGATGTTTTATGTTTTTATGTTCTATATTTTGTTTGTTTATGTTTGTTTTTAAAAATCAATAAAATTTTCAAAAAAAAAAAAAAGGATGAGGTTACAAAAAGATGAGAAGAATCTCTATGCAAGATCTTGGAATGCCATTGCTAGTCAGCATATAAAAACAGCCTAGAAAAAATATTTGATCTGAAATAAAACATGCTACTATATAATGTACTCATTTATTTGTTCGTCTATAAAACTGAAAATACTCTGACCAATTTGACTGAAATATAGCTGGGTTGATGCTTGAACTATCTGTAAGTTTGATCCCTAAACACAACTTGCTGACGATTGTGGAGTAAAAATGGGTTGCCTTGTTTCCAATTAGAGTCTAATAAGGAATTTGCAAAAAGTAAATATGAAAGAAAGCAAAACTGACCAAATTGTTTATTTATTCGTTCTAAAGAAGATCTTCTTTCCTTCCTTCTTTCCTTCCCTCCCTCCCTCCCCTCTTTCCTTCCTTCAAAGTATCGTATATACTCGAGTATAAGTCGAGTTTTTCAGCCCACTTTTTGTGCTGAAAAAACCGCCCTCGGCTTATACTCAAGTCAGATTCCCCTCTGTGTGTGTTTGGGGGGGGGATTTAACAGAGGGAAGATGTAGGGAGAAGGCAAAAGCGAGGCTGAGAAAACAACACGAGCCGAGGTTGCTTCGGCTCCACTCAGCTTCGTTTCCTCAGCTCCAGCTACAAGAAAAAAGCAAGGCTTTCTCCCTTGCAAGAAAAAAGCAAGAGCCGTTCTTATGATCTCTCCCTCTCTCTCTCTCTCACCATAATACAGTCAAGCCCTTTCCAGCACGCGGGATCCGCCCCCGCCGCTTTGCACCTTGCAAATGCAAAAACCCCAGGATTTTGCATTTGCAAGGTGCAAAGTGGCGAAGTGAGTGTGTGTGTCTCTCTGTCTGTCTGTCTGTGTGTGTGTGTGTGTGTGTGTGTCTCTCTCTCTCTTCCTCGCACCAGCGCACTTTCCTTCCACTGCTACCCGTTTGGGCTGCTTTGTGCCCCCCTCCCTCCCCGGTTGAAACTGCGGACGGCTGCTCCGGAGGTGAGCGCGGTAGCTCCCATACAACAGGCGGGTAAAGGAGCCGCTCGCCACCAAGGCGGCGCTTTGCAAGAAGAGCAAGAGAAGGAGGTGAGGAGGTGAGGTGAGGCGCGGCCCGGCTCGGCTCTGCAAAAGGCTGTGCCTGCAATGCCGCCCCAGGCGCTGAGCGAGGCTGACTAGCGGCGCCCGGGCTGTTCGGGAGTGGGAAGCGGCTGTGCCCCTGGCCAGCCAGGGGAATGGGGACCCTGCCTGAGCAGGAGGCGGCGGCGGCAGTGGGGTCTTTCCAGTTAGGATCCAGGGGCGGCAGCCGCCCGGGCGTCCTCCTCTCGTCTTTCGGCCGGCCGTTTGCAGGGCTCAGCGAGTCGCGGTCTCTGCCGTCGTGGCTGCGATCGCCTCCCGTCAGGGCGCTCATCTGGAGAAGGCGGCGGTAGCACACACACAGAGAGAGAGAGAGCGATTGAGAGCGAGACAGAGGGTTGGCAGGGTTTGTTAGCAAGACAGCAGAGAAGCTGTCTGTGGAGTTGTCAGGGGAGCCCAGGAGGAAAGCGAAGGGCGGGCTGGACTCCAGCAAGGCTTTTCCTTCCCTTCAGACTGCAGTGCGAGCTGGGAAGGGAATTGCCAGCAACTCTCGGTCTCCTCGGCCGCGGCGTCCGCTTCGGGTTTCTCCCAGCACGTCAAGCAGCCATGAAAGCGCGCGCGGGGGGAGGGGGGTTACTCGAGCAGGCTGGAAGGAGGAGGTGTGCACCGGGTGACTTCCCACACAGGGAGTCATCTTAAGTCACCTCCGCCGTCGCAAGAGCGGTCAGTATTCTCATTCACACTCTTTCTCACTCACTCTCTCTCTCTCTTTTTTTTGCAAAGCCCCCCCCCCGCACCCCTCTGGCAGCAGCAGGCGGAGAAAGCCCCGCTTCCCCCTGGCCTGTCTCGGGGAGAGGAAGCAAAGGGCCCCGTCTCGGCTCCCGTCCTTCTCAGATACCTCTGGGTTTTTTTCCCCCTTCCAACTGGATGATGGCGATGTCCTTGAGCAAGTCTTAAAATGCCAGTGATGAGGGGCCTCCTGGCTCCCCAAAACACCTTCCTGGATACCATAGCAACCCACTTTGATGGCACGCATGAGTTGGCTTCCCACTCTTTTTTTTTTAACTCTCCTCCTCCTCCTCCTCCTCTCCTCTCCCCTTGTTGTCTGGTCTTCCCTAAGGAAACTCGAGGGCTCACACTTCCAGGTGTTTCTCCCTGTCTTTCTCCCTGTCAATGATCTTTTCTTCCCTTCCCTTCTCTCAGCCCCATCCTCCTTCACCTTTGTCACCACAATCCTGAACAGATGAAGTTTGTACTTCTCAAGAAAGGTTGGATGTTCCTTTTGAGGAGGGAACCTAGTGTGACATCTGTATGTTGACCTACTACTGAGCCGTGGCATGTGTGCACATGCAATGGAGGCATGAGGGAGAGCTGTGAAAGAGATGGTGGCTCTCCAAAACAGGATGTACATGCAGCACATACACATGCTTTTTTCTTGCAAGGGAGAGAGTGACTCCTGCCTCCCACTGTCATCATCATCATCTTTTGGGTTAGTGAATCAATTAAACCTTTCATGATAGTGAGATCGTTTCCCAAATTTCTCTTAAATCAGGGAAGAAATCAGAAACAAACCTTTGGACTGAGAATAAGCCTGTTCCTATGATGCCATTTTTGTTCACTGCAGTGTGAAAAATGTGAAAAAACACACTTCTTTTTCTTCATCTTCTTGTTCCCTATTTACTGGTCTCTTTCAAAGAGGAAATTGTGAACATCAAACTTATTCTCAACTGTCCTAGTGAAAGTTTTAATTAGACAATAATTCCCTCCCGTGGCATTATTATGGATTATTTGAGAAACACTTTGCCATGGAAAAATGTTAAGAATGTGAACATGTTTGATTTTAAATGTAATGCCAGTTAAGATCTAAAGTTTCCTAAGAGGACTTTCATCTGTCAGGCACTTCATCTGTCATGCACTAAAAAATTAGTTTATGGAAAGCGAAACGGTGTGCATGTGTGTGTGAAACTAACCTCATTTACATTTTAAAGCACTCTAGCCTGAATGAATATCCACTTTTGTCCATAAATATAACATACAGATGAGGAGGAGGAATCCAGTTTTGAAGGATTTTAACTCTTGTGTTTTAGCTTGGCTGCTGATTGAGCTAAGGTTTTTGTACTTTTAAAGTTATTGTTGATGCCATATTGGTTTTGTTGGCTCTCTTTTCCACTTACAGAGCTAGTTTACTGTTTTTCTTTGAAATAAATATTCAAAAACATTTAACCTACTGATGCCTCAATTCATGTAATTTTATTGGTATCTATTTTTATTTTTGAAATTTACCAGTAGCTGCTGCATTTCCCACCCTCGACTTATACTCGAGTCAATAAGTTTTCCCAGTTTTTTGTGGTAAAATTGGGTGCCTCAACTTATATTCGGGTCGACTTATACTCGAGTATATACGGTATAAACCAAAATTGACAATTCTGCTGAGTCAGGTCCGTTCTCATTGGTAGGAGATAACCTAAGCAGCAACTTATCTATTTCTTTGGAGTTTACCTTCATGTTCATCACTGTTGTACTTCATACTGATACCGTGTCATATATTTCTGACCCAAAGGTGCTTTTCAAAAGGTAACTGGACTTTCTTGTGGGTTTTTTTTGAAAATGTTTCACTTCTCATTCAAGAAGCTTCTTCAGTTCAAGAAAGTCCAGTTGCCTTTTGAAAAGCACCTTTGGAATAACGATGACCTGGATGACCGAGAGTCTTCATAGATATATATTCCTATGTTTATACTCGTATTATACATTTTCCAAAATGAGAATGCCCTGTGGGTTTAAAAAAATGCTGCATAGCTGCCTAATTTAAAGTACCAACTAGTTTCCTGGCTTGAAACTTTGAGGAACTATGTTATAATCTAAACTATGTTATAAAAATTCATTGTGTTTCCAAATATAGTTGAGTGTGAAAGTGGTAGAGCTTACCTATCAATTTGAAATAGTTTCTTTGTAGGCACCAACTAAAATGTCAATTTAAGAACACTGGGGATGAGTTGTAACTGTGATATTATTTGGCTATTGGTGTGCTAAATGATGGACATGTTAATTAAGTCAAATGATGTCCAGATGACTCATATCTAACTAGTGTTCTGTCCATTTAAAGGAGAGTGGAGAGTTATCCTTTGCTCTAATAAACTGAAGCCAAGTCAATATAAAACACCTCTGTAATATAGAGATAAGCCAATAATTTTTTAGCTAAATAGGATTAATTTTCAGGAAGGTGACTGATTAGTTAGCTGCTGACCTGTAAAAATGAGTAAAAACAAGGTTCTTGGAAAATAATAGAACTATTTATCTTTCAAGTCAAATTCATGTAATAATGTTATAGAAAGATCAACTGATATCATTATGATAAAGGGTAAGAAGAGGGTTTTTCTAATTGTATACAAAAGATTTCAGTCTTCAAAGCAATACTTTTCCTAGAATCATTTGTGCACTCCAAACTAAACAAATAAAGCATCTAAATGATCAAATATCAGTGGACACGGTGTTTTCCCATTCATTGCAGCCAAGTTATTTGTTCCATTCTGCTAACTAAGTTATATAAATTCACTTGGTCTGACCTTGAGTGCTGAGACAATGCCAATAAGCTTTTCATTTTCTTGTAAATAAGAGTGCCAGTCTAATGTAGTGATTAAGACACCAGGCTAGAAACCAGTGTATCTTGAGCTCAAGTCTAATTAGGCATAAACCAATTGAGTGACCTTTGCTGGCTGAGGAATTCTGGGAGTTGAATTTCACAGGTGTTAAAGTTGCCATGGCTGGAGACCACTGATATAGAGAGTCTTGGATACATCTGATACTTTATAAATATCAGATACAAAAAGTTTTGAAAGCAGGAAAAGTAGAGGTAATTATGATAATGTCTTAATTTTTAAAAAAAATGAGTTCAGAGGAAGAAGAAATCTTTTCAAGTAACTGGCATATTGGATGATCATTTTATAACAGCAGTGATAGGAAACAAATAAATTGAAGTTATTCAAAACCTTATATCATTTAGCAACACAGACTTACATATGATTTCAGTGATTTTTAATGTTTAAAAAGTGTTTTTTAAAAAATATTGAAAATCAAAATTCAGTGGTCTCACAGACCCCTTTATGATAATTGTTGCTGTTTGTCGATCTCAATATAATTAATAATGTCACACATTTTACCTTTCAGGTTTATAAATCATCTGATGAAGTCATGTAGTCCTTTGAAGGTTTATGCCATGATGAATTCATTAGTGTTCTTTCCAAACTACTTTAAAGTTATCAGATTTTATTATATCAAGCTAACAAACAGAAGAAAGCACCATACATACAAAGAAGAAATAGAAGTATACATACTAAACTAATAATTATAACCGAATAATTATGTAATTATAAACATTAATAGTGTTTATGGACATTTTTCATTCTATATAGAAGAATTCCAAATCAAAGGAACTGTATTACTTTGGCCCTTGATTGAAAAAAGTCCTATTCAAGTATTGAGAAATAAGATATTTATTACAAACTGGCGCTTATTTCAGCAGCAATTCTGGAGTGAACTTTACACTAAATTCTAATTTATATTAATATAAACAAATTTGTGTGTTCCAGATTTTTTTAAAAAAATGAAATTTGGATTATTAATCAAGTTATTACCTGAAACTGGTGAGACTGGTGGTATATTGGCAATCAAATAAAAGCGGTCAATAATTTATGGGGACTATAGAACAAGGAGTATTTAAAGCTAACATACAAAGCATTCAAAGGATAATAATCTATAAGAATTCAACACATTGTCAGTTCAATGAGAAAAATACAAGAAGTTCCGATATTGTTACATTAATTTAATAGGAGAGAGGCATCTGCTTTGGGGAACAGCACACTGAAGAGAGATAAGGACATGGAGTTTAAAAGAGCAGAAGGAGAAGGAGCTGAATATTAGTGTAGAGTGACTCACTTTCAGGAGACAGCAGAAAGGGGCATGTGAAAGTCCTTGATGAAACAAAGAAAGGCAGAATTGTGGAGGCTTCGTGTAACAGCAAAGTGGGGGAGAGGCTTACAAGATGTAGCATTCACATACACACATGCGATGAAAAAGCACCTTTTGTACAGGAACTACTTTACTTGAAAATGGAGAATAAAAATAGACACTTGTTTTTGGATCTAACTCAAAGGAAGAATCCACTTTTCTTTGAAGATTGTTCTGGTCCTCAAAGCATGAGAAAAATCTTCAAACAGCTGGAAGGGATTTGACAGAGGCTCCCAATTATTTTATAT
The DNA here is from genome assembly GCA_033807585.1 of Hydrophis major. Taxonomy (NCBI): domain Eukaryota; kingdom Metazoa; phylum Chordata; class Lepidosauria; order Squamata; family Elapidae; genus Hydrophis; species Hydrophis major. Next base: position 287,710,895 of record CM066328.1, read on the forward strand.
ATGCTCTATGACTTTCTGAAACCATGGTTCGGCTGGATTTAGACCAGTTCTACAAAAGGGATTTGGTATTCTATTCCTTTGTCTGACTCTAGATCCAGCTGATCAGGAAAAGCCAGTTTTTTATTCCAAACTGTGAAACCCAATTCGGCCACATTGCATCAATGACCTAGGAAGACGGTGCTTTCAAAGTCTAAGAAGACCATCTGTCAGAGAGGGAGGGGGTATGGTTCAGCTCTTAGAACACATAAGCTACTATACTTCCTTGGGACTATACTACAACTAGTAAGGATCCTGACAGGTCTCTCTCTCTCTCTCTCTCTCTCTCTGACTGAGGATCACTTTGGCTGGGCTTGTCCAATCCAGTGGCAAGGTTAGCTTCAAAGAGCTCAACATGTTTCTCCAGAATAATCAAAAAGCTGTCAGGGCTGGTCTCCCTCTTCACCCCCCTCCCCAATTACTTCAGCTGTAAATAGAGAAGAAAAGAAGAGGCCAGATTTTATCAGAGCAGAGCAAGCTATAGAAATTGCATTTTCCTTCTCATTTTATAGGAGGCTTATGCCCTGAAGCAGAATTATTATTAGTCCTGGTAAAAGGTTTGTGTCTGGAGTAAGGAGAGAGACAGAGGAGATGGTCAAGTCTAATAAATTACTGTCAGCCCTATAGGGTAGACCAGACTAAGAAACCAATGTTATATAGTCTAATGTTACTTTAATTGAAACAGAATCTTGCAATTTGAATGTGTTTCCCCCTCCCTCACTTCATCTTTGTGTGAATTAGGGAGGGTCTATCTGAGGTGATTTCTCAACTTGGAAAAGACTTAAGCTGCTCTGATCTGATTATTACTTTTGTTCCGGACTAGCAGGCTTAAAAACCTGCAAAGCGGATTGGTCCGCTAACAGCGGGTTGTGATTGGTCGCTCCAGACTGATCCGATTGGCTACTAAACGGGCTGCCACGATTGGGCGAACCAAGCACGGCAAGCTCAAACCACTGTCATTGGCTGTTTAGCCGCAGCCAGCTCTATAAAAGGGGCTGCTGCAGCTAGGAGCATTTGCTCAGATCGGAAGTCACTAATAAAGAGTTGTAGTCACTTTCTGAGTCTTGTCTCCGTTCTTGGACCCATCCTTCCAGACATAACACTGGCAACGAGGATGGGATGCGGAGACAGCAGAGCTGACTGAGCACTCACCAACGATCAACAGAGTACATGGCTGACAGCGTGCAGACATCGACAGAATGGCCACCAGTGCTATACCACGCGCCCCATTCGATCCAGCCAGCAAAGACTGGGACTCATACATGGACAGGTTTCAAATGTTCCTAGAGTCCAACAATCTGAAGGATGCCACTCCCAGCAAAAAACGAGCAGTTTTCCTGACGCATTGCAGACCCGCCATTTTTAAAATGGCCAAAGCGCTCGCAAAGCCGGCTGAAGTCAAGACGATAGACTGGGATACCCTTGCTCCCATCCTCCGCAACCACTATGCCCCGGCAGTACCAACTCTCATCCGCAGACACGAATTTTACCAAAGGGATCAACGCAAAGGTGAGAGCATTGGGGATTTTGTAGCTGACATAAGGAATTTAAGCAGCCTGTGTGGCTTCGCAAATCCAGAAGAAGCCATGAGGGATCGAGTTGTCCTTGGCCTAAGAGACCCCACGGTCCAAAGCAAAATTATGGCCAAAGGAGACATCTCCCTCACAGACGCCATAGCTGATGCCATTGCAGCTGAAGCCACCCGCAAATCAGCAGCACTGGACAAATGGGGCCAGCCACCAAACCAACGATACAGCAACGCCATCAGAGAAATACACATCAGCCACCCATCATGAAGATATCAAATCCTCATCAGATAGTGAAGAGGAAGAAGTTCACAGACTCAGGTCAGAGCGTGAACAATGAGACCAGCGGGGTCGTGAATCGAATTTCCAATGTGCCGGATGTGGTGGAAACCACCCACAATCCAAATGCAGATTCCTAGATGCCATCTGTCATTTTTATGAGAGAAGAGGGCATACTGCTAAAGTATGCTGAAACAAAAGAGGATTCAGTCCCAAACAGAAAGAAAACAGTCTCCGACAAACAGAGGGCAACCCCACCACTAATCGGGACCACCCAAACAACCAGTGGAGCCAGTACAACAGAAACCGGAAATTTACTGGTGCACCCAGACGGTAAGAAGCACATCAGACTATCACCATTGGCCACGCTTCATCTTTAGACAGCAGAAAAATCCGTGTAGAGGTCAACATTGAAAATCAACCATGCATCATGGAAGTGGACTCCAGGTCTTCCCGATCCATGGTCTCCTGGAAAACCCTGAAGCAGCTGATTCCCAACATCCACCACCAGGACCTCAGCACTCAGAGGCTTATCTTAAAGGACTACCAGGGCAACCGGATTCCGGTCATTGGTTCCAGTCATTTCCAGGACTCCTTCAAGAACCACACCACAATGCTACCTCTTACCGTCATTGACAGAGACCGACCCAGCCTACTGGGTCTACAGTGGTTCGCGCCATTAGGAATCGAAATGGCAGGCATCAATCAGACTGTAGACAAAGACTGGGAAGCGGCCCTCATCCGGGATTTCCAAGAAGTCTTCAGGGAACATCTAGGCAAGTACAAGGGGTCCCCTATATCTTTTAATCTCCGCCCTGATATCGCGCCCATTTGCCTAAAACCATACTGTGTCCCTTTTGCTCTCAAACCAAAAATTGATGAGCAACTGGACAAACTAATTGCACAAGGCATGTTAGAACCCATTGATCATGCCCGATGGGAGACCCCAATTGTAACCCCCATAAAACCTGACAGATCTTTAGAATTTGTGGGGACTACAAGGCCACCCTCAACCACGCATTACAGTAGAGCGCCTATCCAGTACCCGTGGTCCAGCACCTCCTTCACTTACTTGGGGGTGGCAAAATATTTGCAAAGTTTGACCTGGCCCAAGCTTATCAACAGCTACCAGTAGATGCTGAAACCGCATAGTTATGCACAGAGGCATGTTCAAATGTAACAGACTCCAGTTTGGAGTAAGCGTAGCCCCAGGCATTTTCCAAAGTCTGATGGAAAGGTTGTTGCAGGGCATTAAAGGGATCATGCCCTACTTCGATGACGTGTTAATAGCCGCCCCAACAAGGAATCAGTTAGAACAACAACTGAGAAGAGTCCTACAAAAGTTCCAAGATGCTGGCCTCAAGGTAAAGAAGGAAAAGTGCCGGTTATACACTGAAAGGGTTGAATTTCTTGGTTACTTCCTTGACAAACAAGGAATTCACCCTACAGAAAAGAAATTGGCTGCCATCAAAAATGCCCCGAGACCACAAAACAAAACAGACCTTCAAGCCTTCCTGGGACTCATTAACTTTTATAACATTTTCCTACCCCAGAAGGTAACTGTTGCTGAACCCCTTCATAGACTCCTTGATAAAAAGGCTTCCTGGATTTGGGGACGACGGGAGGAGCATGCCTTTCAACAAGTAAAGGACCTTTTAACTTCGGATGCAGTGCTCATCCAATATAATGAAACATTTCCTTTAACTGTGACTTGCGACACCTCACCTTTCAGAGTAGGAACCATCCTGAGCCATGTCCTACCAAATGACACAGAGGTGCCTATTGCATTTTTTTCAAGAACCTTGTCAAAAACAGAAAGTAACTATAGTCACCTAGACAAGGAAGCCCTCGCTATCGTATCTGCAATCAAAAGGTTCCATGAGCATGTGTATGGGAGATCATTTTCCATCATCACAGATCATAAACCATTACTTGGCATCTTGGCTGGTGACAAACCTACTCCACATATTCTATCCCCTAGAATGACACGATGGTCGGAGTTCCTAGCTGCCTACAACTACCAACTGAGGCATCGCCCGGGGAAAACCATTCCCCACGCAGACGCTTTGAGCCGCTCTCCATTGCCAGAACTCCAAGATGACCCAGCTCCCACACTATCAACATGACAAATTGAGACACTTCCCTCACCTCCACTAACAGCTCAAGACATCGCATTGGAAACCAAAAAAGACTCATGCTTGCAATGAGTTCTTGGCTGAGTGGAGAGGGGATGGCCAGAAATCGAACCCAACGAAAACTTCAAACCATTTAAAAACAGACAAACAGAACTTTTCTCACAAAGAGGGTGCGTGTTATGGGGAGACTGAGTGGTCATACCAGCAAAACTACAAAAAAACGTTTTACAATTACTGCACGATGGGCACCCGGGCATCGTACGGATGAAAGTGCTGGCAAGGAGCTACGCCTGGTGGCCAGGTATGGACAAACAAATTGAAACCTGGGTCGCCACCTGTAGCAGATGCCAAGAGACACGCTCGGCCCCACCAAAAGCTCCACCAGCCGAATGGGAAACACCCAGAGGCCCCTGGTTGCGAATCCATATCGATTTTGCGGGACCTACAAAAGGGCATACTTTCCTAATTACAGTAGACGCATACTCTAACTGGCTCGAGGTTAACAAAATGAAGACTACCACCACAGATGCAGTCATCAAGAAATTGAACAGACTTTTCGCAACGCACAGCTTACCTGATGTCCTGGTATCCGACAATGGCCCTCAATTTACCGCCTTGGCTTTTGAACAATACTTAGCAGACCGTGGCATAGGACACGCACTGACATCGCTGGCTCACCTGGCGGCGAATGGTAGAGCTGAACGAATGGTTCAGTTCACAAAAAGAACTCTACAAAAAATGGAACAAGGCAACATCCACAATAAAGTCACCAGGATGCTCCTTCTCCAGCATATTACACCAAACACCACGACCAACAAAAGCCCAGCTGAGCTTCTGATGGCCAGAAAACTCAGATCGCCTCTAGACCACCTACACCCTGCATACACCCCGGAAAAACCCCTGGGCTCCAGCAGTAAACACCGTGCCTTCAAGGTAGGAGACCCTGTATTTGCTAAGAACTTTTCAGGAGACCCTCTGTGGATCCCTGCCAAAATAACTCAAATTACAGGCCCCCGCTCTTACCGGCTGGAAACCACAGATGGGAGAGTGTGGAAACACCATATCGACCAACTGTGATCCAGGCTAACCACATCTCCCATCAGTGACCCTAACCACAAAACCAGAGGGGGAAGGGAAACCGGGGATTCTGAAATTGAACCAACATCTGGCAGAGAAGAAAAAACCCCACGATCACCACATCAAAGCCTACAGTACTCACCAGCTGAAGAAGAGCCTTGGCAATTGATCGTCTCACCTAGTAGCAGCAACCAAACAGGTCCAGTGAATCCTGAGAGCACAAGCAGTAGCAACGAAGGAGGCGTGTCAATCAGCCCGAGGTCACCTGAAGGGAGTCACAGCTACGGAACCGGCTCACCGTTCCAGGCAAGCAGCCCGTCAGAACCCGAGACCAAGCAAAGACAATTCGAACAGCGCAAGTCAGGTAGACAGGTGCGAAGACCCGCCTACCTGCGAGACTATATAACCCCACCCCTTAGATAGAACCTAGAGCGGAGGGGTGTTCTGGACTAGCAGGTTTGAAAGCCTGCAAAGCGGATTGGTCCGCTAATAGCAGGTCATGATTGGTCACTCCAGACTGATCCGATTGGCTACTAAACAGGCTGCCGCAATTGGGCAAACCAAGTGCGGCAAGCTCAAACCACTGTCATTGGCCATTTAGCCGCAGCCAGCTCTATAAAAGGGGCTGCTGTGGCTAGGAGCATTTGCTCAGATCGGAAGTCACTAATAAAGAGCTGTAGTCACTTTCTGAGTCTCGTCTCTGTTCTTGGACCCATCCTTCCAGACATAACAACTTTTATAACAGATCTTCCTATTGTCCTTCAAGGACATTCTTTATGCCCTTTACACTAACAACAATTTAAAACAAAAACAAGCTACCCCTTTCCCAACACATAACAAAAAGACAATCAGAAACCAAGATAAAACCATCACCAACAATGAAAAAACAATCACAATGCAAATACAATACAAACATCTTGATTCAAGCTAATTCACAAACCCAGGAACACAGCCATGTCTTCAGAATTCATCAAAATATGCCTGGCAGTCTTCTTAGTACACAGACCCAGTCTGGTCTAGTGTTAAGGCACCAGCCTAGAAACAGAAGACTATGAGTTCTAGTCATGCCTGAATGGACCAGAAAAGTGACTTTGCGCTAGTCACTCTCTGTCAGCCCAACCAATCTCATAGGGTTATTATGGTGAAACTAGGAATAGGTAGAGGTGAGGCCCAAAATCAAGGATGCTATGCAGTGATTCTTCCAAGCTGAGTTTATTGTTTCACACTTAAAGACAAATTGTTGCCAGTCTAAGCACTGTACTATCCACAATATACTCTGTGAACTATTAGGAAGGGGCTGTCCTCACCCTCTTTCTCTCACACATGATATCTGGGCTGAGTTGCCTCTTATGCCTCTGGAATGTACCCGCTCTGTTCTGTATTAACATACTCCAAATACTGACTTCTGATTGGTCCACACAAATGGCATTGTGATTGGTCCACTGAACAGCCGTGATTCGTCCGCTAAGAATCAACTGCGATTGGCCGAGCCGATCGCGGGAGATTCAAAGACCTGTCATTGGCTGATGAACTGAGAGCAATCCCTATATGAAGGGCTGCCACAGCTCCAAGATCTTGCACAGATCTATACAAAGAATAAAGTGCTTGAATTACACTGGTCTCGCGTCTCTTTTGTACCCGATCTAACACTGGCGACGAAGGTGGGATCGTGAGACAAGGAGACCAACCAAGCACGTGGTGAATCAATGATGAAATCCCGACGAGATGGCCAGCAGCAACTTGCCATCCGCACCCTTCGACCAAGCAGCCAAGGACTGGGAATCATACATCGATCGATTCCTCATGTTCCTCGAGAGCAGCAAATTGAAAGATGCCAACGATCAGAAAAAAAGGGCCATGTTTCTGACACACTGTGGGCCTGCAGTGTTCAAGATGGCCAAAGCACTCACCAAGCCCCAAGATGTGAAGGAGATGGACTGGATCAACCTAGATCAACTGCTGCGGAACCACTACTCCCCGGTCATTCCCAACCTTATCAGACGCCACGAATTCTACCGGAAGGATCAGAAGGAGGGCGAAAGCATTGGTGACTTCATGGCCACCCTAAGAGACCTCAGGGGCATGTGCGGGTTCACCAACATGGACAAGGCCCTGCGAGACTGCGTGGTCCTCGGGCTAAGGGACTCCATCCTCCAGAGCCAGCTGATGGCATGAAAAGATGTCTCCATAATCGAGGCCATTGCCGAAGTGACCGCGGCCGAGGCAGCGAAACAGTCAGTGGCAAAGATGCGGCAGATGAACGCAACAGACCGCCCAACAACCACAGAAACGACGCCAACCCCGGAAAAGCGACCAGAGGCCAGCCACAAAGACACTACTACACACCACGGGGTTATCGACTCCCTCTCCAAAACCAAAGACGAGGAAGAGGAGATCCACAGGCTGCAGGTGGAATGAGACCATAGAAAATGGAGAGGTCGTAAGTTGGGGTTCCAGTGTGTCGGGTGCAAAGGTGACCATCTCCATTCAGAGTGCCGGTTCCTAGATGCCATTTGCCAGCACTGCAACAAACGGGGACACATTGCCAAGGTATGCCGGCACAAAAGGAATCACAGCCCTCGGCGACGAGACAGCACCCCCCCAAGACCAGAGACCGACACCCAGAGAGCCGGTGGAGCCAAGACGGAAGAAATAAGCGGTTCAGCGAAACCTGGCGCAAAGAAGAAACCCATCAGATGGTCATCATCGGGCACTTGGACACAATCGATTCCCGGAAGATGCACGTGGAAGTAAGCATCGAGGGTCGGCCATGCGGGATGGAGGTAGATTCCAGATCCTACCTCTCCATGGTCTCTTGGCATACCATCAAGCATTCGGTGCCTACCATCCATACACATGAACTAGAGAACCAGAAGCTGACCCTGAAGGATTATCAGGGAAACCGCATTCCTGTCGTAGGAATTGGACATTTTAAAGTAGCATTCAAAGGACATACCGAGGTGCTTCTGCTCACCATTGTGGACAAAGACCGCTCAAGCCTGCTGGGACTGGAGTGGTTCGCGCCATTGGGGATCAAGGTGACTGGCATCAACCACGTTGCCGAAGCTGACTGGGAGGAGACACTCATGAGGGACTTCCAGGAGGTCTTCAACGGCGACCTAGGCAAGTACCGTGGGTCCCCAATCTCTTTCAACCTGAACTCGAACATTGACCCAATCCGCCTTAAGCCACGACAAGTGCCTTTCACGCTCAAACCCAAAATCAATGAGCATTGGACAAGCTCATCACACAAGGGGTCCTGGAGCCAATAGACCACGCCCGGTGGGAAAACCCAATAGTCACCCCGATTAAACAGGACGGGTCCGTGAGGATCTGTGGTTACTACAAGGCCATCCTCAACCATGGGCTGCAGCAGAGTGCTTACCCCGTCCCAGTGGTACAGCACCTCCTACACTCACACTTTTTTGTGAAAAGTCTTCACAAAACTCGATCTGGTGCAGGCATACCAGCAGCTGCCAGTCGACGCCAAGACTGCTGAGGTGCAAACTATCATGACCCACCGGGGGGCATTCCTATGCAAGTGGCTGCAATTCGGAGTTAGCGTGGCACCAGGGGTATTCCAGAGTCTAATGGAGAGACTTTTGCAAGGAATAAAAGGGGTGGTCCCCTATTTCGATGATGTGTTAGTATCTGCCAAAAATAAAAGCCACCTAGAAAGCCGCCTAAGGGAGGTCCTACAAAATTCTAAAGACACTGGGCTAAAGGTTAAAAAAGAAAAATGCCAACTATTTACACAGAATGTAGAATTCCTGGGGTACCTACTTGACAAAAACAGAATCCACCCCACAGAAAAAAAGGTTAAAGCCATCAAAGAAGCCCCTAAGCCTCAGAATAAAACGGAGCTGCAGGCTTTTTTCGGACTCATTAATTTTTACAATTTTTCCTGCTCCAGAAGGCAACCACAGTGGAACCCCTACATAGACTGCTGGACAAAGCAGCCACCTGGTCCTGGGGAAAGCGGGAAGAAAACGCCTTCCAGAAAATAAAAGACCTGCTAACATCAGATGCAGTCCTCATGCAGTACAGCGAAACCCTGCCGTTGACTGCGACCTGCCATGCTTCACCCTTTGGTGTGGGAGTCATCCTCAGCCACACTCTGCCAGACGGGAGAGAAGCTCCTTTTGCCTTCTTCTCAAGAACACTATCCAAACCCGAGAGGAATTACAGCCAGCTGGACAAGGAGGCGCCAGCAGTAATCACCGGCGTGAAGCAGTTTCACTAATACCTATACGGTAGGACTCTTCATACCCGATCTAACACGCTCCCTCCTAGGAATCCACTTCCTTACTACTTTCCATCACATTTAGATGTGTTCATTAAGGTTAGGTAAAAACAACAAACAAATAAATGTATTAGTTTTGACTGCAAGTGAGAATTATTACTTGCAAGCAGCTTTGGATCTCTGGGTTTGACCATAATATGAAATTTACATAAACCTTAACTCAAATTGGGGAGGCAATTTAGAGGGAGAACAAATCACACAACATTGTTGTGGAGCAAGTGCATATTCTTTCAGATTTCTATAATAATTCTTTTAGCCAACTCCTGTCCCCAACAATTTTTGATGGTATTGTAAAATAATGAATATTAAAGTCACAGAAGAGCACGTGGGTCTTAACACATAGCTTGTGATTGGCTCTGGTTTATCTCTGAGTCAAATTGCAGTCCTAATTCCCAGCATCATTTATCCAGATGTCTGACTTTATTGTTTGGAGCTATGAGATTTAAGTTACAGTTTCTCACAATGTTCCAGCTTATCTCCCATGCTTTATGCCTTTTAGATTTCACCACTGGAATTATTATCTGAGTTTTTGGAGTAATGGAATTTGAATGCTAACAGCATGATGGTCACATTCAGTTGTACTATGAAGGAGCCTGGAACTGATACTAAATTGGGACTGGACTAATTAAAATATTGCATATTTCAATGTATCCAGAAGATTGATAACTAAGTTCTATTAAAGACCCCTTTAAAGAACAAAAAATGTTTTGCAGAATAGAAAATTATGGGGGAACTGGTGGCTGTTTTCTAATGTCTATGGCTGTGTAATGGAGAAGTTGAAAAAATTCTTCTACTAGTGCTAGAACAATGGAATTTTTTAAAAAGCAGGCTAACTAAACACCCTTCCTAAAAACACGATCTGCATGATTATTTCATAGACTGTTCTTGGGGATGGAGGGGACCAGAGGAGAAACCAAATTAAGTAGAAGTCAGCGTACCATCTATTGGAGATGCATTGTACATCTTCTAATATCAGGAATTGTATTAAGTGATTTCTAGAATTTGTTTCAGTTCCATCATAAATAAATATGTTCTTAGAATTAAGGAAGGGTTTTTAAGTAAATAAAATGGTAGTTTCTTAAGATACAATTCCTCTCCCCTTAAAATGCTATTAATTATTAGATATCTATTCATGTGGGTGTTCTATTAATGTAATTAGTGACTCCATACGTATAACTTTTAGAAAGAAGCAATTATTGGTGGGAAAAAAAGAGAAAACTTACTGGCATTTCCATTATTAATACAGAATCCTCAACTGAGAAAGGATCAACAATGCCTTTCCTTGGATTTATGAATCTTTTCTCACAGTTACTCATGCCTTAGTCACTTCACATATGGACTACAAATTGTTCTTGTATTATGACCATAATTAAGCCCAGAATTTTGGTCATAAGTTGTTGTGGTCTTAAATTATTGTGTGACCTGATTTGATTTTATGACTGTTTTTATGACCGTTTTTAAACAAGTCACTGAGGTTGTTACATAAATCACATGGCTGTCAAGTGAATTTCATGGTCATAAATCCAAATCCAGCTCATACACATGTGTCTTTTCTTGTTGGAAAATGAAGAGAAAAGTCATAAAGCACAATTATGGAACTTTAGATTGCTGCAACTGGGCTTTGAAACTTCTTGCCTTCTGAGGTAAAATTACTTCCCACCTTCCTGAACTTCTGTAAGAGCCTAGCGACCTGGCTTTGTAAGGTGTCAGGCTTCAACAATCCTACCGGTTTATCCCCTGGAGTGAAGCCCGACATGTTATCTTGGTTGGGGAAGGAACGTCCAATCCTGTCGTTTCCAATGTGTTGACTTGGTGAGGGAACATTTTCCAGCCCTGCAGATCCCATCCTGGCTCAACTCATTTATCCTGGATTGGCACGAACATGTGACAAGGGTGGAGGTGGGAGGAGGTTTATCGCTCAGACTCCTCTCATTTCTCGAAACGAAACACGAAGGCTCATTGGGGTGGAACTGGGGGACTTCAGTCGCGGCTCAAGATTTAAACCACATACTGCTTGGTTAATTAGTTGTGTTTAGAATTGTGGGGTGGAGGCGCATAGGACTAATGGAGAGAGCGGATGTTAGTTAGCTGCATGGGGTGGGGCTACATGATAAATTGCGCTGAGATGCGAATGATCTCAGCGCTGACTTTATCCGGTATAACCGTTGTTGCTGTGTTTGAAGAAAAATGAGCGAAAATTTCACAAAGAACCTGTGAGTAGTTTATTGCTAAAATTCCTACGAAATCAAAACAAAGGGAGTATCACACTGGAGGATCAGCCATTCATAGTAAAGGAAAAAGCAATAAGAAATACACTGGAGATCAACTCTTGCGGGTGCTCCAACCCTGGAGGTTTTTAAGAAGAGATTAGACAATCGTTCATCTAAAATGGTATAGGGTTTCCTGCCTGAGCTGGGAGTTGGACTAGAAGACCTCCAAGGTCCCTTCCAACTCTGTTATCCTTGCTAGACCAGATACAAACGCTTCTTTTTAAAAAATCATATATTTTCTCTTTGTATACAATATGTGCTTAGTGAACAGCATACTGTCCGAATCAATTGGTTTACATGAACATATTAAACTCCCAGTTTCTATTTTCCAACCATTGATAAAACAAGTCCCCAGTTCGAAAATATTCAGTGTCTTCTTTTTCTTTTATCTTCAATGTTAATCTATCCATTTCTACACAGTCTAATATTTTTTAAATAATTTCTTCTTCTGTGGGTGTTTACAGTTACAAAGGCTTTGGAAAAGATATTCAGGTGCCATGAAAGGTCAGAATTATGCAAGCCATGGCATTTACTGTGACACTCTGTAGAAGTCAACATTGGATTTTGAAGAAGCTGAATAGGAAGTGTACTGATGCTTTTAAATGTTGGCATTGAAGAAGGCTCCTGAAAAATATAATGGACCGCCAACAAAATAAACACATGGGTCATAAAATAAATCACCCTGTGGTTCTTACTTGAGCCACAGGCTCACTAGGCTCCAATAATTAGACCAAACTCTCTAGAAAATGGCCCAATGCTGGGGAAAGTGGAAGGAAAAAGAAGAGTAACAAGATGGATGGGCTCAGTTAGAGTGACAATGAGTGCACTGTCATTGAGGCCTCAAGGACCAGCCTAGAAACAAATCATCATTCAGAAATTCTATCTATGTGGTCACTAGGTGTTGGCAACAAATCAATGGCACACAATGCATCATAATCACATTAACATTAAAATACTGTTAAGTCGTTTAAATTAAATTGCCATTTAATTAAAAAAAAGTCTCATGGTTCTCGTGCCAAACATCTTTTTTCAAACGTAAGTATGCACAATAATTGAGAAAACAAAATGTGCATCATGGCAAGAGAATAGAAACTTTGCCTGTGGATACTTAAAGTCATTCCAGATGAGTGGTGCAACTCTCCCGGTTTATGTCAAGAGATCGTATCACCCGTTTTGTCACTTCCCACCATTCTGTGGACTACTATGCACTCAAGCCAAGAGCATCCTTAGAGTAAAAACAGTTGGATTTCCCTGCTTTGAAGAGTGGTAATGAAGAGTGCTATTTTTTCCCCTCCTAGCACTAGAAGAATAAATACTCTTTAAATCAAATTTGCACACAACCCATCATCCCAACAATCCTGCTACAGCCTGCTTTAAAATAAAATTAAAAAGAACATTTTGTTTCTGCCAAGTCGAACAGTATTTTTAAACAGAAGTGGCTGAATTAGTAAAGCAATTACCATAGATAAACAATTATGTTTATGCTCTAGAAAGGTATGACACTGGAATCCAAACAATAACATAATTTTCTCATTCTGACTTCATTTGTGTCTGGCCCATAAACAATTTAAGGTATCCCTTTTGTCACTTTCTCCATTCAGGCATGACTAGAACTCATAGTCACCAGTGTGCTTTGCTGGGGAGTCTCATGGGATATATATAAAAAGTTCAAATTGAGTCCCAAGCAGTAAATCATTGCTACCTGGACAGAAATACTTGGAAAAATGTCTTAGGGAAGGCAAATGGAAATTCAATTATACTGTTCTGTGTACTTATGGATAAAAACAAATCCCCTCTCTTAAGAATATAGACTATTGGGTGGTTTAAAATGGTGAATAAAGTAATGGATAAGTTGCTCCTAGTTACTACATGCTCCTCTTGGGAACAGGGCTACAACTTACTTACTTACTTATTTCCTTCCTTCCTTCCTTCCTTCCTTCCGACTACCTATCTCAGAACTGACCAGGCAGTGAACAATCTTAATAAATAGAAATATTAAAATACACAGCAGCCAAGGAGAATGTCACCATTCAAAATTGCTAGCACAGCCAGGGCACAAGGACCCTTCAGACACTGGGGAGGGGAGGAGGGGGGGCTTGTAGCACAGAACCAGGAGTTTAGGGCCTTACAAAAGGGGCATTTTAATCTCTGGAGGGAGAATGTTTGGTAGGATAGATACTAAAATAGAAAAGGTAGGTCACCTGGGTTCCAACAACCAGTGTTCCATAGCCATTAGGGCACACAGCATGCCCATCTTGCTAGGTCAGATTGGATGAGTAGAAACAATTAAGAAAAGATGGTCCCTCAGGTAACCTGGTCTCAAGCCATGATAGTTTATGGAGATCCTCAGCCAGGTCATGGTTGTCTCAAAGGTGTTTTTTCAAGAGGCAACTGGACTTCCTTTGTTTTTCTTTGAAGACATTTTGCTTCTCATCCAAGAAGCTTCTTCAGCTCTGGTTGAATGGTGGGGAATGGAAGGATTCCTTGCAGACAGCTGGTCATTTACATGCTTTTAGAGAGTCATTGAGGCCACTTGGAGGAGTTTGATGTCACAAAAACACAGGGTAAGTTTTAAACCCCACGACTGGATGTTATATGGGTGCGAGAAACAAGTTTTTGCCTAGAAAACTTAACCACAAGAAACTTGTGCTTAATCTTCTCCAATCATGCATTAATTTGATTTATTAATAGATTTTTTATCTTAATTGTCACTCTATTGACTGTGCTTTCCATCATTGCTTATTTCCTCTTATTCCTGTATTTATTTTTCTCTTATCTATGTAACTTTAGTTCTGTTTCTTATTTGCATTCTTATTTGTATGTGAGAGGTCCTTGGTGCTCTTTGAGCTTGTTTTCTTACAGATGCTTTCATTACCCAAACTAAGTAATTTTATCAAGTAAATTTTATATTTATTCATACCTCAGGTTTTATACTTACTAGTACTAGAGCACCTAGGACCCCTCATTTCAATGCTAAGCTACGAACATTCTCCTTTATTGGTTATTTGTGGGTCAATTAATTAGTTTTTTAACTTCTACTTCCTTCTCTTTCTTAATTTTTTGGAGCTTATTATCTAGCATTTTAATATGCTCCAATTTCTTTTGATAATTATTATTCTCTCCCCCCCCCCCGCATAGTCCTCAACAAAGTCCTTTATTTATTACTTCCTTGGGGTTTTTCTTACTGGGGTAGAAGGGCTCCCCAATTTCTCACCATAGGTCCTCTTTTTGAAGTTAGACTACAGGAACCAGGAGCACCACTCAGGTGACCCTGAGGACACAGATAAACCTCCAAGTACTTCAGTGTCCCTCTAAAACAGTGGTTCCCCAAGTGGGTGGTACGCCCTCTGAGGGGGTGGGATGCCTTAGGGGGGGCGCTGAGAGGCAAGAGCGCCAGAAGGGGGTACTAAGAGGTGGCAGGGGGGCACTGGAGGTGAACAGCAGGGCACAATTCAGGGAAAAAAATCCCACCGCCGCCCCGTTCAAGGCAAGGCCCTGCAGGATCATCCCACTGACTTGCACGCTCTGGTGCAAGGAGCTCTGCCCTGAACGCAGCATTGGGAAAAGAGAGCAAAGCCAAAGTGGCTTTGCTCTCCTTTTCAAATATCCCGCCACCGCCGTGTTTGGGGTGGTGGAGTGTCACCCCAAATGCAGCGTTGGAAAAAAAGAGCAAAGCCAGAGTAGCTTTGCTCTCCTTTTCAAACATCCCATCGCCGTGTTTGGGGCCACAGGCGGTGCCCCGAATGCAGCATTGGGAATAGGAGAGCAAAGCACCCTCAAACATCCTGCTGCTGCTGTGTTCCACCCCATTGAGGCCCTTGCACCAGAGGCACCTGCCCAAGCAAGTCTGAACGAAGTGGTGCACAAAGTCAATGGGGTCAGCCTGAGAGAGGGAAAGAGAGAGACAGAGAGAAAGAGAGAAGGAAGAAGAGAAATACATACTCCCTTCTAACCCTGCTAGAGCAGATGATTGGACTAGAATATATATCTCATTATCTTTGTTCTCCCTACCTCCCTCCTTCTTTATTTCTTTTTCTTTCTGTCCCTTCCTTCCATCCCCCCTCTTTTTTTGTCCCTTTTTCTTTCTTTCCCTTTTCTCTTTCTTTCCTTCCTTCTCTCTTTCTCTCTTTTCTCTCTCTCTCTTTCCCTCTCCCAGGCTCACCCCATTGATTTGGTGCACCGCTCCGCTTGGACTTGCTTGGGCAGGTCTCTCCAGTGCAGTGGGCTCAATGGGGTGGACCTGCGGGGCCGGCACCTAGAACGCAGCAGTGCCAACACATTTGAAAAGTAGAGCAAAGCCAGAGGTCAGTAATTTTTGCTGCAAAGAATCACAAAAGCTTCTGGGCTGTGCACAAGAAGGGACACACATGTTAATGCAATTCAGCAACATAAAATAAAGAAATACAAATAAAACAAATCAGCAAGAATCAGCAAAGCATCTCTGATTAGATTTTATTCACTACTAGAATCTAATCAGAGATGCTTTGTCAATTTCTAGTCCAATGACCTGCTCCAGCAGGGTTGGAAGGGAGTATGCTTATATGTGGTTGCATGGCTGTCAAAACTCCAAAAAGAAGGTCAAGTAGTTATGGGGAGGCCAGTCATAAATTAGAACACTTGCTAAGCAACAGGCCATTAAGTAAGGACCACTTGTATTTGGTTTGCCAGTCACCAAACCACACTCACCCAGTCACATGACTAGCAAGCCACGCCCACCCAGTCATGTGACCAACAAGCCACACTCACCCAATCATGTTACCAGCAAACCACACCCTCAAATTAGGCCATGCCCACAGAAATTTAAATCCCACCCCTGGGGGCATTGAGGATGAGTTTATAGCACCAAGGGGGCGGTGGACTGAAAAAGTTTGGGAACCACTGCACTAAAAGGATGGAAATGACTAACTGTCTGCAAGGCAGACAGATCTTTTCATTCCTCACTATCCTGTCAGAGCTGAAGAAGCTTCTTGGATGAGAAGCAAAACATCTTCAAAGAAAAAACAAGCAAATGCACTTGCCTCCTAAAAAAGCACCTTTGGGACAACCATGACAGGATGGCTGAGAATCTCTACAGACTTTTACTGGTTCAGTTCTCTGGGCTAAAATGTATTGCAGGGGGTTTGTAACCATTTCCTTGGGCTGCCAATTCCTCCTTCTATCAACTGTTCTGCTTAGGTCTATTTGAATATTAGGTCTATTTGAAATCCAAAGCAAAATAGGAGTTGAAAACTATTATCCATTCCCTTATCACCAATTATTATTCTAGAAAAACCCAGCTCTCTCTTTTTTCTTCCTTTTGCAACCAACATAGTAAAAAAACTATTTTTCATTGCTTGTAACATTCCTTGTAAACTTCATTTTTTTTTTTGTAATTTAGCCTTTCTAACCTTTCTATGGAAGGTTAGTAGCTACTTGCTGGTATCCTTCTGTTACGAACTAAGCAAACACGTTAGCTTGTGATTCTAATAGTTTTCTTTCCATGACAGGCTCGTAACCTGCACTTCTGATTGGCCTGTTGATAGCGGATCATGATTGGTCAGCTTTGGCTGATCGGATTGGCTGATAGCGGGTCACTGCTGATTGGACGCTCTCAGCGCGGCAAACTCAAATCATTGGGTGTTGTGACAGCAGCCAGCCCTATAAAAGGAGCTGCTGCTGCCCTAGTATTTCGCTCTGTTCTGAAGTCACTAATAAAGAGTTGGAGTCACTATTCGATGCCTCGTCTCTGTTCCTTGCACCCACTCTCCCAGATCTAACACTGGTGACGAAGGTGGGATTCGGAGACGAGAGAGCTGAATGAACACTCATTGAACGCTAACAGAGCACATGGCTGAGAGCGCACCAATCGCGGCAGAATGACCAGTGGTGCTATACCACCCGCTCCCTTTGACTCAGCTAATGAAGACTGGGTCTCGTATATGGACAGGTTTCAGATGTTCCTGGAGACTAACAACCTGAAGGATGCTACGCCTGGCAAGAAACGAGCTGTGTTTCTGACCCATTGCGGGCCCGCCTTTTTTAAGATGGCAAAAGCACTTGCAAAACCAGCTGAAGTCAAGACGATGGACTGGGACAACCTCGCCCCAATCCTCCGGGCTAATTATGCCCCAGCGGTGCCAACACTCATCAGGAGATATGAGTTTTACCAGAGGGACCAACAGGAAAGCGAAAGTGTTGGAGACTTCATCGCAGACCTCAGAAACCTGGGAGGGCTCTGTGGCTTTGCAAACCTTGAAGAAACCATGAGAGATCGAATTGTTCTGGGTCTAAAAGACCACACAACACAGAGCAAGATAATGGCAAAGGGGAACATCGCCCTCGCGGATGTCATCGCCGATGCTACTGCAGCAGAAGCAACCAGGAAGTCGGCAGCTCGAATGCGCCGAGCGAACGGACCACACCGCCAACTCGCCAGTCACCCTACGCCCCTTTCCAAGAGGCACGCAATGACCACCCACCATGAAGACCTCGAATCCTCATCAGAAAGTGAGGAAGAGGAGGTCAACAGACTCAGGTCAGACCGCGATCAGCGAGATCAACGGATTCGTAAGCCCTCGTATCAGTGTGCTGGATGTGGGGGAAACCACCCACGATCAGATTGCAAATTCCTAGAGAATTTGCAGAGAATTCCTCTGCCATTCCTGTGGAAAGAGGGGCCATATTGCTAAAGTCTGTAGAGGCAAACGAGGGTCCAGCCCAAACCGAAGAGAAAATAATTTCCGGTTGACCCCACCACTAAATTGAGACCGCCCAAGCAACCAATGGAACCACTACTACAGAAATCGAGCACCAGCCACTTCCACCAGATGAGAAGAGGTGCACCAAACCATCACCATTGGCCACGCTTCATCCCTTGATGCAAGAAAGATCCGAGTAAGGGTCACCATTGAGAATCGTTCATGCGTTATGGAAGTCAACTCCGGGTCCTCCCTATCAATGGTCTCCTGGAAAACCCTCAAACAGCTGATCCCTGACATCCGTCACCAGAATCTCAGCCCTCAGAAAATTATATTAAAGGACTACCAAGGAAATAGAATCCCAGTCGCCGGTTCCAGCCATGTCCAAGTCTCCTTCAAAGACCATACCACAACTCTATCACTTACAGTCATCAATAAAGATCAACCCAGCTTATTAGGCTTACAGTGGTTCGTGCCACTAGGAATCGAACTGGCGGGCATCAACCAAACCAAAAGCGACGACTGGAAAGCGGCCCTCATCCAAGAATTCCAGGAAGTGTTCACCGAGAAGCTAGGCAAGTACAAGGGATCCCCTATATCGTTTAACCTCCGCCCAGATGTTGCGCCCATTCGCCTTAAGCCCCGTCGAGTGCCAAACCAAAGATTGATGAACAATTGGACAAATTAATAGCCCAAGGCGTGTTGGAACTGATTGACCACGCCCGATGAGAGACCCCAATTGTAACCCCCATAAAGCCTGATGGATCTCTGAGAATTTGTGGGGATTACAAGACCACCCTAAATCATGCACTTCAGCAGAGCGCTTACCCCGTGCCGGTGGTCCAACACCTACTTCACTCCCTTGGGGGTGGGAAAATATTCACAAAATTGGACCTAACCCAGGTGTATCAGCAGCTGCCCGTAGATGCAGAGACTGCAGAAGCCCAAACTATAGTCACACACAGAGGTTCATTCAAGTGTAATAGACTCCAGTTCAGAGTGAGCATAGCACCTGGCATCTTCCAAAGTTTGATGGAGAGATTGCTACAAGGCATAAAAGGGGTCATGCCATATTTCAATGATGTCTTGATAGCTGCCCCCACTAGAAGTATACTAGAAAAACGACTAAGAATGGTCCTCCAAAAATTTAAAGACACTGGCCTGAAAGTCAAGAAGGACAAGTGCCAACTATGTATGGAGAGGGTTGAATTCCTTGGTTACCTTCTTGACAAACAGGGAATTCACCCTACTGAGAAAAAATTGGCTGCAATAAAAAAACGCCCCAAGACCTCAAAACAAAACAGATCTTTAAGCCTTCCTGGGACTTATTAACTTTTATAGCATCTTCCTATCCCAGAAGGTGACTGTTGCTGAACCCCTGCATAGGCTCCTCGATAAGAAGGCGTCCTGGGTCTGGGGGCATCGAGAAGAGCGAGCTTTTCAGCAAGTAAAAGACCTTTTAATATCAGATGCTGTATTAATACAATATAACGAGACTTTACCCTTAAACGTCACCTGTGATGCCTCACCGTTTAGAGTAGGAGCCATCCTGAGCCACGTCCTGCCAAACGGCACTGAGGCACCCATTGCATTTTTTTCCAGAACTTTATCTAAAACTGAAAGAAACTATAGCCAACTAGATAAAGAGGCTGTCGCTATTGTGGCTGTGATTAAAAGATTCCATGAGTACGTATATGGAAGGTCCTTTTCTATAATCACCGATCACAAACCATTACTGGGCATCTTGGCGGGGGATAAACTGATTCCCCATATCTTATCGCCAAGAATGACACGCTGGTCAAAATTTTTAGCCGCATATGACTACCAACTGAGACACTGACTGGGGAAAGCCATTCCCCATGCTGACGCCCTGAGCCACTCTCCACTACCAGAAGTCCTAGACGACCCAGCTCCAACCCTAGCTGTACTACAAATCGAGACACTCCCTTCACCACCGCTGACTGCACAAGACATCACATCTGAAATAAGGAAAGACCCTTGTTTAGCACGAGTCCTCAGCTGGGTAGAAAGGGGTTGGCCTGACAACAAACTCAATGACACCTTCAAGCCTTTCAAACACAGGCAGACAGAATTTTTCACCCAAAAAGGATGTGTGTTATGGGGAGACAGAGTCGTCATCCCAGAAAGATTACAGCATAAGGTCCTAAAACTATTGCACGATGGACATCCGGCCATCGTGCGGATGAAGGCACTAGCAAGGAGCTATGCTTGGTGGCCAGGTATAGATAAACAAATAGAAACTTGGGTGGCCACCTGCAACAAGTGCCAGGAAACATGCTCAGCTCCACCAAAAGCACCACCAACTGAATGGGAAGCACCCCGAGGTCCCTGGTCCTGTATCCACATCGATTTTGCAGGACCCACCAAAGGGCATACATTTCTCATAACAGTGGGTGCCTATTCCAATTGGCTTGAGGTCCACAAAATGAAAAGCACCACCACAGAGGCAGTCATTAAAAAACTAAACAGACTATTTGCCACACACGGCTTGCTAGAGGTCTTGGTTTCAGACAATGGCCCTCAGTTCACCGCCTTGGCATTTGAACAGTACCTAGCAGACCGGGGGATACACCACGCTTTAACATTGCCGGCTTACCCTGCAGCCAATGGTAGGGCTGAACGAATGGTCCAGTTCATAAAGAAAACCTTACACAAGATGGAACAAGGGAACATCCATGACAAGGTAACCAGGATGCTTCTCCTCCAACATATTACTCCGAACAGCACCACAAACAAAACCCCAGCCGAACTCCTGATGGGCCGGAAACTTTGATCACATCTTGACTGTCTACACCCTGCCTACACGCCGGAAAAGCCTCTGGGTTCCAGTAGCAAGTATTGCACATTCACGGTAGGCGACCCGGTCTTTGCAAAAAACCTTACCGGTGACCCATTGTGGATCCCCGCTACCATAACTCAACTTATGGGTCCCTGTTCCTACCATCTGCAAACTGCTGATGGGAGACTGTGGAAGCGCCACATCAACCAATTAGATTCCAGGCTGGCACCTACCCCTTTCACAAGCCCTGAACTCCAAGCCAGGGGGGGAAGGGAAATCAAGGGGGCTGAAAATGAACTAGTACCTGATCCAGTACGCAAAACTCAACAATCAGCGCAACCAAGCCTAGAATATTCACTGTCCAAAGAAGAGCTGGGACAGAGGGTCATCTCACCACGTAGCAGCATGGCGGCATCAGCAATCCCAGAGAATCCAGATAGCAGCCTTGACGGAGTAGAGATGACAACCCCGAGTCACCCAACGGAGAAGTCAGATCACCGCTACTGCTGAGTCTAACAAACAGCCCACCGGAACCAGAGTCCAGCCAAAGACAGGTGGAGCAACGTAGATCAGGTAGGCAGGTGAAACGACCTGCCTAACTGTGAGAATACATCACCCCACCCTTGAGACGGAACCTAGGGGGGAGGGGTGTTACGAACTAAGCAAACTCGTTAGCTTGCGATTCTAATAGTTTTCTTTCCATGACAGGCTCGTAACCTGCACTTCTGATTGGCCCGTTGACAGCAGATCGTGATTGGTCAGTTTTGGCTGATCGGATTGGCTGATAGCGGGTCGCTGCTGATTGGATGCTCCCAGCACGGCAAACTCAAATCATTGGGTGTTGTGACAGCAGCCAGCCCTATAAAAGGAGCTGCTGCTGCCCTAGTATTTCGCTCTGTTCTGAAGTCACTAATAAAGAGTTGGAGTCACTATTCGATGCCTTGTCTCCATTCCTTGCGCCCACTCTCCCAGATCTAACACCTTCCTTCACAATTACTCCCATCTTCCACGTCCTTTCAACACTTAGCTTAATCAAATGTTTCTTCTTTATTCACAGTAGTTTTCTAAATGTCATTTTTCCATGCAAAAATAATGTGCTGTTCTATTTCCAATATTTTATTTCTGAGACACTTCCAACTTTCCTGTGCTCATCCCTTATCAGCTTTATCCAGCACATCTAACATTTCTTATTAGCATCCCTCACCACTAAAAATGTGGGCTGATGTTACACAGAGTATCAGTCCAGCAATACCTGGAAAGCCATAGATATGTCATCTATAGAGTACAGGATTGCAGCTTAGATGCATATTGGAAAAAGGAAGTTCATGCGTTTACACCTATATAAGTAGACCAGGATTTGCCTTAAGAGGCTATTTCATCTCACAGAAATGTAATGATCTGCCTCAATGCAAAAAAAAAAAAAAAAAAGCATAACCTGCAGGCCGTGTTTCTATATATGACAAAGGTTGCAATGAACAATTTTTGCCTTTCTCCTAGGTGCCTTTGCCATGACATCCAAGCATTTTACACATGCCCCAAATGTTGTCTAGCTGGCTGGGGAATTCTGGGAGTTGAAGTCCTCCAGGCTTAAAGTTGCCAAGGTTGGACACCCCTGCACTACATGGTCTGGAACCCGTTGCTTGAAATCATCAATTGGCTTAAGACTTTGACACAAAGAAGGAAAATGCAAAAGTATTTAATGATTCTTCCAGCTTTTCATAGTCAAATTATTATGACTGAGGCCCCATGACAATTTTGTACTAGAACTCTTTTCTAGCTGTAGAGAAAGGAATCCCCACAAGTGTACTTTATAATGTATCAGTGGTTTTAGGGAGGGGAAGTAGAACCTGGAACATCTTAGAAGAAACCTCCCATGCATCAGAGTCTGACTCTACCAAGGGCATGACACTTTGAATGGCCACAAAGTAAGGTGGTCATTAAGCAAGGATTGCCTGTAATCACGTTTGTTGCCTACCATTAAGCTCTCACAATTATGATTTAGCTACCTAGGTCAAACTTCCTGAGCTAACATGACTGGAAGAGGAATTCTGGGAGTTGAAGTCCACAAGTCTTAAACCTGTCAAGTTTGAAGATTAAGTTTGGTTCCTTTGCACTTCATTTTGCTATGGCTGAGATGGTAAAGATGTAGCATCTGTTATGATTCTGCAAATGCTGAAGTTTAACTAAGGTTTGTTTTGCTGGGAGGAAAAAAAGGGAGAGAATTTCCAGCCTGGGGAGAGAGGGGATAATTTATTGCATGTACAGTTGATCCAGAGCATTTAGACAAATTGGTTGAGATTTGCTTTTAATGATCCCTGATTTGTGATCCACCTGGCAGCTATTTTTCACAATGCCTGTTAGTAAGGCCATGAGGATCAATCCATCTTTTGCTTTGGTTTCTGAAAAGACTTCCTTCTCCTCTCCCAGAAAATGTGCTAGGGGTATCCAATGGATTTTGTTCACCAGTGTAAAGATTAGATGTCAAAATCCCTCATTGTTAACAGCTTTTCTTCATCCATTCTGCTTAAGGCCTTTCATTTGTTTAAAAAATTTACAGTGCCTTGACACATATTAAAGCAAGCCGCGGGGTCTATTTTCCTCCAATAGATCCATATGGACAAAGACAAGACTGCCTTCGCAAGCTGCAAAACATAACACATAAATCAATGAGATAATATAGCATATAGCCTGTCACAAGAAAAGTCCTAGAAATGCATTTTTTTTTTCAGTTGGGATTTTGACTGAGCTTTCCACTGGAAATTAAAATGCACTTCTTCAAAACTTCTAGGAAACAAAGCATGTGTAAAAAAAAGAAAAACATAACCAAGAATAGCACTAGCACTTAGACTTATATACGGTTTTATAGTGCTATATAGCAGGGGTCTCCAACCTTAGCAACTTTAAGACTTGTGGACTTCAACTTCCAGAATTCCTCAGCCAGCTTTGCTGGCTGAGGAATTCTGGGAGTTGAGGTCCACAAGTCTTAAAGTTGTCAAGGTTGGAGACCCCTGCTATATAGCACTCTCTAGGTGGTTTACAGAATCAACAGAATGCCCCCCAACAATCTGCATCCTCATTTTACCAATGGATGGAAGGCCAACCTCACTTTGAGCCAGTGAGAATCGAACTCCTGGCAGTGGGCAGAGTTAGACTGCAATGCTGCATTCTAACCACTAAGCCACCATAGTGGTTAGAATGCAGCAAGAAAGACTGAAATATAACATATTGGAGTTCCTATTAATTCATCAAAAGAAAATGGTTCACCAACTTTATTCTACCTTGGAAACCAACATGTTCTACAAGACATCGCAGGAATGTTTTTTTCAGAATCAACAATTATTGAATCACAGGTCCCACTGATCACTATAGAACCACCAAAATTCACCCGCACAGGTCCTTACTGTGCGGTAAGGACAAAAGAAATACTTTTCACCTCATGTAATTCAACTCTAGAAATTATTGTGAAGTCCATGAACGAAGGAGAATTTGAGGAGGATAAGATTATCAGTGTTTGTTTGTTCTCAATTGTTGTTCCTGTAATTACTGGCCATTACGAAGAAATTCTGAGGAATGGGCAAGCAGGATAATGTAAATAAAAGAGATTTTGTTGTACTGCTTTTTTTTAGCAACATAGCAGGTAACACCCTTCAACAGATAGCAACTTACATTGTTCTATAGCTCAAGGGTGTCAAACTTGATTTCAATGAGGGCCGCATCAGGGTTGTGTTTGACCTTGGGGGGGGGGCTGAGGTGGGCATGGCCAGGGTGAGCATGGCCAGCTCAACATCACTTGTGTGATCAAACACCACTTTTGCTAGTAGTTTGTGTTATGGATTAAACAGCAGTGATACAACTGAAACAGCTTTGCTTTAAAACAGGCTTGTAATCCTGCAAATCTCATTGGCCCATGAATAGCGAGTCATGATTGGTCAGGTTTGGCCAGTCTGATTGGCTGTTAATGGAAACCCCTGATTGGACGCTTGTGGAAGTGATAGACTCAGTTCATTGGTTGTTTGATGGCAGCAAGCTCTATAAAAGAGCTACTGCTGCCCAGGTTTTGAGCTCCATTCTTTCTTGTTAAATAAAGAGTCACAGACCGATGTCTCATCTCCATTCTTATGCCCATGCCCAGGACTTAACAGTTTGTTTTGCTAGTATTCTGCGAGGGCTCCATTTTCACTGGCAGAGGGCTGCAGGAGGTCCTTGCAGCTGAAAACAGAGCCCGGGAAGGCCACATACTCACCCTTTTCACTGGCAGAAGCACCACGGGCCAGTCCTTTGCTTTTTCCAGGACGGCTCCATGGGCCAGATTTAAACACCCCACTGGCCTTGAATTTGACACTCCTGCCATAGATCATTTATATTTTCCATTCATCAAGCTTAACAATGTAACAAAATGAAATAGTCCAACAGTTCCTTTAAAACTTTTCCTACTAACCTTTTAGAACATAATTCTTTTTTAATAAATTTTTATTGCAGCATTTGTGATTGTGATGATGCAGCCTAATCAAGTTGGTGTCATTTCTTAGCAACAACATATATTTTCTCCACCTTGTTGCTAGTCATTCTCATCTTCTTCCTTCCTTGCACTGACCTCCCCAGGATTGTTGCACAATCTGCTGAGAGGGGAAAAGATCTTCCTGGACTATAAAAAAGATGTTGAGACTCTAGAAAAAGTACAGAGAAGAGCAACCAGGATGATTAGGGGACTGGAGGCTAAAACATACAACCAACAGTTGCAGGAACTGGGCTTGGCTAGTCTAGTAAAGAGAAGGACCAGGGGAGACATGATAGCGGTCTTCCAATATTTGAGGGCCTGCCACAGAGAGGAAGGGGTCAAGCTACTTTCTAACGCACCTGTAGGCCAGACAAGGAATAATGGATGGAAACTGAACAAGGAGAGATTTAACCTGGGAATAAGGAGAAACTTTCTGACAGTGAGAACAATCAGCCAATGGAACAGCTTTCCCTCGGAAGTTGAGGGAGCGCCATCACTTGAGAGCTTCCAGAAGAGATTGGATTGCCATTTGTCAGAAATGGTGTAGGCTCTCCCGCTTGGGCGGGGGGTTGGACTAGATGACCTACAAGGTCCCTTCCAACTCTGATGACTCCAGGAAGGCTTCACACAAATCCAACGTGTGTGCCTATTGCCCCCTTTTCTGGACTGAGAAACCCTCAGAGTCACTCATGCCTTGGTTATCTTAACAATGCACTCTACAGGGGCTACCCTTAAAAGGCTACCGCTTGTTCAGAATGCATTGGCAAGCACAGTAACAACCCTCAGTATGTTCATGTAACAGTGCCATGAGCACTTTACCAGTATGCTTCCAGTTGAAAGTTATCCCCTTTAAAGGTATATAAGATTTAGGGCTTAGCTATTGGGGGACTTTCTGTTTCCTGCAATTATCAGCCTGCCCTGGATAATCAAGGTTGACTTGCTTTAGTTCTTGTTGCTCAAGCAATGTCATTTAACAGGACCCAGGAAGTAGCCCTTCTTTGCTCAGTACCAGCATCCTGTGAAAAAAAATTGATTGCATCTTCAGTTGGCAAGTCTTAATTGTTTGTTCCTGCCTTGGCAACGTTAAGACTTGTGGACTTCAACTCCCAGAAAGCTGGCTGAGGAATTCTGGAAGTTGAAGTCCACAAGTCTTAAAGTTGCCAAGGTTGGACACCCCTGCTGTAAAGCCATAGCACTGCATTTGGAGGAAGGAAGCTTGTGATCTTGAATACATCATCCCGGTCTACCAAAGAAGAATCAGTACTTCCCATCTCTATTCTTCTATTCTTATGCACAAAAAAGGGCTGAGACTGGTATAACTAAGACCACTTCCTTTGAGACTTGTCCATGCTAATTGCCCACAGTATTTTTTTTCCCCATGAGTTTCATTGGCTGATATCAGTAATGTGCATTCTTGCCTCTTGTTCATGCCTCATACTCTTTGCTTTTGCCTGCCTTTAATCCTATTCTGCTATCAATTTTTGATGTTTGCTGATGTTTCATAAAATAACATCAAGCTATGGGTTTGTTGTTGTTTTGCTAGCTCAATTGTGTGGGATGTATGTTCTTTCTGATTTGGAGACAGGGATTGATAAGAAGAGCAGTGGGTATAAAATGAAACTGGAAATTACTTCTGTAATTGTCCAACCCAGAGGAGACCTGAAATGAGCCATGAGCTATGCCTCTAGAGGTGAAGTTTCTCTGAACTGAAGGATAGAAGAGGAAGGAGTTGGCAGCAGCTGATTTTGTTTTGTTTTGACTCTGGAACAGAAAAGAGGAACATGAGAAAAATTATCTTTAGTCAGTGTATCCAGATTTTGAACCTGGTCATCAGGTAGGACATTCACTTTTCCCAAGAAGGCCAAGAGAATTTGTGTGAAATCCTTTCGTCCATCATGATGAGAAGTCACTGACATCACAGGATATGAATAAGAATATGAATTGTGTATATACAGGCTGAAAATATTCCTACTCAAATCGAAACTGAAACTGTAAATATAAGAATAGAAAGCATACATTGATAGTGTATCTTCTTCAATCTCTTTTCTGACTATTCTCAAGAATATTCCCAAAGAAATTCCAGAAAGTAATTGTGAAACTGAAAGCAAAGCAAAGCAGAGATCTGTCTTCAGTTGGTTGTTTTTGAGTTTCACTTCCCAGTTTACTTAGAACCACCAGCTATTAGAAAGGTATAAGAACTGACCCAGCTTTCGTTCTGTTGTGTATGTACCATAGTTGATAAAGTATAAGCTTGAGGTAAAGTGCAGGGTTCTGGCCCTGCACTTCTGATTGGCTGTTAGACGGCCAGATCGGATTGGTTAGTTCTGAGGAATCCGATTGGCCCTTAACAGAGGATTCTTATTGGTTAAAAGAGCTAGCGTTCATAGCTCGTTATTGGACAATTCTTACAAGGGTTGCCTATATAAGGCAGAGTTCACTGTTGTTGTTTTGAAAAGTCACTATGCTAATAAAGAGCTGAAAGTCACTATTCAGAGGCTGTCTCCATTTACTCCAACCCATGTCCAAGTACTTAACACTGGCGATGAGGATGGGATGTGGAGACGTCTGAACCTAAGAAGCCAGGAAGCAATACCGAGCACGTGATAGACGATGCCAACAACAGAACCATGTCCGGCGACATCGTACCACCCGCTCCGTTCGATCCAAACCAAGAGGATTGGGAATCCTACATGGATTGCTTCCAAATGTTTCTCGAGATGAATAACTTGAAGGATGCTACACCAGCAAAGAAGCGGGCACTGTTCCTGATGCATTGCGGCCCAGCTGTATTTAAGATGGCTAAAGCACTCGCCAAACCTCGAGAAGTGAAAGCCATGAGCTGGGACGAACTCGAACCCATTCTGAGAGACCATTACGCGCCAAGCGTGCCTACACTCGTGAGACGCCACGAGTTTTATCAGAGAAACCAATGAAAAGGGGAGAGAGTGGCCGATTTTGTGGTGGACCTCTGAAATTTAGGGGGTCTCTGCGGGTTCGCCGATTTAGAAGGGGCACTAAGAGATCGAGTAATTCTGGGATTAGATGCGCTAGGCGTGCAAAGCAAGCTGATGGCGAAAGGCGACATCAGCCTTGCTGACGCCATCGCCGAAGCCACGGCTGCGGAGGCGACCAAAAAGTCGGCTGCACAATGCGACGAAGCCGCACTCCGGTAACACCACCAACCAGCAAACTCTTACCCAACTCAGAAGGGCAGCTGCTAACAACGCACCACGAGGACCTCTCTTCATCATCAGACAGCGACAAAGAAGGGGTCCATCGACTGCGGTCCGACCGGGACCCTCGCCCAAAGCCCTTACGCCCTTGTGCTGGCTGTGGAGCCAACCATGCCAGGGCCGAATGCAAATTCCGTGACGCACTCTGCCATGAGTGCGGGAAACGAGGCCACATCGGCCGGGTCTGCCGCAGCTTACCAGGACTCAGCCAGGCCTCAAAAGGGGTCAACTATCACCAATCGACAGGAAACCGTCCTGTAAGGCGAGAGCCAGTAAACCACTCCTACAGAAATCGAGCTTTGCAAAAAGAAGAGGCTCACCATACTATCACTATCAGTCATGCCTCAGTTTTGGACACTAAGAAAATCTGAGTCACGGTAGCCATCGAGAACCAGCCTTGCCACATGGAGGTTGACTCGGGATCGTCCCTCTCGATGGTGTCTTGGAAGACACTCAAGCAACTCATCCCCACAATTCAACGCCAAGACCTCCAATTTCAACTCCTCATCCTCAAGGACTACCAAGGAAATCGAATCACCATTGTCGGGTCCTGCCGAGTCCGAGTCTCCTTCAAGAAGCATACAGCGTGCTTACCTCTAACGATCATCGATAGAGATAGGCCTAGTCTATTAGGCCTCCAATGGTTCGCGCCACTCGGCATTGAAGTGGCCGGCGTGAACCGAGTCGGTGGTTGTGAGTGGGAGGAAGACCTTATCTCTGAGTTCAGCGACGTCTTCGCAGACAGCTTAGGCGAGTATAAGGGGACCCCAATCTCATTTAGTCTAGATCAAAAAGTAGCCCCCATTCGCTTGAAGCCCCGTCAAGTTCCATTCGCTCTTAAAGCAAAGATCGACGAACAACTCGACAAGCTAATTGCTCAAGGGGTGTTGAAGCCCATCGGTCACTCTCCATGGGAAACCTTTATTGTAACACCCATTAAGCCAGATGGGTCAATCCAAATTTGTGGAGACTACCGGGCCACTTTAAACCACGCCCTACAGCAGAATGAGTATCCAGTTCCAGCGGTGCAGCACCTCCTCCATTCCTTGGGGGGTGGAAAGGTTTTCGCTAAATTAGATTTAGCTCAAGCTTATCAACAATTAACAGTGGATGAAAAAACGGCCCAAGCCCAAACAATTGTAACGCACAGAGGTGCCTTTAAATGTACCCGATTGCAATTCGGAGTTAGTGTAGCCCCGGGGATCTTCCAGAGCCTCATGGAAAGGTTATTACAGGGAATCAAGAGTGTGGTTCCTTATTTTGATGACGTATTAATTGCAGCCCCTACCAAAAAAATCTTGCAGGATCGTTTGAAATGCGTTCTTAAAAAATTCTAAGAGGCTGGACTTAAGGTGAAAAAAAATAAATGTCAATTATATACTGACAATGTTGAGTTTCTAGGGTACCGAATTGATAGCCAGGGCATTCATCCTACCGAGAGTAAATTAAAAGCGATCAAAAACGCTCCCAGACCATGCAACAAGGCCGATCTCCAGACGTTCTTAGGCCTCATTAATTTCTATAATGTATTTTTACCGCACAAGGCAACTGTCGCTGAACCGTTACACCAATTATTAGATAAGAAAGCATTGTGGGTATGGGGTTACCGGGAAGAGCAAGCGTTCCGGAATGTTAAAAAACTGCTCACATCTGACTCTGTACTTATGCAGTATAACGAGACTTTGCTGTTAGTTATAACCTGCGATGCATCGCCTTTCGGGGTGGGCGCCAATTTGAGCCATGTACTGCCTAATGGGAACGAAGCCCCTGTTGCATACTTTTCAAAGACTCTTTCACAAGCAGAGCAGAACTATGGACAAATTGATAAAGAAGCCCTCGCAATCGTTTCAGCTGTAAAGAAATTTCATAAATATGTGTATGGAAGGACATTTACCATTATAACTGACCACAAACCGTTGCTTGGGATAATAGCCAGGGACAAGCCAACCCCCTACATATTATGCCCTAGAATGACCCGATGGTCAGAATTCCTAGCTGCTTATAATTATCGGCTGCAATATCGCCTGGGGAAAGCAATTCCCCACGCCGACGCATTAAGCCGAGCACCGCTTCCAGAGACTCTCGACGATCGGGCACCAACGGCAACTACGTTGCAGATCGAAACACTCAACTCGCCGCCTATGACCGCCCGAGACATCGTGAGAGAAACCAAACGAGACCACACCCTAGCTTGAGTCCTAGGTTGGGTAGAACGTGGATGGCCATTGAACCAAGTACCAGATGACTTCGCACCATTTAAATCTTGACAGACTGAACTTTTTTCCCAAAAAGGCTGTACCATCTGGGGCAGTAGAGTCGTTGTCCCAGAACGACTCTGGAAGACGCTGCTACGAATTCTGCACGAGGGCCACCCCGGCATCGTGCGGATGAAAGCACTTGCACGAAGCTACACATGGTGGCTGGGCATGGACCGGCAAATCGAGCAGTGGGTCAAAGCGTGTGCCAATTGCCAACAAGTCAGCAACGCCCCACCAAAAGCCATGCCTACTGAATGGGAGATGCCACGTGGACCCTGGTCCAGAATCCACCTGGATTTTGCGGGGCCAACCAAGGGCTATACCTTCCTGCTGACAGTCGACGCGTACTCCAATTGGTTAGAAATTCCTCGTATGACAGCTACAACTTCCGAGGTGGTGATCAAGATCCTAAACAGACTCTTTGCAACCCATGGATTGCCTGACGTCCTGGTGTCCGATAACGGGCTACAGTTTACGGCACTAATGTTCGAGCAGTTCCTCGCTGACCGCGGCATCCGCCATGCGCTCAGCTCACCTGCGCACCCTGCGACCAATGGCCGAGCGGAACGCATGGTCCAATTTGTTAAAAAGACTTTGCAAAAAGTGGACTATGACAATATCGATGACAAGGTCAACCAAATTCTCTTTTTGCAACACATAACTCCACATAGCGTCACCGGCAGAACTCCCGCCGAACTACTGATGGGACGAAGACTCTGCTCCCACCTCGACCGGTTGCACCCTGCTTACAAACCGGAAAAGCCTATAGGATCCAGCAGCCGCTGTCACACCTTCCAGGTAGGAGACCTTGTTTACGCACGAAACTTATCGGGCGATCCGTTATGGATAGAGACAACAGTAGTACGAGTGACCGGCCCCAAATCCTACGTAAGGAAATGCTGTGACAATAGACTGTGGAAATGGCATATCAACCAATTACGGTCACAACTCACAACGGCCAGTCAACAACTCCCCCATGACCAAACCAAGGGGGGGGGAGGTATGGAAGAAGATGAAGTTCGAGGGAACCTGCTCGAAGGGAGCAACAAACTAAGTGATACTCAGAAAATGGAGCAGGAAGGAGAATCGTTTGCACCGCAAGAAATTGCACCTGAGCAAGAAGCAGAACCACTGCCAAACAACAATCTACCTCAACAGGATTGCAATAAACCAATCCAACGAAAATCTGAAAGACTTAAAAGACAACCGTCCTGTCTAAAGGACTATATAACTACACCGCAATTAAGAAGCCAGGGGAAAGGGGTGTTGTGTATGTACCATAGTTAATAAAGTATGAACTTGAGGTAAAGTGCAGGGTTCTGGCCCTGCACTTCTGATTGGCTGTTAGGCGGCCAGATCGGATTGGTTAGTTCTGAGGAATCCAATTGGCCCTTAACAGAGGATTCTTATTGGTTAAAAGAGCTAGTGTTCATAGCTCGTTATTGGACAATTCTTACAAGGGTTGCCTATATCAGGCAGAGTTCACTGTTGTTGTTTTGAGAAGTCACTATGGTAATAAAGAGCTGAAAGTCACTATTCAGAGGCTGTCTCCATTTACTCCGACCCATGTCCAAGTACTTAACACGTTCACTACCAAGAAATTGAGACAGAATGTCAATTTTGCATGGTAATCTTTATAGAGCCTCTTACAGCAATTCAAAAGCTATTTTCTTATTAAAACCACTCAGATCTAGTGAATCATTGAGATGAAGTAGTCTTCCTCTAAGATTTTCACAAAACTAAGATGCTAAAAAACCCTTTTCATAGATGATGGCAAGACAGAAAAAATACTGTAGTCAGAGTGGCATGACTTCAACTCTGTTACTTAGAAGTAAAGTCTGATTAACTTGAGGAAAATCCCAATGTTTAGTCATGCTCACAGTAGAAAGAGGAATGGATCATTAAAAGTTTTGAACAGGCTTCTGGGCATCCAGAAGAATTGCTGACATTACTTAAGAATCATCACCAGTCTTTATGTAAACAAAAATGCCTCATACATAATAACGCCTCAGTTAACTCTCTCTGGTTTTCATTGTCAGCTCATATCCTGCACTTTATTGCTCTTTCCACATATTTTTTTTTTCAATTTTTTGCAGTGTTTATACATAACTTATGGCATGTATTTATTTATAAATTTATTCAATTTATATAGCCACCCATTTCACAAA
Organism: Hydrophis major; assembly: GCA_033807585.1. Classification (NCBI taxonomy): domain Eukaryota; kingdom Metazoa; phylum Chordata; class Lepidosauria; order Squamata; family Elapidae; genus Hydrophis; species Hydrophis major. The sequence continues at coordinate 287,744,155 of CM066328.1, forward strand.
CAATCAGGTAAAACAATAGTATAATACAGCAATTTAATTTTTAAAGAATTTAGAACCTGCTTAAACCTAAATAGGACTATGGAAAAATGAACTAGCATCCAACACACAATGTAGCCGCCTCACAGGCTCCCTGAGGCCTGTTGAAAGAACCCACTTTAGAGGGATTTCTGATTTTCTCGGGTGGCTCAGATAATGTTTATATTAGTACTTATTGCGATCCAACTTGCCAAAATTACATGGAAAGTTTCAAAATCTGTCTATTTTGAGGACAAAAGATATAAGAAGTAGATTTCTCATTTCACTCAATGACGGTACCTGCACCACTGAATGCATTGGCAAGAATTCACCGGTGTGTTATGTGACAGACAGATGAATGCCAACCTGTCTTAAATCTAAGATTTACAAGACAACCATCCACCCTGTTGCACTGTATGGCACTGAATGCTGGACAGCAACAACAGGGACTGAAAGCTATCTCCATGCCATGGAAACGCGACTGCTCCATTGGATATTGGGCATCTCCATTCTTGACCACATCAAAAATGACACCATTCAACAACATTTTGATGTGACACCAATTATAGAGAAGATGAGAGAAGGCCAATTCCACTGGTATGGACATGTCCAGAGAGCAGCACCTTCCACCATGGTCAAGACTGCCTACCAAGTAGAAGTTAATGGCTCGCAACCTCGCAGACATCCAAAACAGAGATGGCAAGACACCATCAACAAAGATATGCAAGCCACAGGCCTGTGTGCTGGAGATGCAGCTAACAGTGCAAAATGAAGTTCAATGATCCGGAAAGCAGAACCTGCACCTGTGGGAATACAGGAGGAGGAGGAGGAGGAGGAGGAGAGAGGGAGGGAGGGGGAAGGGGTGGAGGAGGAGGAAGAATTATTATATTGTGTTCTGTGTTCTGTGTTCTGTGTTCTGTGTTCTGTGTTCTGTGTTCTGTGTCCTGCGTTCTGCGTTATATGTTATGTTATGTTATGTTATGTTATGTTATGTTATGTTATGTTATGTTATGTTATGTTATGTTATGTTATGCTATGCTATGCTATGCTATGCTATGCTATGCTATGCTATGCTATGCTATAGTATAGTATCCTATACTATACTATCCTATCCTATCCTATACTACACTATACTATATTATGAAGGAAGAGGAGGAAGAGATGATCCCTGCACTACTTGGATATATTTATTCCTCAAGCTACAGCTTGGGAAGTTGCTTTTTATTGGGGAATTAGAGAGGTAATTTTACGGACCCACAAAGATCTTTAAAATGCTTTGCATGGATTATTGATAGAAGTATGCAGAGCAAGCAACAGGCCACAGTTTTTTTATGTAATAATTACAGTACATTTGCTTTGGCTTGATTCTATTTGGAGATCCTAGCTGAAGCTACTACAAGATGGTACCACCACCCTATCAAGGAACATGAAGCTTCTGCTGACCCAGAATTACTGGAAATGCTCTGCCCCCATACCATAATGAGAGGGTATATATGCGATCCACAGTTCTGCAATTACAAACTGTAGCAATTATAGCAAATACAGCCACACCAGACAACCAGTTTAAACGGACAAAGTACAAAGGCAGATTGTCCCAAGGGAACCTGAACCACCCTTCCTTAAGAACTACTTTTCTGAGATTCAGCCATTCTCTTTTCTTATCTTTCTACCAGCTTTTTAAAATGTAACTGGACTAATGTAATTTTTACACTACTATATCCAGGAATTTAATTAGAAAAAAAAACCCTTCAACTCACTGTGAAAATTCTCAGCAGGACAATTTTACAAGACAATGACTGCAAGATTTATTTATTTATTTGTTTGTTTGATTTGATTTGTCAATCACTTACAAGGTAATGGATATAAGTATAAACATGAGAAAGAATACAGGAAATAGATGAATAAATGGGGACAATAGGACAGGGATGGTAGGCACGATGTCAGCCTTGGATAAATGTAATTTATCCAAGTCAGCCTTGGATAAATGTAATTTTTTGTTATAATTTTTGTAACTTGAAATATTGCAATCCAGGGCCAAAGTCATGCACATAGTACTCTTTGAACAAAGAACATCCTTTTCATAGGGATAAATATGAAATCGGTTATCATAAAATATAAATTCTCCATGATGAAATATTAAAGGCAAGGGTGCTGAGATTGCTTGATAATGTATGGGTTTATATAATGGTTGGACATGGGTTTTTTTTACTTGTATGCTTATATATTAATGACACCTTTCTATATTAGTTATGAAATGTTTTCATTTGCATTATACTCAGTGCTTTCTTTACAACGAACCAAAACCTTATATTATCCACAAAGTTGCATGACAGTATCTTGAACAACAACAAACAATTAAGAACGAGTCAAAAAGTAATCTTTTATTAAAAGGGAAGGTGCATCAAGCAATTAAATTTACATGTAGACTTACATGTTGTTTCTTCAGCAGGTACTCAAGTATGCCTTGAGCTACTTTGAGGCATACTTTCTTTGACAGTTTACATGCCCCCGATCTCACCATCAGCTCCTAAAAACTAGGATTGTCATCTTTCTTTTACTGGTAAAAGATATCAAGATACATGTGGATGAGTAGACAAGGTTAGAGACCCAGACAGAAAGAAGTCTTAAATAACTTTGTAATTTACATCTTAATCACAGCCGGAAAACTTTTGAGGATGTAGCACTGTATTGTGTGAAAACTTGGCGCAAATGGCTTTTTAAAATTCTCCACCAATTCTGGAGTAGAGAATTTGGATGGACCATTTCTTGGATTATCTTCAAGAGAAGGGAAAAAAATGAGTAAATAGGAGTGGTGATTACAGTAGCACTACTACTGAACAAGGCCAAATAGGAAGAATTTCCTGGTGGCTTTGCTTATAGATGAATTAAAACATGGAAAGCCAGAGAGGCTTATACAGCAGAGGTTATGGCCCAACAACTGGCCGAATGGCTTTCACACACACTCTTTTGACTCCTTTATAAACTAAGGAAATACAATAATGCTTTGTTCTATTCTCTGTCCAGCATTCATTAGGACATGGCATCTATATTATGTAATAATGCTGCACTCTACAGGAAAGCAAATTAGTCTGCCATGTCATATATGCATCAGCTGAACTGAGAATATGCTGTGAAACTTCTTTGACAGCTTGGCCATACAGCTTCTCCAATCTGCTGTCCTTTAGAAGTTGAGAACTAAAATATCCATTATTCCTGGATATTCCATAACACATGCACATCTGTTTTGGTCTCCCCTTCTGAGAAATAAATAACACAAACAGCCAGATGGGTGGCAGGTGCTACTTCCATGAGCAAACTATTGTTGCCCAGTGTGTCACATTTTGGGGGATTTTATGACCGTTGAAGACTTATCAGCTTCCTTCTAAGTCAGAAACTTTTCCTGAGCTGCAACAGAAAGTGGAGAACAGTCATTTGGAGCTACTGTTGATGGAGATTGACATCTGCCCAACCAGGAGGTTCTTTATTTATAGAAAAATCTTTGAACAGACCACTGCAGTTTAGTGTAGTAATAACAAGTTACAGCAAATTCAGAGAGTGGTAGAGTGTAACACAGCCATGCATTACGCCCCATTCTAAATTATCTTTGAGAAAAAGTCTGTAATTAAGGAAGATTTTGAATGGCAGAACCTGGGTCATTCTAAGAGATACTTTCTCAGTTATTTTTATGGGCAGGCAGAAAGAAAAAAATACAGGCTGCCAAATAGGCTGGGTACACAGTCCTTTTTAAAGATTTGATGCCTTGGGAAATCCAGTTTAAGTATAAAAAATTTCAAAAAGTACCTAGAATTTAGTATCTCACAGATAAGATTAATTAAAAATTGTAGTGTCACATTGGGCAAAATCGTGTTGCTCTTTCATTGAAGCAATCCTGGAAAGAGACTATTCCAGATAAGGCGGAAATGTAGGCATGCCTTGGATTAAGGATGTCTCATTAATCATCTCCCAAACTTGTGTCCACATGCCTCTACATGTATCTCAGAATCTTTCCATAGCTGAGATAACCCGAAGAAATGCTAAGGTGCTAAAAAGTGTTGAAGTGCTGAAAATGGGGCTTTCCCTAGTATCTTGACTCAGGAGACTACTTGTGATAATGCAGAAAATGTTGGTGTACATCAAGGAGATGGTTAGAAATATTGAATTCCATGATGGTAATCTATTGACTCCAATTGGTTTTGTTCAGACACTAACCTCTTTGAGGAGTCCTTGGTGTTCTCTGAGTTTGGTTATTTTCTTGCAGATATTTCATTATCCAAACTACGTGTCATCATCAATGTTGATGACGTTACCTGATTTAAAGAATGAAATATCTGCAAAAAAATAACGAAGCTCAGAGAACACCAAGGACCCATCATTTTAACCTTGAGCTTCAGATATTCTCCTTGATTGATACTGATCTGTTTGCCTGCCCCACTCTCTCCTCCAGTCTGATGGATTTCTTGGAATCACAGCTCCTCCCTCATTTGCAACTGGGGTGATCAAGCAATCATCCAGGCAATACACAGACCACCTCTTCTTAACATCGACTTCACTGTTCCCAGTTAAGCAAACACCGTGGAAACCATTGCTGAAAAAGCTTGATTCTTTACAATTCTTTGTTATCTGTTTGCTTCGATTCATTGTGCGGTCAGCCCCTGTGTTAATAATCAATAAAGCAAGCAAGCAAGAGATGTAAATAACTCTTGTCTGTTACCTGTGTGGACAAAGGAGGGCAAACTCTGAAATTGATTAACCTATTCCTGGCTTCAGACATGTAATTGAAAGTGAAATAATAATAATTTTAAAACCCCTCTGCTTTTATATTTGGGGTAGTCTTGTCTTGGGGGATTCTCCTCCCAGATGCTGTGACTTCCAAGGAAACCCTGATTCCATGTTCTTGGAATTCACACATTGATCCCAAAGAGAAACTCCTTTCTCAACTGTTCAGTGGTATCTCTCTCCTGAACACATCAAGATGGTCTCTACACAGCAGCAGATGCAAAACAGTTGGCTTTTCCCCCCTACTACCCGGTGGTTCAACAGTGGAATGATCCAATCATAGTTAATAAAGATTTAAAAAGATTTTACAAAACAGTCAATTGTACAACAGGACAAACCAAGGGATAGGACCCAAACTTGCAATACATAGAGTAATTTCTGTGAGGTGTGGATGTCAGATGAGGAAGATGTTTCAGCAAATGGAACCATCAGTCATAGTCCTTGGACTGCTATGTGTTGAAGGTGTTCAGGCAGCAGCATAGTGCAGACCCAATTCAGGGATACGGTAAAGGTGTTTTGTGGGGGAAATCCCTAGAGGAGGCCGAGAATGTTCTGCCTTTTTACTGCGGCAATACATTTTGTTTAAAAAAAGAATTACAAGTTGACAAGAAAAAGTGTCTGCAGATCTTGCTTACTGATAATGTCTCCTGAACTTACTCATCTGAGCACTGAATATTGAGAAAGCATCTCATCATCATTATCCTGATTGTTTAACTTTCCTACCTAGTCTGGTGAGTTAATTTGGGAAGAAGTGCATGTGAATAGATAAAGAAGGCAAGAACTGAACTCTGATGCAGCAACTGACATAGGAGACAATGTATGTATTCTGTTTCAGATAGCAAAATTAATAATCTAGGCTCAGAAAAAAATAGACAGTAATGATTTCAAGAAGTTCCATATAGAGTTACAGCCATCAAGCCATGAACAAACTGTTTGAACATGTTCTATTAAATCTAATTAAATTCATAGGGGGCATAAAAAATAACTTGGCAGCTCATTTTAGAAACAGCTAGGACAAGACAGATGCCAGGGAAGCCAAAGAGAACTGACAAAAAACAAAACTAGCCACTGTAAATATATTTTTTCAGACAAAAAGTTCAGCAAAAATCTTTTTTAAAAAAAACTAAAGTGTTATTATTGCCTTATTATGCCTTATTATAATTTTGCATTTGTTTCATAGAAGAAAAGGTTATTTTCATCCAGGAAAAAAGAATTTCCAACGATGTATGCAGTGATAGGTACACACGTATGCACAAACTTTGCACTTTGTTGTCTCAATTGTCCCTCACTGCAATTGAAAGAAAGCACGTGAGGAGATAAGTTACACCACCATCCTAAAGTATAGGAAAAAAACATGGCATCTCTGTTACCAAGATTGCATTACCGTCAGACCACCACCCTATTTGTCAAGCTGCTGAAAACACAATTCTTCCAAAAAGGCACAGGACAGGGAAATATGATCATTTTAGTTAATACCCTTCTATACTACAGTGGGGCTTCAACTGCAAACCTATGAATATTAGACTGTAGGACTTGTATCCATGTATTCATAGATATGTTTATACTTATACCTATTATCTTGTAAGCAATTGATAAATAAAATAAAATAAATAAATAAAAATAGAAAATTTGAGAAATTAAGGTGGCGGTAGCAAGATTGAATACCATTAGTGCAGTGGTGGGATTCAAATTTTTTTACTACCAGTTCTGTGGGCATGGCTTGGTGAATGTGGCATGGCTTGGTAGGCGTGGCAGGGGAAGGTTACTGCAAAATCCCATTCCCTTCCCACCCGCTATCCTGATTTCCAGTTATGTTCTCCTGTGCAGGGCAACAAAAGAAGACCCAGCCAATCAGCTGGGACCCGGGAGGCAGAGAACAGATGGAGGTGGGGCCAGTCAGAGATGGCATTTGCCAGTTCTCCAAACTGCTCAAAATTTCCAATACCAGTTCCCCAGAATTGGTCAGAACCTGCTGAATACCACCTCTGCAGTAGTGATACCAAAAGTGGGTTTTCTAATGGCCACAGATTGCCCAATAAATAGTCCTAAACAAATATAGGCCAGAGATACAGCCTTTTATGGTCATTATGTTCCAGTCAATTCCACCATAGTTGTAAAACTCATTTCTGAATAAACTTGTGGAATCAAGCCGTTAGTGACTACCATGACGAAAATGGAGATGGACATGGCAACAAAGGGACAATGAGAAAGAGACAACAGGATGTAATTAAACCACAGTTCTTGCCATTGTGGACTTCTCTAGCCAGGAATGAAATGCAATATGAATTATGTTCTCCATGCTGAAAGCAAGGGGGCTCTGGGTCAGTATGATAGCCTGTAATGAAGCACTTTCCTGGCTTTTGCAAAGGCTTCTATCTTTTCCAGCAATAAACCCTAAATTAATAGTCTTGCTGCCATGAGGTAACATGGTTTCAAAGCAACTTTTTTATGGTGTTGACCTCTAGTACAAGTTACTGGCCCCTGGGAATACTTTTGTAACTTGTGTACATAGATTCTGTGCTTCAGTGCTTTTAATCTATGTGCTTCTGCTGCTTTTCCCTGTTCATTTGTTAGCCTTTCGTCAGGTGGAATTATTTCAATCTGAGTTTTGTCCCTTTGTTACCACACATTTTCATTCCTACGGATTTCAACAACAAAAGAGACCACGTGCCATTATATCCTTCATAAATTTGGCATCTATTGTAAGTACGTGTCAATTGCTAAGGACCCAAATTTTAGTCATGCCATGGGGTGGGGGGGAACGCTGTGATTGTCATAAGTGGGAGGTCCAGTTGTAAGGAACTTTTTTCAGTGTCTTTGTAACTTTGAACGGTCGCTAAACAAATAAGCATAAGTTGAGTATGAGCTGTGAGGCCTATTTGGCCAGTTCTAATATATATACACATTCCTACATTAAATTTCTAAATCAGTTTTAGATTATGGCAAGATATTTTTGAGTTGGAAAGATTCTGTTTGAAAATTCACAGTTAGTTGCCAAATATTATGAAGAGTACAGCTTAATGCTGGCACTTTTGGGACAAAACTGGTTTTTCCAAAAGTGTTCAGGTTTCCATTTCAGATTACAGTATTTGAATTGCCAAAGTACTTAGGGGAAAAGTTTGTCTATGAGCATGAATTGCAGGGCAATTTTCCTACTTGCATATTGTTGTGAATGAATAAATGTTTAATAAAGTTATCTAGAGCTTGAAGTCAAGTGCAGGGTTCTGGCCCTGCACTTCTGATTGGCTGTTAAATGGCGAGATCAGATTGGTCCGTTCAGGAGAATCTGATTGGCCATTAGCAAGCTGTTCTCATTGGCCAACGGAGCTAGCACTCCCAGGTTTTCATTGGTTGAATAGTTAATAAGTTGCCTATATAAGGAAGGCTATAGCAGCCATTGAGCTGAGCTGTCACACCATGTAAATAAAGAGTTGAAGTTCACTGTTTCACCGGGTCGTCTCCATTCTTCGCACCCATACTCCACACTTAACACTGGCAATGAGGGTGGGATGTGGAGACGTTAGAGATGACTAAACAACGAAGAAGACAACCGAGCACGTGGCTGAAATGCACAACGGCGGAACCATGTCTGGCGTCGTCATACCCCCCTCTCTGTTCGACCCAGTGCAAAAAGACTGGGAGTCCTACATGGATCGTTTCCAAATGTTCTTGGAAACCAATAATTTGAAGGATGCCACAACCGGGAAGAAATGGGTGATATTCCTAATGCATTGCGGGACGACTGTATTCAAGATGGCCAAGGCACTAACAAAACCGGCTGAAGTGAAGGCTATGGACTGGGACGTACTCGAACCTCTACTGAGGGCCCACTATGCACCGACCGTACCAACGCTCGTAAGACGGCACGAGTTCTACCAAAGAAACCAGCGGAAAGGAGAGAGCGTTGCCGATTTCGTTGCAGACCTCCGAAACTTGGGAGGCCTCTGCGGGTTCACCGACCTGGAAGAGGCTTTGAGAGACTGAGTAGTTCTGGGATTAGATGCGCTTAACGTGCAGAGCAAGATAATGGCGAAGGGCGACATTAGACTTGCCGATGCCATCACTGATGCTACTGCAGCAGAAGCAACCAGGAAGTCGGCTGCCCAACTGCACCACAACTGCACTCCAACACACCAACCAACCTGCGACATTTCACCTAAGTCAGAAGGACAGCTATCGACGGCCCACCACGAGGACCTCTCTTCATCGTCAGACAGCGACGAAGAAGAGGTCCATCGACTGCGGTCCGATCGGGACCATTACCCGAAGTCCCAACAACCATGCGCTGGCTGTGGGGCCAACCATTACTGGTCTGAATGCAAATTCCGTGATGCGCTCTGCCATGAGTGCGGGAAACGAGGGCATATCGGATGGGTCTGTAGAAGTCTCCTAGGACCCAGCCAGACCTCGAAGGGGGCCAACTATCGCCAATCGACAGGAAACCGTCCTGTAAGGCGAGAACCAGTAAACCACTCCTACAGAAACCGAACCATGAATCGCCCAACGAAGCGAGAAGAGGCTCACCAAACTATCACTATCGGTCACGCCTCTTCCTTGGATGCCAAGAAAATCCGAATTAAAGTGGCCATCGAAAATCAGCCCTGCCAAATGGAAGTCGACTCGGGATCGTCTCTCTCGATGGTTTCCTGGAAGACCCTCAAGCAACTCATCCCTACTATCCGGCACCAAGACCTTCATTTCCAAAGACTCATACTTAAAGACTATCAGGGAAACCGGATTCCAGTCGTGGGATCCAGCCGAGTCCGGGTCTTATTCAAAAACCGCACAGCATACTTACCCCTGACTGTGATCGACAAGGACCAGCCTAGCCTGTTAGGCCTCCAATGGTTCGTACCACTTGGCACTGAAGTGGCAGGCATTAACCGAATCAGTGGCAGTGACTGCGAGGAGGACCTCGTCCATGAATTCAGGGACATCTTCGCGGAAAAGCTAGGTGAGTACAAGGGGACCCCGATATCATTTAGCCTTAATCCAAAAATAGCTCCCATCCGCCTTTAGCCTCGTCGAGTTCCGTTTGCACTAAAGCCAAAAATTGAGGAACAGCTTGATAAGTTAATAGCCCAGGGAGTGTTGGAGCCAACTGATCACTCTCCCTGGGAGACCCCAATCATGACACCCATTAAGCCGGATGGTTCGATTAGAATTTGTGGGAACTACCAAGCCACCCTGAACCACACCCTTCAACAAAACCCATATCCGGTGCTGGTGGTGCAACACCTCCTCCATTCCCTGGGGGGCGGAAAAGTCTTCGCTAAACTAGACTTAGCTCAGGCTTATCAGCAACTGCTGGTTGATGAAAAAACGGCAAAGGCACAGACGATCGTGATGCACCGAGGTGCCTTTAAATGTACGCAGCTCCAATTCGGAGTGAGTGTAGCCCTGGGGATCTTTCAGAGCCTGATGGAAAGACTATTACAAGGGATTAAAGGCGTTGTCCCCTACTTTGACGATGTGTTAATTGCTGCCCCTACTTCAAAACTTTTACGGAATCGTTTATGATTGGTTCTCCAGAAATTCAAAGACGCAGGCCTTAAAGTGAAGAAAAATAAGTGTAAGCTGTGTACAGATCTTGTCGAATTTTTAGGGTACTTAATTGACAGTCAGGGCTTTCACCCTACAGATAGCAAATTGAGAGCAATAAAAAACACTCCCAGACCCCGGAATAAGGCCGACCTCCAGGTGTTTCTAGGCCTCATCAATTTTTATAACATATTCTTGCCACACAAGGCGACTGTCGCTGAACCTTTACATCGTCTACTGGACCAAAAACCAATTTGGGTATGGGGTCATAGAGAAGAGCAGGCGTTTCGTAATGTGAAAAAACTACTGACTTCCGACGCTGTACTAATGCAGTACAATGAAACCTTACCGTTAAATATCACGTGTGATGCATCGCCTTTCGGAGTGGGCGCCATTTTGAGCCACATATTGCCTAACAGTATCGAAGCCCCTGTTGCCTATTTTTCAAAGACGCTCTCGAAAACTGAGCGAAATTATAGCCAGATTGATAAAGAAGCCCTTGCAATTGTGTCGGCTGTCAAAAGATTTCATGAGTACGTGTATGGCCGGGCTTTTACTATAGTGACTGACCATAAACCTTTGCTGAGAATGATAGCTGGGGATAAGCCAACCCCTGACATATTATCTCCCAGGATGACTCGCTGGTCAGAATTCTTGGCTGCTTATAATTATCAGCTGCAATACCGCCCCGGGAAAGCTATTCCCCACGCCGACGCGTTGAGCCGAGCACCGCTTCCAGAGACTATTGACGACCCCACACCAACAATGACAATGTTGCAGATCGAGACACTTCATGCACCGCCATTAACTGCCCGTGATATCGTGAGAGAAACAAAATGCAACCCTGCCTTAGCACGAGTCCTCATGTGCGTGGAACGCAGATGGCCATTGGACCAAGTATCAGACGACTTCGCACCATTCAAAAGTCAACAAACAGAGTTGTTTTCTCAAAAGGGCTGCATCATCTGGGGCGAGAGAGTCGTTATCCCAGAACGACTCCAACAAGCACTACTAAGAACCTTGCACGATGGCCACCCCGGCATCGTGCGCATGAAGGCCCTCGCATGAAGCTATGCATGGTGGCCAGGCATCGACAAGCAAATCAAGACGTGGGTCAAAACTTGTCATAGATGCCAGGAAGTAAGCAACACTCCACCAAAGGCAATCCCAACCGAATGGGAGACACCGCGGGGACCCTGGTCCCGTATCCATCTGGATTTTGCTGGGCCGACCAAAGGCCACACCTTCTTGTTAACCATAGATGCCTACTCGAACTGGCTCGAAATCCACCGAATGAGGAAAACGACAACCGAAGCGGTCATTAAAAAACTAGAAAGACTGTTTGCAACCCACGGATTACCAGACGTTCTGGTATCTGACAATGGGCCCCAATTTACCGCGCTGTCATTTGAGCAGTACCTGGCGGACCGCGGTATTCGACATGCGCTCACTTCGCCTGCGCATCCTGTGGCCAACGGAAGGGCCAAGCGCATGGTACAATTCATCAAGAAAACGCTACAGAAAGTGGACTATGACAACATCGAAGAGAAGATAAACCGAATCCTCTTTTTACAGCATATCACTCCACACAGTGTCACCAACAAAACCCCGCCGAGCTGCTAATGGGACGAAAGCTCCATTCCCACCTCGACCGGTTACACCCAGCGTACGAACCGGAGAAACCACTCGGATCCAGCGGCCGATGCCGTACCTTCCAGGTAGGCGATTTGGTGTTCGCTAAAAATTTATCGGGTGATCCGTTGTGGGTAGAAGCGACTGTGGTCCGTGCAACTGGCCCTAGATTATACCTTGTACAATGCCCTGACGATAGACTTTGGAAGCGCCCTATCGATCAACTACGATCAAGGCTGCAGTCAGGCATCTCTGAATCCCCTAATAACCAAACTGAGGGGGGGGGAGATACAGAGGAAGATGAACTTCAATTAGCAGAAAACCTTTTTGAAGGAAACGATAGCAGAACGGAAACGCGAGAACAGGAATCAGGGATGGGAGTGAGTTCACCTCAGGGTGATATCGAAGATGCTGGTGACAACAAAAACGCAAACTCAGAATCAGAGGCACCCCTTCTGCCAAACAACACACTACCTCAACAAGAGTGCAGCCAAATACCGGGTGCACAACGAAAATCAAAAAGACTAACAAAACAACTGTCCTACCTCAAGGACTACGTGACCGCACCCCATAAATGGAACCCGGGGGGAAGGGGTGTTGTGAATGAATAAATGTTTAATAAAGTTATCTAGAGCTTGAAGTCAAGTGCAGGGTTCTGGCCCTGCACTTCTGATTGGCTGTTAAATGGCGAGATCAGATTGGTCCATTCAGGAGAATCTGATTGGCCATTAGCAAGCCGTTCTCATTGGCCAACGGAGCTAGCGCTCCCAGGTTTTCATTGGTTGAATAGTTAATAAGTTGCCTATATAAGGAAGGCTATAGCAGCCATTGAGCTGAGCTGTCACACCATGTAAATAAAGAGTTGAAGTTCACCGTTTCACCGGCTCTTCTTCATTCTTCGCACCCATGCTCCACACTTAACACATATGAAGATTAAAAAAGAAGACAGGAGTTAAAGAGGCTGTGAATTAACTCTGTAAACCTCGTTTCAGGGTTCCAAGCAGTAGTGAGATTCAAAATTTTCTACTGCTGGTTCTGTAGGCATGGCTTGGTGGGCGTGGCTTGGTGTGGCTTCATAGGTGTGGCTTGGTGGGCATGACAGAGGAAGGATACTGCAACATTCCATTCCCTCCCCACCCCACCAACCTGCTTTCCACCTCCCTTCTCCCATGCAGGGCAACAAAAGAAGACCCAGCTGATCAGCTGGGACTTGGGAGGCAGAGAATAGATGGAGGTGGGGCCAGTCAAAGGTAGTATTTGCTGGTTCTCCAACCTATTCAAAATTTCCGCTACTGGTTCTCCTGAACGATCAGAACCTGCTGAATACCACCTCTGATTCCAAGTAATACATCCATAGCAAAACAGAACTCAGAGGCAGGCATAGTCCTCAAAGAACAGTTTTATTGAATATATCATATTGGCACAGACCTGTGAAAACTGACTCTAAAGGTTCCCACAGTTTTCACCGAATTAAAACTAAAAGTTCCCCCCCTTTCCCCAAACAATCAGTCACATGGTCCAATCAAGGTGCTGCCCAGTTGCTTGGTAACTTTACTCCTCCCCTGTTTAGCCGCCTCTGGGAATGTCCTTGGTTTTGTTTTGGCTACAAAACCCCAGTTTTTTCTATCCCCCCCCCCTCATCTCCATTGTAACAATGCTGAAGCCCCCAAGATGGTCTCAGTCAGGTCAGCTTCAGAGTTGATACCCCACTGATTTTATGCTCAAGAAAGTGAGGGGAAGGAGGGAATACATCAACTTTGCTGCATACCTGACATCAGAGTCACTATCCAGCTTCCTTGTATTCTTCCATTGTAAGTGTTTTTATAGAAATGTTTGGGGAGTTTGACTCTGATGGCAGGGACAATACAATTTATTAAGAATGAGAAGAAGAGTGTTTGGGATGTGGACATTGTTAAGGCTGTAAAGGTTTGTCTTGTTTACTACCATCTTCTTTTGTAAAGCAACTCTTGGTGGTGGGGCAGCTTGGCATGTGGTACTTTTATGTTCGAAGGACCTCTTTTGTGAAATTACACACATCCCTTTTATTTTGTTTCAAGAGAGCAAAGTGTGGGCTGCCCTACAAGCTAATCCGAGCAGCACTGTGTTGTTGAAGGAAGCTAGGAAGGTAATTATTTAATACATTAGTAGAATTCCCATCTTTCTCTCCAAATGATACTTTTTGATCTGACTTCTGCTGGTCTGGAACACCTCTGTCTATATTAGATTAAACATGAGTGAGATCAGCTACTCTTTTTAGGGCCTGAATCCTGACTTTCAATCCTTGAAGCTTTTACTCACAAGGGAAAATATATTAACTGGAAGGATGATGCCTATATATTCAATAACAGATTTTAACATACAAAAAAAATCTCTAATATTTTTCGACTCAGTCTTTTATACCAACTGAGATAGCTTTTTCTACCAACTCTTTAAAAGTGTAGGATTTTTGTTTTGTTTTCCTTCCTAATATTTTATCCATTTTGGGGGGGGGGGAGAAGCAAGTTACTTTGAAAACTATGTAAAAGGGCCAGTGCATACTCAAAAATCTAATTGTCAAAAAATATTTTCTTCTGGACTTCCGGTTGTGCTTCCATCGCATTGGAGAGGAATCCACAATTATGTGCAATTTTGTCTATGCTCACTTGTTGAGGGGTCCTGATTGAGACCAGAATCACCCTGGAAGGTCAGTGAAGAAAGGGGGGAACCACCTGGAGGGTCAAGGGGAGCCGGATCTCCCCTCCCTGACAAGGTAAAATCCCCTCTGAAGACAAATTGCAACGGTGGCCAAACATAACTACCGTGAGGATGGGAGTCAATCTGGGAAACTGACTGTGCTGGAGCAGTGAAGCTGTGTGTGAACCAGGCAAAATACATAGAAATTAAGGCACCCTGGAATTAAGAAACAAAGAATATTTTTATGAAAGATTGTAGACCAGAGAGAGATTGAAGAAAATTGAAAACTTGTGAAATTAGCTTCAGACTTTGAAAAGAATTAAGTTGGAGGTGGATAATTTAGAGGAAAATATCAGACTATAAAAGGCTTGGAAATTAAACTGAAAATTATTTGGATTTTGGCACTAAATAGGCATAATTAAATGCTGGATTTGAATGTATTAAAAAGAAATAATAGCTAATAATTTGAATTAGTGAAATTAATAACAGCTTTAAAAAAGGAAAAAGTGAAAAGAAAGGGTGGAACATGGAAACAGAACTGAGATCGCCACCTAATGGTAAAGGAAAAATTTCAGTGACTCTTTGAAAAGTGCTTTATCTTTTTAAAATTGGAATTTGAATGGAAATAAAAGGAATTCCATTACAATAAAATAATAACCCTGAAAAGATAAATACTAGGATATTACAAAGAAAAAAAGATGTGTAAAAAAATTGCCCTGGGATTATTTGGTGACTTTGGAAAAAGTTGAAAAAGAAATTAACAGAAGGAACTTGGAAACAAAGATTATGGACACTGACAGTTGAAATTAAATATAAAAGACTATGGAACAGCTTTCCTGCCCTACATAAGAGGTACTACAGACAAAATCAGTAAGATACTGCACAGGCATCACATCAAGACTGCCTTCAAAACAGACAGAAAAATAGCAGCCATCCTAAGAAACCCCAAGGCATATATGAAGTCCCCTGTGCATCATGCCCTGACACATACATTGGACAGACCAATAAAAAAATAAGTACCCACCTGGATGAACACAAAAATGTAGTAAAAAAGCTGGAATGCACTTCCTCACTAGTCCAACATATGAAGGCCACAGGTCATAGCATCGACTTCAATGGCACCAAAACCCTAGCCACTATAGAAAACCCCAGCTACAGAATTATTAGAGAAGCCATAGAGATTGAAAAAAGACCTGAAAGCATGAATAGAAGAGATGATTCCACTAGACTGTTAATTAACTGAAAGCCTTCACTCACAAACAAAAAAATCTCCATACCACTAGCCAGGCAAACACCTGGGCACAAACAGACCCGCCCCCGATACCTCCAGCTCAAACACATCCCAGCCAGGCACCCAGATGAAACCTAGCTTCCTAATAAATGATAGCCGTCCGTTTACTCGAAGCCAAGCCACACTAAAAGCCTCCAATACAGGAAACACAATGTTGCCAGCCAATCAAAACAAAAAAAGCTACAAAACAGACAGAAGATATTAGAAAAACCAATCAAGCAGAGCACAGCAAACTCTAAGACCAATAAACACAGACCAAGACTCCCAACCAATCAGGATGAAGAAAAAACCATTCTGACACAGCAGTAGGCTAGCACCAAATTTAAAACAGAAATGGCTGTGAAAGTCTGACTCACAGACAAACACTATACAGAAGCCTGATGAGATTCTGCCAAAACGTTGCTACAACTTTAAAAGCACAACTATAATGACTTGGGAAAATCCCTGAACAAAGCTGAATACCATACTTGTAAGTACCCGCGAAAACTTAAGAAAAGTTAAAACTTAAGAAAACGTATGTAGGTATGTATGTATGTATGTGTGTGTGTATGGTATTCAGCTTTGTTCAGGGATTTTCCCACGTCATTACAGTTATGCAAATGTGATATCTAGCAGGAGATTATTGTTATTAATGTAGAATGTGATAATTAAAAAATGACTATATTATGGTAAATCTTTATAAGGATCTAAAGAGAATAAATTGGGGAAGAATAAGGCAAAGGGGTGGCAAACTCGAATTGACAATTAAAGGGGACAACTTTTGGATTATTTAGAATAATAGTATGTAATAAAAGTGCAAATGTGACAGATAAAAGTAAATATATGTAATGAATATAGGAATGAAATAAGAATCTTAGATTATAGTGTAAAGCAAGATATGAGAATGTTTAAAGAAAAATGAAATAAATTATGATATGAATTGCAATCGGATAAAATAAGTGTAATGAATATAAGAATATTTGAAAATATTTAAAGGAAAATGGAATAAGTAATGATACGATATGAAACTGAATACAAAAGATGAATATATAATTATGATCATATTTGTATTGAAATGTTTGTATTGAAATGTAAAAACCTAGAACCACATTGTTTACCAAAAGAGATATTTTATATAAAAATAAAAAATAAAAAAAATATTGGAATGTTTTTTTTCTTCTGATGGAAAAGAACCCAATTCCCAGAAAATTATTTATTTGGAAAACTGAAAGTTCCATCTGGAGAGATTTCATTAAGCCTTTTTTTATTGTTTAAAAAAAAGAGGTGGAGATTTCATGAAACAATATTTTCATAGAGACATGCATAATGGGGCAGCTTATCTTAGTCAAATAACACTGTATTATTTATTCAATCAGAAGATGTTTAGAAATTATACATCCCCACCTTTTAAAAGCAAATAAATTATCCATAGCAAAAAAGAGGTTTCTGCAATGACGATAATGTAATAAATTTGTAGTCTGCAAATGTTTTACTAAGATATAAAGGGCATTCAAAATCAAACAATGTGAATTTGTAGTTTAGCAAGACTTTTGAAGGTCAGAAATGCCTTGCTCCTGCTTTTCCACATCCTACATTGCATCCAATTGAAGTTGATCATGCAAAACCTTTTTCAGATTGTTCTCCACCCTGCGGCCCCCACCACATACAGAACAAGATACATTATGCAAACTGGTTTGTGCTAATAATATGAGTAGGAGAGTTTGGAGGGGCTTTCTAAAAGACAAGGAAAAATAACCTGTGGGAGATAAAATCCTTAAGATTCCAAAATGATGGAAGAAATGTGCCCAAGGATTAAGGCCTTCAGGAGTATTGCCATGTTTCATGGCCACTGGTGCCAAGAATCAGAAATGCCACAATATTTAAGGAAATGCTAGTGTCCCAAATGCTGCTTTGGATTAAAGGTAGGGAGCAGCTAGGGGTGGGCTGCTGGGGGTTTACAGGGGTTTGGGAGCCCCCCTAGCTAAGATTATGTGCAGTTCAGAGAACGCCCAAATCCCACTCCTGGCTGGCCCCACTCATCCACCATGCCCCTTCCAGGAGTCCCCACGTGGCCCGTTTTGGATGCAGGCAAGTGCAGGGTGTGCTTGGAGGCTTGGGGAGGGCGAAAAATGGGCTCCCAAAAGTTCAGGAAGGCTGGAAATGGGCCCGTTTCCGGCATCCCGGAGCCCGGGGAGGCCATTTTCACCCTCCCACAGGTTCAGGGAAAGCCTCCAGAACACAGGGAGGTCAAAAATGCTCCCCTCACCCACCATGGTGCAGGAGACCGACTAGGCCATGCCCACCCAGCAACCGGGCAGAGAACCCTTTGCTAAAACTTTTGAAGCCTGGCCTAGGAGCATCATGTTTCTTAAAAAGTCCTAATCATGGGCACCGTTGAGGTGGGGGGAAGCAGGGGGACTTTTCACAACCAAGATACTGTGAACTCCATCATCCAGAGACTGATATGCCCACACCCATGATATTCAGCAGAGCATTTAGCTGAGACAGCTGGGCAAACTGCATTTTTCCTAAGGGAAGAAATATTCCTTTGTTACAGAAGCACTTCCTCATGTACATCCCCTGCAATGGATTCATTCTTTGTTCAGAAGAACTCTCATGAAATTGCAGACAGAGATAAGACATCTACTACGAGAGACAGCTGGAGTTAACACTTTACTGTCTTTTACAGAGCACATGGGCTGGCTTCTCACTTTTCCCCAATTATAAGAGTGTTAGATAACCATCCCCTATTGCGGCTAATATGTTCTGGGAGTCTTAGAAATTAAACACCACACCCAAAGAAGCCATATCTTCCATGTAAGAGTTGATTCTCCTAGGATTCATAATGGCAGGGACTATAACTCTTGACTACTTCCATAGCCATTCATCTGTTCTCATGGGAACAAAGAAAATGTTACATTCATCCTGATTAGACGGTAGTATTTCCACAAGCATAACATTGAAAGGAATTTCCTTCCTTCTTTATTTACTTGTGTGTTTTAATGTATTTGGGGTATTTAGTCTTAGCCCAGCATCCAGATAACAATTAATATTTTATTATATTTCTATACTGACTGGCTCTTGACAACTCTGGACAATCATTGTGTGGTGAAATAACTCTGTAGTGTATAACAAGGCTGTCAAACTCCTGGCCCATGCGCTGCCACGCCCATGCCTGGTTTAGCGAAAGGAAAAAAAATCCTGATATGTCCCATGACACCACCGTGACGACATGAGTTTGTCACCCCTGACTTATACTGAAAGTTCAAAACTACAAATCTTAGGATGAGAAAAATTACGTGCTGATTTAAAATATGACATACAACACGAAGCACCTTTTTACATTAAGAATGTAAATGACAACCACAAAAGCCTACGTGGGTATGTAACTGCTGGAGTCCATTGGCATCCAACTGAAAATATTCCCAACTCAAGAACACGCATGGTGGGTGAGGGAAGTTGTTAAGAAAATGGCATGCAAAATATGTTTATTAGGCAATATACCACAAAAGGCCATTTTGTTACAGATGTCCATGACATTTGATGAAACAACTCATGCTGGAATGCTTGTGAAATGATAGGAAATTGATTAATTTTGCACCTCTTGAGCTACATGTTAGATTCTGTGTGTGCAGGAGGGATTTAAATATTTCAGACATTGTTCTAAATCACAAATAAGTTTCCATGGACATGGATGAAGAACTGGTGCAAAGTTTATTTTAAGAAGTGTAACTCTTGATAGTATTCAAAACAAAACAAAGCCTTCTCCTGGACACACTTTTTGAAGGCATGTCACTTTCCTGCTGTGGGCCAATGCATCTTTGTCTCTCCTTTTAATTCAATAATCCTTATTTTTTATTTAATTACCTCTTGTTTAAAAAAAAAAAGTGAGTTGCAGGATCTTTGGTATTGCCTCCTCTCTTGCTAGGCTATCAAGGGAGGAGCAATGTGCCAAAATTTATCTAGATTTTTTTTAAAAAAAGTTTCTTGTCATCCCATCTTAGTACCTACAATTGAGAGGAGAGAAGAATTATTGCTTTTCATGAGAAGTAGTTGAATTCAGGGCAGGTTACCCGTATAGTGTAACCCAAATGACAATGTTTCTCTTGAGTCTTATGGAAAGTGTTGGCAATGGATCTCATTCCTTTCTCCAGACATCTGTAATTAGGGTCACAATAAACTCTTGGAGTACAGGGGATACTGCTTTTAAACAGACAGGACAGCCTTCTGATTATATGGAATTATTTATCTTTCATTAGCAGAAACACGCACATATACACATCCACACACACACACACATATATACATATAAACACACACACACACATGTATATAATTTTCTCCAACAGGATAAGAAATGCAAATGTATGCCTCTCCTCCAGGATCTCGATAAACTTCTGGACAGCAAAACACACCCTTTTATCAAGTTTAAAAGTGACTCATTCTGTTGAAAATGTCATCAAACAAGTTTCTTTAGGACTTTGATTACCGTTCAAGTTTACTAAAGGGCATCTAAGCTGGACATAAACTATTGGACAGATCTTCTGATTTAAAAAGAAAGAAAGAGAGAGAGAAGGAAGGAAAAATGAACATATAGTATTCCAAAGTTGCAAGATGCGGAAAGGTTAAATCTAATAATACAATCAATTGCATACATTTTAAAAAAAAATACCCTGAGGTCATTTGCTGCTTTTGCACAATGAAGCCTCTGTATACATGACTTCACATCAACACAGTTAAGAAAATTTATAAAGTGATTTGTTCTTATCTTTGTGTACACTCATGGGCCACTCTGTTGTCTTCACAATTCTGATAGTAGCTAGTAAACTGAGGATAAGAAACTAGGTAACTTTTCAGCTGTAGGACTGAATGTTTCCCTGAGTGTAGAAAAGAAAAAGAAAGGCAATGCACGCACCAATTTAGTTTTGATGTTTCCACACACACTAATTAGAATTCTCCCTTGAAAGGTATCTGAAAAATTTATTTTTAAAAAAGAGAAGGCTGAAAAAACAACAACACTGGAGAACAAGCTAAGAAAAAAGCAACCTGGAGAACAGAACAGAACAGAAAAAAGTTTAAAGGGAAGTCATTTGATACATTTTTTCATATCCCCATTTATTCAGGCTGCTGGGCATTGAATGAAGAACTATTGAGATCAAAAAAGCTCCTGGCAGATGGCATTTGGGAAGAAGAAAAAACAATGTGCAGCCTAACTTTCAATCTCTTGATTGTGACAAATTCTGAATCTGCTGGGGCATATTGGCCAGTTGCTATGGCTCTGCTTACCTGGAATGCTTTTTTTTTTCAACAGGCAGAGCCTCCCCCAAAACTCCCAGGTCATTTCATTCATCATGGCACTGCTGGGGTAGAAGATTAATAATGGGAACAATCTTCTCAGCAGGAAGCCACTTCCTTGGAAAGGAGTCTAGGTGCCTATCTGCTTGCAAAAGAGCCTTGCATTGGCATAAGAGGAAGAATTGGGAAGTGATTGTTTATTTACTTTGCAAAACAAAATGCATTATTTTGGATTAACAGCTATTCCTGGCTAACATGTCCCACTTGCAAGGAGCAAAATGAGATGGGCTTGAAAGGGTGCCAAGAATCAATTTCTTTCTTCTTGCTTTATTTTTTTTTGTTTTTCTTAACATTTCCTCCATCCGAAACAACGTAATGTTTCTCAAAACTCTCTGACCTCTTATATGATTAGGAATATCTGGCTTTAGCCTATAGGAATTTAGTGATGTTCCTTCATTATAAAGTTAAATGGTCCCTTGGAAGCAAAGCATTTATTTTAATGTAATTTACTGTGTTTATTTATTTACTTTATTAACAAATAACTAAAGGTGTTGAACATATCTTCTTCCTCCTATCTT
This sequence comes from Hydrophis major, assembly GCA_033807585.1. NCBI lineage: Eukaryota > Metazoa > Chordata > Lepidosauria > Squamata > Elapidae > Hydrophis > Hydrophis major. The sequence continues at coordinate 287,765,935 of CM066328.1, forward strand.
CCTCACAACAACAACCCTGTGAGGTGAGTTGGGCTGAGACACAGTGCCTCGCCCAAGGTAAGTTTCATGATTAAGCCAGGACTAGAACACACAGTCTCCTGGTTTCTAGCCTGGTACCTTAACCACTGGACCAAACTGGCTCTTTCCTATTTTTGGAATGTAGAATGCTGGTTTATATTGATTTGCTGCACATATCATGGTTGGTTGGTTGGTTGGTTGAGTTTAGAAACCACAGTGGATGGATTCACACAAAACACTAGACCAAAATGGAACAACCTTTTGTCAGGCAAGTTTACATGGGACTGTGCATTATTTGATTCTCATAGAGAAGATTACTGGCCCAAAATCATCACCCATGAAAAAAAATGAATTTTTGCCATTCTGGTTTTAAAGTTTAGGGGTTGTGAACTATGATCAGACAGGAACAAGAAGAAACCTGTCCTCAATTCTTGGTCTACAGGGTGTTTGTGAAATTTTGTTGGACCCACTGAAGTGGTATTACAATTTTATTGAACTGATTTTATTCCTAACACAAAACGAGGTGACTGAGGCTATCCTTCAAGATCTTTAATAGGTAGACTGGGACAAGCTACATCTCAGGCAAATGCTAAATTTGATAAGTACTCCCTGCTTATAATTACAGGGATACTTACAAAAGCATCATAGTTTCTGTAGAGAGAGAAAAAATGGGAGTGGGCTAACTGGTTATCTCAAGGTAAATGTCTTTTAATGTGATTTCGTTATTTACTTCACACTAGGAAAGCCATTTTTTTAACCTTACGGTTTCATGTGTAGGAAGATATCATGCTCCATTGGGCTTTGTTGTTATATTTTCCCAAACATTCTGAAACAATCGGTTGTTTGCTTTTCTCCATCCTCATATGGTTTTCTTTCCATTACACAACTGGTATTCTTTAATACTATTAGGTTTCCATGCAGACCGTCTTGCTTTGGGTTGTTTCGGTTCTGTCCCTAATTAGCATTCTTGAGATCCCCGCGCTTTGATTGGCCAAAGCGTGGGTCACTCTGATTGGTCAGGCGAGCCGCGCCGATTGGCTCGCTAAGAATCTCCCGTGATTGGTCCATTCGAATCGCGGGAGATTCAAAGCGGTGCCATTGGCCGCGGCCACCGCGGCTGAAAGAATAAAAGCCGAGAAGCTTTTGCAAAGAGCCAGTTCGGTTCCTACTTTAATAAAAGAGCATGATTTGAAGTCACCGACTCCTGGCATCATTTCACGGACACAACACTGGCGACAAAGGTGGGATCCAGACCCTGAACCGAACCACGTGTCCGACGGAAGCCAGACAAACCACCACGATGGCGAAAATCGCACCCCCCGCACCCTTCAACCCCGCCACCGAGGACTGGGAATCGAACTCCGACCGATTCCGCATGTTCCTCGAGTGCAGCGACCTGAAGGATGCCACCGGCCCCATGAAGCACGCTGTCTTCCTGACCCACTGCGGGACCGAGGTATTCAAGATGGCCAAGGCGCTTGCCAAACCCGCCGATGCGACCGCGATGGACTGGGACGTCCTTGAGCCAATACTTCAACGGCACTACGCTCCAGAGGTACCCATCCTGATCCGACGAAACGAATTTTACCGTCGGGACCAATGGTCGGGTGAGAGCTTCAGCGACTTCATCGCCGAGCTACAGCGCCTAGGGGGGCTCTGCGAATTCGACAACCTGAATGACGCCCTGCGAGACAGAATCATGCTTGGTTTGTGGGACCCTGTCCTCCAGAGCCGGCTGATGGCCAAGGGCAACATCAGCCTAGAAGACACCCTCACCGCAGCCGCAGCCGCCGAAGCAACCCGAACATCCGCCGACCGCATGCGCAGACCAAACTCTGGGGACTGCAGCGGAAACAACAACCCTGCGAGGTCGGCCGAGGCCCAACCCGAGATGACCACCCACCAGGGCGACTTCCACTCGGCATTGGGCACTTCCGATGACGAGGAGGACATCCATCGCCTCCAGACAGGCCACGACCCACGGAACCGGCGGGGTCGTAAGTCGTGGACCAACTGTGCCGGTTGCAGCGGCGACCACCCCAGGTCGGAATGCCAGTTTTTCGAATCGATCTGCCGGCATTGCAACAAGAAGGGACACATCGCCCGTGTCTGCCGCCTAAAAAAGAACCGCAGCCCGGCACGATGGGACCAGAGCAACCGGAGGAGAGAGAACACACCAACCCGGACCAGAGATCGCCCCTCGGACAACAGATGGGACCGGAATGGACGGCGATAACCGGCGAAGAGAGGAGGCGGCGATAACCGGCGAAGAGAGGAGACCCATCAGACGGTCACCATCGGCCATGCCATAACCAATGACGCCCGGAAGGTCCACGTGGAGGTAGTCATCGAGGGCAAGCCATGCAAAACGGAGGTGGACTCCGGGTCCTACCTCTCCATGATAGCATGGCATGAAATAAAGTGCTTGGTGCCTACCATCCAAAGGAGGAACCTAGACAGCCAGAGACTCATCGTAAAGGACTACCAGGGAAACCGCATCCCGGTAGTCGGAACCAAACACTTCAACATCACATATAAAGGGCACACCGAAAGGCTTCCCCTGACAATCGTCGACCGCGACCGCCCAAGCCTACTGGGACTGCAATGGTTCACCCCGCTCGGCATCGCAGTCATGGGAGTCGACCACGTCACCGACGACAGCTGGGAGCAGCAACTGGCCCGGGAATTCCAAGAGGTCTTCGACGGAAACCTAGGCAAGTACTGAGGGCCCCTTATATCATTCAGCCTAGACCCAAACGTCCCCCCAAAATGCCTGAAACCAAGGCGGGTGCCATTCGCACTTAAACCCAAGATAGACGAGCAAATTGACAAGCTTGTCAAGCAAGGGGTCCTACAGCCCATAGACTACGCCCGGTGGGAGACCCCCATAGTCACTCCGATCAAGCCCGATGGGTCAGTGAGGATCTGTGGGGACTATAAGGCCACCCTAAATGGCGCGCTACAACAAAGCGCCTACCCCGTCCCAGTAGTGCAACACCTACTGCACTCACTGGGAGGGGGCAAGGTTTTCGCCAAGCTCGACCTTGCCCAGGCATACCAACAGTTGCCAGTCGACGAGCAAATGGCAGAAGCGCAAACCATAGTCACCCACCGGGGAGCATTTAAATGCAACCGACTCCAATTCAGAGTCAGCGTGGCACCGGGAATATTCCAAAGCCTAATGGAAAGACTATTGCAAGGCATCAAGCGGGTGGTACCTTACTTCGACGATGTCCTAGTGTCAGCAACCAACCAAGCCGAACTAGAGGGTCGCCTAAGGGAGGTCCTAACCAAATTCAAAGAGACCGGGCTCAAAGTCAAGAGGGAGAAATGCCAATTATACACGGAACGGGTAGAATTCCTAGGATACCTCCTAGACCGTCACGGCATTCACCCCACAAACCAAAAAATCAAGGCCATCAAAGAAGCCCCCACACCCAAGTCGAAGACCGAACTACAGGCATTCCTGGGGCTGCTTAACTTTTACAATGTTTTCCTTCCCCAAAAGGCGATGGTGGCGGAGCCCTTGCATAGGCTCCTGGACAAGGCGGCGGCCTGGACTTGGGGGAAATGCGAGCAAGCCGCCTTCCAAAGAACAAAGGACCTCCTCACTTCGGACGCCGTCCTTATACAGTATAACGAGACCCTACCTCTGGCCATCACATGCGACGCATCACCTTTCGGCGTCGACGCTGTCCTCAGCCATACCCTCCCCGATGGAAAAGAAGCACCCATCGTGTTCTTTTCAAGGACCCTCACCAAACCGGAGCGGAACTATAGCCAGCTGGACAAAGAGGCTCTGGCTATCGTTGCTGCCGTAAAAAGATTCCACGAGTATCTCTACAGCCGGACATTCACCATCATAACCGACCACAAGCTGCTGCTGGGAATCCTTGCAGGAAACCGGGCCACCCCGAACATTCTGTCTCCCCGAATGACAAGGTGGTCCGAGTTCCTGGCAGCCTACAACTATGGACTCATACACAAACCGGGTAAGACGATCTCCCATGCAGACGCCTTAAGCCGCTCGCCGCTACCAGAACCTGACACCGACCCAGCACCCACGACGACCACCCTCAGCATAGAGACTCTACCCAACCTGCCCATAACCGCGTCAGACATTGCCCGAGAGACTAATAAAGACAAACGTCTGGCGCGGGTGTTGCATTGGGTAGAGAAAGGGTGGCCGGAAAGGGACAACGACGAGTCCGTCAAAACATTCCAAAACCGCCAAACGGAACTCTCATTATTAAAAGGGTGCATAATATGGGGGGATAGGGTGGTCATTCCAGAAAAGCTACAAGGGAAGGTTCTGGAACTGCTACACGAGGGGCACCCTGGCATCGTTAGAACTAAAGCCCTGGCCAGAAGTTACGCTTGGTGGCCAGGGATGGACAAACAAATTGAGACCTGGGTAGCAAGGTGCCAACGATGCCAGGAAACTAGGCCAAGCCCACCCACAGCACCCGTCCTAGAGTGGGAAACCCCAAGGGGACCTTGGTCTAGGATTCACATAGACTTCGCTGGGCCCACAAAAGGACACACCTTCCTTATAACAGTAGACGCTTACTCCAACTGGCTGGAGGTAAGCAACATGAAGACAACAACCACGGAGGCCGTGATCAAGGAACTCTGCAAACTCTTTGCAACGCACGGCCTCCCAGACGTCGTTTCCGACAACGGGCCCCAATTCACCTCGCTGGAATTCAAAAAATTCCTAGTGGAAAGGGGCATCCGCCACGCGCTGACAGCACCGGCGCACCCGGCGGCAAACGGTAGGGCGGAACGGATGGTGCAATTCACTAAGAAAACCATCCAGAAAATAGACCACAGGGAGATCCAGGAGAAAATAAACAAACTACTCTTCACCCAACACATAACCCCAAATACCACAACCAATAAGAGCCCAGCCGAACTATTAATGGGGAGGAAATTAAGGTTCCCACTCGACAGGTTACACCCCACGTATAACCCGGAGAAGCCCCCAGACTCAAACAGCAAACACCGAACTTTCGCACCAGGCGACCCCGTATACGCAAGAAACCTGACAGGAGACCCACTATGGATACCGGCCGTCATCACACAAATAACAGGCCCACACTCGTACCGGCTACAAACAGCAGAGGGACGAGCGTGGAAATGCCACATCGACCAATTAAGGTCGAGGACTGCCAACCAAGAGACCACCGACGCACAAACAGGCGAAACCAACCCCCACAACACAAACCAAGGGGGGAGGGAATACCCAGGGGACCAAAACCAAAGAAGAATAAACCAGCCATGCTTATCAGAAAGCAGCCATCACGACCCCTCGCCAGGAAGAGACAGCCAGGCCAGCTCGACTGGCCCAGAAAGACCGAGCGGGAGCGGCGAAACCCGCAGCTCAACCAACCCGGGAGGCCCAGGAGGGAGCTACAGAGAGCGGCCCGGCCCGACCGACCAGCCGGTTCCCACGACGGCATCAGGAGCAACAGAGATCCCGACCGAACCGGCCGGGATCCAACCTACGACTGAGCTGCGCAGGTCCAGTAGGCTCAGATGGAGCCCTGCCTACCTACGTGACTACGCGACGTAAGGACTGAACCAAGAGGGGAGGGGTGTTCTGTCCCTAATTAGCATTCTTGAGATCCCCGCGCTTTGATTGGCCAAAGCGCGGGGCACTCTGATTGGTCAGGCAAGCCGCGCCGATTGGCTCGCTAAGAATCTCCCGTGATTGGTCCATTCGAATCGCGGGAGATTCAAAGCGGTGCCATTGGCCGCGGCCGCCGTGGCTGAAAGAATAAAAGCCGCGAACCTTTTGCAAAGAGCCAGTTCAGTTCCTACTTTAATAAAAGAGCATGATTTGAAGTCACCGACTCCTGGCATCATTTCGCGGACACAACAGTTTCCCTTTTTTTGTCCATGAGCAAGTTTTGGTGTAGGATCTCTATGGAAATTCTAGAATTCAAATAGAATTCTAAAAAGAAAGATTCACAAATGTTGATTTAAACAAAGCTCTATGGAGATTTTCAGTCATCCAGGTCATGGTTGTCCCGAAGGTGCTTTTTCAAAAGGCAACTAGATAACAGATAATCAGAGTTAGAAGGGACCTTGTACGTCATCTAGTCCAACCCCCCGCCCAAGCAGGAGACCCTACACCATTTCTAACAAATGGCAGTCCAATCTCTTCTTCTTTGTTTTTTCCTTGAAAACATTTTGCTTCTCATCCAAAAAGCTTCTTCAGTTCTGACTGAAGGGGTGGGGGGAATGGAAGGATTTATATTCCTATATTCTTTGCAGTCATCTGGTTGTTAGCACTCTCTCTGAGAGTCATTGAGGCTACTTGGGGGTGGGGTTATCTGTGCTGTCAGAGTCACCTGAATCAGAGTGCAAAGTCCTTTTGGAATAGGACTTGCCTTGCATTTTCTTGATATTTTGTACAGTTCTTGATTCTCTGCTCCTATACATTTGCCTAGCTTGTTATTCATACTGCATGTTTGTAAAGTCAAAGTTTGATGTACAGGTTAAGGTACCAGGCTAGAAACTGGGAGATCAGAAGGTAGGGTACTGCTTGGGAACACAGATAGCTAGTGAACTTGGGCTGGTCATTCTCTCTCTGCTCTAAGAAGAATAGAATAGAATAGAATATTTTATTGTCATTTTGCCTTTACATTGATTGGCATACATTAAAATGAAATTATGTGGCATACAGCTCTCAAAGGGTCTCTACGTCTAATATAAACATAAGCATGACAAAATAAATAAACAAATACATAAATAAAAATACAAAATACAAAAAATACGAAATTATGCATGTACCCACATATATGACACAGAGAAACAATACAATCTTGTTTGGATGTATAGATGTACATGGCAAAAGAAACAAATCTTGCAAGTTTACCAGATGGATGGCATAGGGAACAAAGCTGTTATAGAATCTGGAAGTCCTACTAGAAATACTTCTAAACCTCCTCCCAGAGGGAAACATCAGAAACAGAGCATGAAGTGGATGTGTGTAGAAGAAGGTAATGACAAGCCACTTACTAATATTTACAGGCCTATGTATTTTATTCTTGTGCTTTCTGGCTCAAGGGCTCCAATAAATATTGATTTCCATAACTCCAAGCCTTTTCCCATTGTTAATATGCATAAACTGCAACTTGGTCTTTTAGACATAATGCATATATTAAGCTGCCCTACATTGGCTATGACATTGCCAATTGTACAACAAACTGATCTTGCATGAAAGAATTCTTGGACTTAGCTCATCCTTCACTAGTACCATTTTTAAAACACTTGTAGATTTTAAAAACTTTTATATCTAGTTGAAGCATCAGATATTTGAAATCACAGGTATCCAAGGTTGCTAAAACTTTTTATTTAAATCCCAATGGTGCTTTTTCAAGAGGCAACTGGATTTTCTGAAGAAGCTTCTTGGATGAGAAGCGAAACGTCTTCAAAGAAAAACCAGAAAGTCCAGTTGCCTCTTGAAAAAGCACCTTTAGGACAACCATGATCTGGATGACTGAGAATCTCCATAGACTTTTGTTTAAATCAACATTTGTGAATCTTTCTTTTTAGAATTCTATTTGAAGCTGTTCTGAAACTGCTTCAGGATAAATGTCTAGTCTTCTGTCAAGAACTTTGAAAGAAGCTTTGGGAGTATTGTCAAACACTTCACATTTTACATGTGTAAATTACAGTTTACATTTATAATGTAATTTGGGCAGCAGACGGCTATATCTTCATTGTGCATCCTTGCCACATCAAGGAGCTAAGAGGAGGAATCATCATAAATCAAGGGGTCAGATCAGTGGTGGGATTCAAATATTTTTACTACTGGTTCTGTGGGCGTGGCTTGATGGGTGTGGCAGGGGAAGGATACTGTAAAATCACTATCTCGTCAGAGGTGGTATTTGCCGGTTCTCCGGACTACTCTAAGTTTCCGCTACCGGTTCTTCAGAACTGTTCAGAACCTGCTGAATACCACGTTTGGGTCAGATGTGCAAGCTCTTCTAAGATATGGAAAGGAAAGATAGTGTGTTGCTGCTAAGACATGCAAAAAGGGAATTTCAATCTCTTTTGAATTCTTCTTTAATATTCCTTTCTGAACTTACCAACATTCAAAATGAACCTGCAATATGGAAATCAGTTTTGCATTTCTTCATGCTCACTGTATTTCAAAATTAAACACTGTATGTTCAAGCTTATCATTAGCCATTAGGAGGTGACCTTTACTTATGATCAGCTATGGGGAGAGTTACTGTTGAGTATAGTAATAGGTTTAATTTTGGAACATCTTCCAATATGTTTGGAAAAGGCTCTTCCCTAAATGATATGCAGAAGAAACAGTAGGTTAACATCACATATTAATCCACCATACAGTTTGTTTATTTGTGGCTTGTGGTGATGCAAACCCCCAGCCCTTATGTTTTCTAAATGACCATTTATGGTTGAGGTGAGAACTTCTAGGAAAAGTCAGGGCTTAATTTTCTTGAGGTTAAAAACACATTGATCAATTATGCCCTTTTAATTTTTCCCCCACATATAATGTAAGTCAATGCGCTTTTAGATTTACATTAAGTTAATCATTCAATCTGCTTATTCCAAAACAATCGCAAACTGAAGACAACTGAGCCTGTTGTCATAAAAGATCAGCTCTTCCTAATTCCACTTCAGACAGTAAGAGAAATTGAGATCACCCACAAGTGCTCCATACAATTGTTCCTCAGGAAGAGACCACATCACAGCTATCCCCAGCAAATTTAAAGCTCTGAGAGATGAGAGAATACCCATCTTGCTCAAACCACAGTCTGTGCCTTGAAAAGGACACACTGGGCTTGCACATTTCTTTAATCACTTTCAGAAATTGCTTGTTAACTGCTTTACGGCTATTAGGAACTTTGGGGTAGACATGTTTTACTGCATAGGGTGAACTTCCTTTAATCCTTAACTAAAGATGTTTTAAATGCAAGTTTAAGGGCTTGAGGAAATGTAGCATATCCATTTGTACAAAGTAGAGGCAAGTTACAGCTTCTAACTGGTTGACAGCAGAGAAAGTAAGACACTCAAAGGAATGTTAGCTTTCCCACTTGGAAGCAACTTTGATAAGCAGAGGCCACAAGAAGATGATAAAGGTCATTGGATGGCTGCTCATATCAGTGTCAGAACTCCCCATGCCACTCAAACCCCTCCTTCCTTCCTCTGTAGAATTGAAGTTGCACCATGCTGGCTGGGGAATTCTGGGATTTGAAGTCCTCAACTCTTAAAGTTGCCAAGTTTGGAGACCCCTGGCATAAAGTTTCCAACAATTCCAGAAGCATGCACAAAAAGCTGTGGAATCTATGATATGCTACACATTAAATTATCTGCATTGAAGCAGATCTCTCTGGTTTGGTTTGTAAAAATTTGGATTCTTGCTGATGGGTGCCTAAATAATGACAAATAATAGTACTATTGCCTCTGGAAAATTAACTGTAATTCAACATTAGTTCTCTTTACTATCCAATATTGTAAGGTAAAATTTAGCTGATGCTGAGTAAGAGAGATGGAAATTCAACGTCTTTTCAGTCCTGGTTTGCTTGTGTTAAAAGACTAACTATCTATATTGATATTTGTTTTGGGAGGAATCCAATGGTCAGTTACTGCACATTAATCCAATATTTATGTTAGGAGAAAATAAAGCCAAAGGGAGCTCTCCATCACCACTTCCCTTGATAAACATATAAATCTTGTTAACTCTATACCAAGAGGAACTTGGTATAGGAAAGATGTTGATATTTCTCAAGAAACGGCTAAGGGATATGCTTCCTGCTGTGACTTCAGTTGAATGTTTACAGTTTTGCAATGATCCTTTCCTCATATTTCTTTGTCCTTTTTTGTTTCTTGTGGCTTGCAAACCCTTAGCAAAATAGAAGAAGGTATTACATACACAAACACATACCTGCCAATTCAGGAGGGGTGTCTTAAATTCACTGAGCCTGTGGTAATAAAGGAAGATTATGTTGAAATTGAACAAAGAGGTGTGAGGTACTAGTGATAGAAGCAAGTGGATGAAACAAGCAGTTGCAGTTGGGTGTGAGTATCCCATTCTTCTGCTTTGGTTGCTCCAAGAGCAGAAACTGGGGAAGAAACTGTGGAAAACGACCTAATGGGCAAATAGGTTTAAAAAAATGAAAAGCAAGTGGTCAAAATGGAGGCAGGAGAGGAAGGAGGCCTTATCACTATAGCAACAAGCACAAGTGTCTCTATATACAGTATCTCTAAGGTGATTTCCAAGTTATGTGGTGGCATTCTGCCTTTCACTGTGATCATCACATTTGTTTCCCAGCAGGAGTATTCAGAATCGTATGCTCAATTTTTTATCTGAGTTCACACATCATAGAACCCATAACATGATGTCTTTGTTTTGGGCATAGAACCCATAATGTGGTTTGTTTAAAAAAATCATGGTTTAAAGATTCCTGGCTCAATATTATAACTGAACACTGCCATCCTCATTTAGGAGTGAATTGGAGATGAAAGTCTTATCTGTTACATTTATTCAACAGGACAAATTCCCATATACCTATATATATCCAGGAAGAGATGACACAACAGATTATAAACAGTGTAACATTCTATGCAAAGTTCAGCTTCCTCAATTTGTCCACTTTCATTTGCCAACTCCAACTGAAACCACCCTGAAGATATTCCTCCCCCATTTTGCACAGATACATAAAACCCAACAAGTGAATGTGCAAACGAGAAGTGTTCTTTTTTTATACCTCTCAGGGTGTGGTGTTCACAGAACTGACAGCAGTCCCCACTCAGGTCCGCCGTTCTGGTGGGAGCGCCGATCACTCCCATTGGCTGATGCCATTTGACAGCCGGCTATAAAAGGAGCTGTCAAACGGCATCAGCTGTTGCTGCCAGCTGATCTGCCTTGTTAGTCTCGGCAGCCGCGGCAACCCTTTATTCACTAAATAAAGCCTTTAACCGTTCGCTCTGAGTCTGCCTCATATATCCACCGCTCCACAACACAGGGGATTAGAAAAAGGCAGCAACGTGACAAAAACAATGTTAATTACTGATTAAAAATAATTATGTATAAAACAAGATGTGGCATTTACAAAATTCATTGATCCTCATAACTGATTGGTACTAACCATTCTCTATCACATTGGTAAAGGAAGAATAGAAAACAAAGACACCAAAACTGGATGGAGATTGAGGAGAAGTGGCAACTGGACAGGAAAAGAAAAGGTTATTGTTGTGAATGAATAATACCAATAAAGTTATCTTGAGCTTGAAGTCAAGTGCAGGGTTCTGGTCCTGCACTTCTGATTGGCTGTTAATGGCAGGATCGGATTGGTCCATTCAGGAGCATCTGATTGGCCATTAACAGGCCATTCCCATTGGTTAACACAGCTAGTGCTCCAGGTTTGCTATTGGTTGAATAGTTAATAAGTTGCCTATATAAGGAAGGCTTAGCAGCCCTCCAGTGGAGCTGTCACAATATGTAAATAAAGAGTAGAAGTTCACTGTTTCTACCGGCTCGTCTCCATCAGACTTAACACTGGCAACGAAGGTGGGTTTGGATGACATCAGAGCCAACTAAGACAACTAAGCATGTGGCTGAAGCGCACAACGGCGGAACCATGTCCGGTGGCGTAGTACCACCCGCTCCGTTCGATCCAGCTCAAGAGGACTGGGAGTCCTACATGGATCGTTTTCAAATGTTTTTGGAAGCAAATAATCTGAAGGATGCCACACCCGGGAAGAAACGGGTGGTTTTCCTAACGCACTGTGGCCTGACGGTATTCAAAATGGCTAAGGCATTAGCGAAACCGGCGGAAGCAAAGGCCATGGACTGGGACGTCCTCGAACCGCTATTAAGGGCCCACTATGCACCAACCATTCCAACGCTCATAAGACGACACGAGTTCTATCAAAGAAACCAGCGGAAAGGAGAAAGCGTCGCCAATTTTGTTGCAGACCTCCGGAACTTGGGAGGCCTTTGCGATTTCACTGACCTAGAAGAGGCGTTGAGAGACCGAGTAGTCCTTGGGCTAGACGCTCTAAACATACAGAGCAAAAATAATGGCAAAGGGTGACATCACCCTTAAAGACGCCATAGCTGAAGCTACAGCAGCGAAGCCGACCAAGAAGTCGGCTGCCCAATTACGCCAAAATCGCGCTCCAGCACACCCACCAGCCGGCAAAGTTTCACCTAACGCAGAAGGGCAGCTGCAGACGGCCCATCATGAGGACCTCTCTTCGTCATCAGACAGTGACGAAGAAGAGGTCCATCGCCTGCGGTCCGATCGGGAACGATACCCAAAGTCCCAGCAACCATGCGCTGGCTGCGGGGCCAACCATTACCGCTCCGACTGCAAATTCCGTGATGCACTCTGCCACGAGTGCGGGAAATGAGGCCACATCGGACAGGTCTGCAGAAGCCTCCTCAGACCCAGCCAGACCTTGAAAGGAACCAATCTCCGCCAATCGACAGGGAATTGCCCTGTAAGGTAAGAACCAGTAAACCACTCCTACAGAAACCAACCCGTGAATCGTCTAGCGAGACGGGAAGAGGCCCACCAAACACTCACTATTGGCCATGCCTCTTTACTAGACGCTAAGAAAATTTGGGTCAACGTGAACATTGAAAATCGGCCTTGCCAAATGGAAGTTGACTCAGGATCGTCTCTTTCAATGGTCTCATGGAAGACCCTCAAGCAACTCATCCCCACTATCCGGTGCCAAGACCTTCAATTCCAATGGCTCGTGTTAAAGAACTACCAGGGGAACCGAATTCCAGTCGCAGGATCCAGTCAAGTCCGGGTTGCATTCAAGAACCGCATGGCGTACTTACCCCTGACAATAATCAATAAGGACCAGCCTAATCTGTTAGGCCTGCAATGGTTCGCACCACTCGGCATTGAAGTGGCAGGCATTAACCGAATCAGCGGCAGTGACTGGGAGGAAGACCTCGCCCATGAATTCAGGGACATCTTCAAGGAAAAGCTAGGCGAGTAAAAGGGGACCCCGATATCCTTTAGCCTTAATCCAAAGATAGCTCCCATCCGCCTTAAGCCTCGTCAAGTTCCGTTCACTCTAAAACCAAAAATTGACGAGCAGCTTGATAAGTTGATTGCCCAGGGAGTGTTAAAGCCAACTGACCACTCCCCATGGGAAACGCCAATTGTGACACCAATTTAGCCGGACGGCTCAATTAGAATTTGTGGGGACTACCGAGCCACCCTAAACCACACCCTGCAACAGAACCCATATCCGATGCTGGTGGTACAACACCTCCTCCATTCCCTGGGGAGCGAAAAAGTCTTCGCTAAACTAGACTTAGCTCAGGCTTATCAGCAACTGCCGGTTGACGAAAAAACGGCACAGGCACAGACTATCGTAACACACCAAGGTGCCTTTAAGTGTACACGGCTTCAATTCGGAGTCAGTGTGGCCCCGCGGATCTTTCAGAGGCTAATGGAGAGACTATTGCAGGGGATCAAGGGCGTTGTCCCCTATTTTGACGATGTGCTCATTGCCACCCCCACTCCAAAAATCTCACGGGAGCGTTTAAGACTGGTATTATGAAAATTCCAGGAAGCAGGCTTGAAAGTCAAAAGAAATAAGTGCAAACTGTGCACCGATCATGTTGAATTTTTAGGGTACTTAATTGACAGTCAGGGTATTCACTCCACTCATAGCAAATTGAGAGCAATAAAAACGCTCCCAGACCCCAGAACAAGACCGACCTCCAGGCGTTCTTAGGCCTCATCAATTTTTATAATGTATTCTTGCCGCACAAGGCGACTGTCGCTGAACCTTTACATCGTCTATTAGATAAAAAATCGATTTGGGTATGGGGTCACAAAGAAAAGCAGGCGTTCCGTAATGTGAAAAAACTACTGACTTCGGACGCTGTACTAATGCAGTACAATGAGACTTTGCCAATAAACATTACATGTGATGCATCGCCTTTTGGAGTGGGCGCCATTTTGAGCCATGTGTTACCTAACGGTAACCAAGCCCCTGTTGCTTACTTCTCAAAGACGCTCTCGAAAACTGAGCGAAATTACAGCCAGATCGATAAAGAAGCCCTGGCGATTGTATCAGCTGTTAAAAGATTTCATGAGTACGTGTACGGCTGGGTTTTCACCTTTGTAACTGACCACAAACCATTGCTGGGAATCATTGCTGGGGACAAGCCAACTCCCTACATACTTTCTCCCAGAATGACCCGCTGGTCAGAATTCTTGGCTGCCTACAATTATCGGCTACAACATCATCCCGATAAAGCCATTCCCCACGCCGACGTGCTGAGCCGTACACCGCTCTCTGAACCATCAACGATCCCGCACCAACGATGACAGCGTTGCAGATCGAGACACTCCACACGCCACCATTAACTGCCTGTGACATCACAAGAGAAACAAAACGTGACCCCATCTTAGCACGAGTCCTCACATGGGTGGAACGCGGATGGCCATTGGACCAAGTACCAGACGACTTTGCATCATTCAAAAGTCGTCAAACATAGGGCTGTGTCATCTGGGGCGATAGATTCGTTATCCCAGAACGACTCCAACAGACATTGCTAAGAACCTTGCACGATGGCCACCCTGGCATCGTGCGCATGAAGAGCCTCACACGAACTACGCATGGTGGCCAGGCATCGACAGACAAATCGAATCGTGGGTCAAAACTTGCAGGAGATGCCAAGAAGTAAGCAATGCTCCACCAAAGGCAACCCCAACCGAATGGGAGACGCCGCGGGGACCCTGGTCCCGCATCCATCTGGACTTTGCCGGGCCGACCAAAGGCCACACGTTTTTGCTAACCATCGACGCGTACTCGAATTGGCTCAAGATTCACCGAATGAGCAACACGACAACCGAAGCAGTCATGAAAAGACTCGAAAGACTGTTTGCAACCCATGGATTACCAGACGTTCTGGTATCCGACAACGGGCCCCAGTTTACCGCGCTGTCTTTTGAGCAGTACCTGGCTGACCGCGGTATCCGACATGTGCTCACTTCACCTGCACACCCTGCTGCCAACGGTAGGGCTGAGCGCATGGTACAATTCGTCAAAAAAACTCTCCAAAAAATTGACTACGACAACATCGACGAGAAAATCAACCAGATCCTTTTCCTACAGCACATCTCACCTCAAAGCATCACCAACAAAACTCCCGCCGAGCTGCTAATGGGATGAAGGCTCCGCTCCCACCTCGATCAGTTACACCCAGCTTACGAACCAGAAAAACCACTCGGATCCAGCGGCCGATGCCGTACCTTCCAGGTAGGCGATTTAGTATTTGCTAAAAACTTATCGGGCGATCCGCTGTGGGTAGACGCGACCGTAATCCGCGTAACCGGCCCAAGATCATACCTCGTTCAGTGCCCTGACGACAGACTTTGGAAGCGCCACGTAGATCAACTACGATCGCGGCTACCGTTGCGCACTTCCGAACTCCCTTATGATCAAACTGAGGGGGCGGGGAGAAACAGAGGAAAGCGAATTGCAATTAGAGGGAAACCTTTTTGAAAAAACCGATAATGGGACTGAAACGCAGGAACAGGAACCAGGGACCGGAGTGAGTTCACCTCAGGGAGTGACCAGTGATATTGGTGACGACGGGAGTGTGAACTCGGAACCAGAGGCACCCCTACCATTAAACAATGATCTACCTCAGCAGAAGTGCAGCCAACAGCCAGGCACTTTGCGAAAATCGAAAAGACTAATAAAACAGCTGTCCTACCTTAAGGACTATGTAACCGCACCCCGTGGGCAGAAGCCGGGGGAAAGGGGTGTTGTGAATGAATAATACCAATAAAGTATATTGAGCTTGAAGTCAAGTGCAAGGGTTCTGGCCCTGCACTTCTGATTGGCTATTAATGGCAGGATTGGATTGGTCCATTCAGGAGCATCTGATTGGCCATTAACAGGCCATTCCCATTGGTTAATGGAGCTAGAGCTCCAGGTTTGCTATCGGTTGAATATTTAATAAGTTGCCTATATAAGGAAGGCTATAGCAGCCCTCCAGTGGAGCTGTCACAATATGTAAATAAAGAGTTTGAAGTTCACTGTTTCTCCCGGCTCGTCTCCATCATTCGCACCCATGCTCCAGACTTAACAGTTATGTTTCAGTGTGACAAGTACCCGTAGACACCTGTTTGGGTATAAATTTGCAAGGTAAGCTGTTCTTTCCGAGCAACAGCTAACCTTCAAGTTAATAGTTTTTAAGCAGTGAAATTTGGAGCCATTTGCACTTCTTCCTAATTCCTTTAGGTGTCTTATTTACTGTCCCAAATGTGCTTTTTCAAGAGCCAACTGGTCATTCTGTTTTTTCTTTAAAGATGTTTTTCTTATCCTCCAAAAAGCTTCTTCAGAGCTGAAGAAATTTCTTGGATGAGAAGCAAAATGTCTTCAAAGAAAAAAAAAATGGCCAGTTGGCTCTTGAAAAAGCATATTTGGGACAACCATGTCCTGGATAACTGAGAATCTCCATAAACACTCCCTTTTTACTGTTAATTATCTGTGGAAAAAACTCCTAAAGCAAATAACCTCCTCTATAATTTCATTTATACATATATATATTTCAAAAAATCCTCCTTTGATGCTACTTAGCATTATTTTCTCTTATTTTCCCAGCTGCATTGCTCTTATTCAACTGAAAGAAAACCAGCAGGCACATTTCCCATCAAATGACTGAGCCAGGGGTGGGATACGACAGGGTTAACTACCAGTTCAGGATTTACGAGCTTCCCTGCAGGCTGCGAGCCGTGCGCCTGTAAATCGTCATCAGCAGCTGCCTGCAGAGAAGCAGCCTTCAAAACAACCCTCTTTTCCTACTTTTCTAACTGAAGCTGTGCCTTGTTCGGCAGCTGAATTTGAAAAATCAAAAAAAAAAGATCAGGTAAGAGCCCCGGTGGGCAGGTGGGTAAAAACATCATCAGACATAGAACGAGTTCTATGTCTGCTGCTCTTCAGAGCTACCAGTTCTACAGAGGTGAACAGAACCGGTAGAAACCCACCCCTGGACTGAGCCCTGAGTAAGCTAACTGTTGTTAGGATGGCCAGCTGAAGCAGCATGGCATCCTTGTCTCTGCATAGCAACTTTAAAAAGTCAAATGCCTTTAATAGGAGGAAAGCTGTGTTAAGTGACAAAACTTAACCCACTTAGTCTAGTGGTTAAGGCACCAGGCTGGAAAGCAGGGAACCATAAGTTCAAGTCCTGCCTGAGCCATGAAAGCCAGATGGGTGACTTAGGGCCAGTCATTCTGTCTTAGTCCTGCCCATGTCACAGGGTTGTTGTGGTGTGAAAAATAGGAGGAGGAAGGTGTTTGGATATGTTTGCCTTCTTGAGTTATTTGTAAAAATAATAAAGACAGAATACAAATAAATAAAATAAAAAGTGGTCAAAATCATAGAACAGTAATATGATTTGGTTATGGATGGCCCATGATCAGAGAATAACACTAGCAATAGCATTTAGATTTATATACCACTTTATGTTGCTTTATACAGCCAGCATATGGCCCCCAGCAATCTGTATCCACATTTTACCGACCTCAGAAGGATGGAAGGCTGAGTTAACCTTGAGCCACTCAGAATTGAATTCCTGGAGTGAGCAGTGGAGTTAGCCCTGGAGTTCTGCATTCTAACCACTGCACCATCACAGCTCAGAAGCCAAGAGTTTTGTCACTCTCTGGGAACCAGACAGACCTCCTCCTCCCCACTTCCCATTGGTGGTTGGGAAATAGGTCAGCAGAAGACTTTGTGAGAACTACATCTATAGGCCAGAGTTAAATGAAGAATAAAAAGCACCTTGGCAGTTTAGTGTTGATAACTCACAAAATAGGGTTGACTTTTCTCAGTTGTAACTCAACAGCCTCCCATGTTCAGTCATGCCCGGAAGCTGTTGGTCTTCTTGAACTTAGCATTGTCTCTTTTCAAATCTCTACTACAACCACTTCATCCACCTTAACAAAATAAGAAGAAATACAGATTGTAGAATTCTATCAGCTTCTGTTCTTTGCCCAGCTAGAAGTAATTACCATTCACTTTTACACTTATGCAATATGATCCAATATGGCCCAGTTTCTGCTGAACTTTAACACTTGTCCAAATGTTTACTTTTGCTCTTTGGTAGGACAAGAACCTCCTTGTACATATAGATCTATTTTTCCCCTCTGGCTATCATCTTAGTGTAAGCAGTAGATTGTGCCCAGTCACGAAGTATATTTTGCTCATAAATTCCAGTTAGAGCTGCCAGTAATCACTTGATTCATCTGGATTATATGCTCCTCTTGGCTAATATCACTGGTATTATGGGCAGTATTGCACATTTTATTAAACTGTTATTCTGATAGAATAAATGTGTACTGTGTGTTTTATTTAGTCTCCTGAACAGACAGTCCTGCTTTGATATGTCTTTAAATCAGTGACATCTTTAAAGCAATATAATGCCAGATTTTCTTCTTTGCTTCTTTCCACAAGCTCCCAATTTTTTGGCTGTTCTTGGTCAAAACCGTCAGCAAATCCTTCATATTTTTCCTCTAAGCAATTTAAAAGCCTTTCCTTTTTATTTTAATGTCAGAGCTCCTTTGCGTTAATAACTAACTATATAATGTAAAGTCAATAGTTACAACTTCCCATCAGCTAACCTCCATGCCGGGAAATTATGTTGAAAGCTGTTTACTAAAGACAACATGGACATTATTGATTAGATCAGCCTATTTCAGAGGGATAATAGAGAATGAAGGTGGCCAAATAAAAATAAAAAAATCAAAGTTTAGAATATGCATGTAGACCCAGAGAGTCAGAGACAGACAGACACATATTCTATTTGCCTGTTTATAATTGTATAAAATACATATTGCACTTATTTTATATCCACCCAGCCATTTATTGTTAAATCATTAAAAAATTTACGATGGATATTTATCGGATGCAAAAGGCATGAAGGTTCCAATTTGACTGATTTATTGATAAAATCTTATGCACAAGAATTTTCTCAACTAAAGATCAGCACCTGATTAGAGTTAGATAGGATCCAAGATAGTGAAGAGGGGGTTGGGTTTAGTTTGTTTGCAGCTACATAGTGATTCTAGGGTGAACCCTCTTTTCACCCCCTCTCCCTGCTTCTGCCAATCCTTCTCCTACAATATTTTAAAACTAAACTTGAGGGGTGATTAGAATGTTATATAAAATGAATGAATGAATGAATGAATTGTGTTTCAACAATTCAACTTTCAATTTTCCTAATATTATGGCCCCCAATATCTTCCTATTGTAAAGAGTCAATACTGTATACTATATAAAGTCCATCTTCCCTTAAGCTCTCAGAGCAGAGATATGCTGATGTTCAGAGAGTGGTATTCAGCAGGTTCTGAGCAATTCTGGAGAACCAGTAGTGGAAATTTTGAGTAGTTCCGAGAACCAGCAAATACCGCCTCTGACTGGCCCTGCCCCCATTTAGTCTCTGCCTCCCGAGTCCCAGCTGATTAGCTGGATGTACTTTTGTTGTCCTGCACAGGAGAATGGAGCTGGAAAGCAGGTTAGTGGGATGGGGAGGGAATGGAGATTTTACAGTATCCTTCCCCTGCCATGCCCACTGTTAAGTCCTGAGCATGGGCACAAGAAACGGAGACGAGACATCGAACTGTGACTCTTTATTGTGAATTAAAAACAGAGCAAATACTTGGGCAGCAGCAGCTCTTTTATAGAGCTGGCTGCTGTCAAAACAACCAATGATTTGAATTTACCGCTCTAACAAGCATCCAATCAGAAAGGCCCGTTAACAGCCAATCGGACTGGCCAGAAATGACCAATCACGACTCGCTATCCGCGGGCCAATGAGAAGTGCAGGATTATGAGCCTGCTGCAAAGTAAAGCTATTTAGGGTTGTTACTGATGCGTTGGCTTAGTCCATAACACCCACCAAGCCACACCACACCCACCAAGCCATACCCACAGAACCAGTAGTAAAAAACAATTGAATCCCACCACTGCTGGTGTTATTATGTTTTCTCATGCTCCCACGTATGAGGTTCACACGACTTCCACCACCAACTATTGGAGAACCTATTTATCCAATTTCATACATCCTGGGGGGTATTTTTAGTCATAGTTTCATTAGGAAACAAGGTATTACCAATCCAAGCCCACTGCTGGGAATTGAACTCATAGATAGATCATCTCACTTTAGATTACTATAGACAGTGCATTATGTTTAGGAGCTAAGTCCTGGTGTTTAATAGTTGTAAGAAGGGATATCTAATAGCACTCTAAAAAGTAAAATGAAAAACAGCAGTTAAAAATATGAAACATGCAAATAATAATAATTTCTAAGCAGCAAAAAGCAATGTTTTTCTATCTTATTTTTCACTCAATAAATTGCTTACATTGATTCAAGCTACATCAAAATAACGTACAACTGGTTTGGAAAGCTATAAAAATATTTAGTTAAGATTTATTTTTTCTCTTCCACATATCAGCCACTGTTTTTAATTTCTGTGAGTTATCAAAACTCTCTACATTGCAAACATCTTGACATTAAATACTCTGCTATTCATTTTCTAAGCACCCTCCTTTCTTTCTTTCTTAGTTATTATTAAGCACCTCTTGCTTTATGTTACACAATTACACCACCCATATTTATGGAATCTGGGCATAATTTCTTCCTTTCATTTTAAAAAAAGTGTAGCTCCAAATTGATCAAAAAATTCTTTAGTTATACGTCTGTTAGGAATTGTTTAATATGATTGATTGAATACATGACTGACTAGGGACTCATCTTTTTTAAGCTTTTACTCCATGGTGTAGCATTTAGTCATAGTTCCATTTAGATACTTGGCATTAGTAAGTTCCATTTAGGTACATGGCATTAGTAAGGCATTAGTGTTCGTAGTATTACTGATATATAATACCCAAACAATTATAACATTGGTTGCCATTATTATTTTTTCCGTGTTGAAAGCAGACTGCTTCCATATTTGCTAGAGAATCTCCTTCTCCTGCTGTGAAAATTCCAGTTCCATGGATTTATTGGAGGACTCATCCTCAGAAAATGAGCCTAAAATGAAAAACCTCCAATGTCATAACCATTATGCTAAATGGCGTGAGATGCATCTTTATAACAGACTCTGGCAGGAAAACCATCCCAAGTCCAAGGAAAGACACAAGGCCTTGTCAAGCACAGGAGAAATCAGGAGATCCTGGCAGTTCAAGTGAGTATAAAGATGTATCAAGGGAAATGAGTGGGAGATAAGAAAGGCATTCAAGTTGGGCTGGACTTAGATCTCTCATGGCTGCACTGGGACTCAGGACTTATGATACAATTTACCACCCGCTTGAGCTCAGCCTGGTCATGTCCTATATGTCAAATGGTTAATGGACAAGTATTTCAGACTGAGAGCCACATCCAGCCCTTGAGTAGCAAGTCATGGCACTCTTATAAATGTTCGCAGGTCAGAGTCAAAGCATAAATTGGGCCAGGACAAAAACATAATTCTTCTTAATTTTATTTAAACGCCATTCTAATTAAACTTAATGAATATGTGTATGAAAATTAATCTACACTCTAGATAGTTAATAATTCCACTTTCAATTTAATTTCAACCTCAAATTACAATTTGGTGGCAATTTTTATTCTATATCTTTTATATAGATCTTTCACATATTGATCAAAACTATTTTACCTATATGTCATTATATGCAACTGAATCCTTTGAGTTTAAGTCAGTTAGTATGAGAAAAGAATAGGTAATTAATCATGTAACTGGTAAATAATGTCCGGTTTTTTAAATTGTCCTCCAATCAAGACTCAGAGCGACAATTTGTTCCTTCAGCCTACTGCATAATGGATGAAAGTGAACATCCTTTCAACTTTTCTTTGCAATCCAAAACCTAGGCACTGCCAATTTTTGGTCTTCCTGTTAATTTTTCCAAAATATATGTTTCAAAAGCACATGAAGAAGAAGAGATTGGACTGCCATTCGTCAGAAATGGTGTAGGGTCTCCTGCTTGGGCTACAAGGTCGAGATGACCTACAAGGTCCCTTCCAACTCTGGTTATCTGTTATCTGTTATGTGAGTCTACAAAACCAATAAATCTTCCATAATAAAATTAGTATGTGACACATCTTCTATCCAAAAAGGAAGCATTAAAGCCTCCTTAGTTCATACTGTGAGCTCAGGATGCCCTTGGATCACCAAATTGTTGATAATTCTACAAAGCCTATTTGTTTCTTTCTTGAAAGACACCCCAAGTATCCAATAGAAACAAAGTGAGAAGTTTTGTTGGATTAATTATACTTTTAGATTTATGTAAATACAGAAACAAAAATGGAATTCCTTTGATGCTCATGAAATGTACACTTCAGTTTCTTACTTTACACCTTCCTATATTCTTGAACACTTTAGTCCTGTTGCCGGCACTGATTGTATATGTATTTATGAACAGTGTGAATGGGTGTGTATGTATATATGTGTGTGTATATGTGCATATGTGTATATGTATGTGTGTGTGTATACACACACACACATGAGAAAGAAACAGAGACAGAAAAGAATGAGAGAATTAGTGTGTGTATCACTAAATAACTTAACTGAATTCATTTGAATTCAAATAACTTTACATATGAAATTTAGCTAAATAATTAATTTACCATGATTACCCTCTATACATTTAGCAGTGTTTTTCTATCCTTTTCAGTCTGACCGTTTGGTGGCAACTTCTGAAGCTGCACAGGCACTCAAACCTTTCCCTGAGTTTTCTTGGCCATTTTGTGAAAGAGACAGATGCTTTCAAATGTGCCATTTGCTTGGCTTTGAATTCTGAACAAGATCAAGGCAGGACACAAAATCAAAAAAACTGGTTATGGGAAAGGGGAAAACCGTCATCATGTGGATTAGCCCTTAACATCTTTTCTCCTCTGGCTACTTATTTTTACACAGGACTGATCACTGTCTTTCATTATGAAATTAAAACATTATGCACTCTGGAATTTTGGTAATTTTTCACCGACTAAGGGAAGATTCTTAATTATGTCTTAATTTTCCCTTTCCTGAGCAATACATAGTTTTAACTGAATATTCCCTATCAGTCTAGAGATTACCAAGTGTGCCTGTTCTTTTTACAATCACAGTGTCTAGACTTCATGTCCAAAAAAATTCCTTTCTACTACTAAACTGGTAAGTAGAAATGGGGAGGGGGGAGAGAGAAGGAGGGAGGGAGGGGGAGAGTTTGCTTCTCCCAGCCACTACCAGCAGCCTGGGAAAATGCAGAATTAAAAGCTTACTTTTCTTTTCAAGTTGTGGATTGCATAGGATTGTCTCGCCAATGTTTGTTTTGTTTACATGTGGTCTAAACGTCTTTGTGATGATCCCTGTGCTTAAATGCATACAATTTTTGAATAAAGATTGAAATTCGAAGGAGCTCTGATGCCAATAGCAAATTACAGGGCGTCTCCTCATTCAAGATCACTGGCTTTTGCTATTGGTTTTGGGGCCTGATTTATCCATACGTACCAAAATGGTCTATCTCTTCCACCCGAAGTATGTATTGTGTTTTTCAGCACATCTGAGGGAAGGGCATAAAAAAAAATATGCTCACTCATGCCCTCTCTACCCATTGCAGTACTTAGCTTGAAAAATATAGGGTGATCTGGCTGAGGTTGTTCCAGAGGGCAGACACCTTTATGTGGTATCCCATCATCCACTTCAAGAATGCAGCATCCATTTCATTCTGTTCTTCTGCGGTGAATTTTATGACTTTGAAAACAGGATGGAAATCTGGATGGCTATTTCTAAAAAGACCAAATAAAACACTAAGATTGCAAAGGCCAACCAGATTTCTGCAGAAATTTTAATATGAGGACTTGTTGCTATGTTGGTTGACATGTCAGAGGATGCAATTCCTGCTGAACAGCCAATTGCTCATAGCAATAGCAATAGCACTTAGGCTTATATATCTCTTCATAGTGATTTACAATCCTCTCTAAGTGGTTTATAGCAGGGGTCTCCAACCTTGGCAACTTTAAGCCTGGAGGACTTCAACTCCCAGAATTCCCCAGCCAGCTGGCTGGGGAATTCTAGGAGTTGAAGTCCTCCAGGCTTAAAGTTGCCAAGGTTGGAGACCTCTGGTTTAGAGAGTCAGCATATTGCCCCCAACAATTTAGGTCCTCATTTTACCAACTTCAGAAGGATGGAATACTGAGTCAACCTTGAGCCAGTCAGAATCAAAGTCTATTGAGCAGAGTCAGCCTGCAATATTGCATTCTAACCACTACGCCACCATAGCTCTTGTAATTGTAATAAATTGCAGTCTGCCACAGAACTAGGTGGTATAATACCTATAAAATTGACAAAAAGTTCCATGTTGCTTGTTGGAGAAGCATTTCAGTTCCCATAGTCCCCAGTCTTCTCACTTTGCTTTGTATTTCCAATACTTTGATAAGACTTGTTCAAAATATGAGCACTTTGCCTATCCCCAAGTCTAGGGAAGGATCAGAACTACTGCATGCAGAGTTGGAAAGGCTTTTACCCAGCCTCACCAATTTCTATTTCATCTTTATTTAACCTCATGTGGCCATGGGTGCAGAGGTCACATGGTAGAAATCAGAATAACCGTGAGATTTCATGGTTATTTCATGGGGTCCTCTAGGACATTATCGCAGTCTTAGGAAAGGTCAGATTCCATTACCTTCTGTTAAGTTCTGTGCATGGGCGCAAGGAATGGAGACGAGGCAGTGAACAGTGAACTTCAACTCTTTATTAATCATTCTGAACAGAGCAAAACCCTAGGGCAGCAGCAGTCCTTTTATAGGGCAGGCTGCTGATCTAGTAACCAATGAGAAACATGGAGTGTTAACCCCTTGAACCAATGAGAGTGGCTCATTAACAGCCAATCTGATTCTCCTGAACGGACCAATCCGATATCACTATTATCGGCCAATCAGAAGCGCAGGATTAGAACCCTGCTTTTTCTAAAGGTTTGATAAAACTTTATTTAAGCATTTTATTAGTTCATAACACCCTTTCCTCCCGGGTCCCGTTTAAGGTGTGTGGTGATGTAATCCCTGAGGTATGAAGGTTGTTTTGACTGTCTATTAGATTTACGCTGTCTCACCGGTTCCTGTCTGTAATCCGGTTTCAGCGGGACGTTTTTGAGCAAATCAGGTACTGGTTCCGCATCCTCATTGGATGATTCGGTGCCGCTAATGTTCTCGTTGTTGTCCTCCGATCTTTGCGGGCTTGCTTCTGTTGAGGTGTTCCTCTGTGGTGAGGACACTCCCCTCCCTGATTCTTCATTTGTCACGCCCGATTGCTGACTTCCTTCGCTCCTGCTTTCCACCATCTCGAATTTGGTTTCTTTGACATCCCCTCCCCCCTCAGTTTGGGAGTTACCGGAGTCGCGGAAACTGGGTTGTAGCCTCGTGCGAAGCTGATCTATATGGCGTTTCCATATTTTTCCATCGCAGGTTTTCACATGGTACGACCTGGGTCCGGTGGCTTGAATTACGGTTGCTTCGACCCACAACGGTTCGCCAGAAAGGTTTCTGATGAAAACTAAGTCATCTATCTTGAATTCGTGGCATTTTCCGCTAGATCCACAGGGTTTCTTTGGCTCGTAAGACGAGTGAAGCCGGTCGAGGTGGGAACGGAGCTTGTGTCCCATCAATAGTTCAGCTGGAGTCTTGTTGGTGACGTTGTGCGGAGTGATGTCTTGGAGAAGGAGTATTCTATTTATCTTCTCTTCAATGTCCCCATAATCCATTTTGTAGAGGGTTTTTTTTCACAAACTGTACCATGCACTCGGCTCTTCCATTAGCCGCAGGGTGCACTGGCAAAGTTAGCGCATGGCGAATACCGCAGTCCGCTAAGTATTGTTCAAAAGGAAGTGCGGTAAACTGGGGTCCGTTGTCGGATATCAGAATGTCTGGCAGTCCATGCGTCGCGAATAATCTGTTCAACTTCCGGATGACGGACTCGGTTGTGGTACTTTTCATTTCGTGGATCTCGAGCCAGTTTGAATAGGCATCCACTGTTAATAGGAACGTATGTCCCTTAGTAGGTCCCGCAAAGTCAATATGGATGCGGGACCATGGTCCCCGAGGTGTTTCCCATTCTGTCGGAGTTGCTTTTGGTGGGGCATTGCTAACTTCCTGGCACTTATAACAAGTCTTTACCCAGGCTTCGATCTGTTTGTTAATGCCCGGCCACCACACGTAGCTTTGTGTGAGCGCTTTCATACGCACGATGCTGGGGTGACCATCATGCAGTGTTTTTAATACTGCTCATTGTAACCGCTCTGGGACGATGACTCTATCCCCCCATAGGATGCAGCCTTTTTGCGAAAAAAGTTCTGTTTGCCGGTTACTGAAGGGGGTGAAGTCGTCAGGGGTTTGTTCTGTTGGCCATCCTCATTCGACCCAGCTAAGAACTTGCGCTAAGACAGGATCTCGTTTTGTTTCGATCGCAATGTCTCTGGCTGTTAGCGGCGGTGAATGTAGCGTTTCAATCTGGAGTGTTGTAAGGGTTGGAGCTGGGTCTTCGATGGTTTCCGGAAGTGGTGCACAGCTCAGTGCATCAGTGTGGGGAATGGCTTTCCCCGGGCGGTGTTGCAGTCTATAGTTGTACGCAGCCAAAAACTCTGACCAGCGAGTCATTCTGGGTGATAATATGTAGGGGGTTGGCTTGTCTCCCGTTATGATCCCCAGCAAAGGTTTGTGGTCGGTAACAATAGTAAAAACTCATCCATATACATATTCATGAAACCGTTTCACAGCAGATACAACAGCAAGAGCCTCTTTATCGATTTGACTATAGTTACGTTCAATCTTTGATAGGGTCCTTGAAAAATAGGCAATAGGGGCTTCACTACCGTTTGGTAACACATGGCTCAAAATGGCTCCTACTCCAAACAGTGACGCGTCACATGTAATTGTTAAAGGCAAAGTCTCGTTATACTGCATTAAAACAGCATCTGAGGTTAATAAGTTTTTCACTTGTCGGAACGCTTGCTCCTCTCAGTGCCCCCAGACCCAGGTTGCTTTTTTGTTGAGAAGTCTATGTAGGGGCTCAGCTACGGTCGCTTTGTGGGGCAGGAAGATGTTGTAAAAATTAATCAGCCCCAGAAAAGCTTGGAGATCAGTCTTATTTCTGGGTCTTGGGGCATTTTTGATTGCTTTTAGTTTGCTATTAGTGGGGTGAATGCCTTGTTTATCGATTAGGTACCCCAGGAACTCTACTTTATCTGTACACAGTTGACATTTATTTTTTTTAACCTTAAGGCTGGAGTCTTTAAATTTCTGGAGAACCAATTTAAGACGCTTTTCTAATATTTCTCTATTCGGGGCAGCAATTAAAACATCATCAAAGTATGCTACGACCCCTTTGATCCATTGCAAGAGTCTCTCCATCAAACTTTGAAAAATCCCTGGGGCTACGCTAACTCCAAACTGGAATCGGTTGCACTTAAAGGCTCCTCGGTGCATAATGATCGTTTGTGCCTCTGCTGTTTTTTTATCTACAGGCAGTTGTTGGTACGCCTGTGCTAAATCCAATTTAGCGAAGACTTTTCTGCCCCCCAGGGAATGGAGAAGGTGTTGTACCACCGGCACCAGGTAAGTGTTCTGTTGAAGGGTGTGATTCAGGGTAGTCCCCACAAATCCTTAATGATCCATCCGGTTTGAGGGGTGTTACGATTGGGATTTCCCAACAAGCGTGGTCTGTTGGTTCTAAAACACCCTGGGCTATTAATTTATCAAGCTGCTCGTCAATCTTTGGTTTAAGGGCAAAAGGTACCCGATGAGGCTTAAGGCGGATGGGGCTACTTCAGGGTTAAGGTTAAATGATATCAGGGTCCCCTTGTACTCGCCTAGTTTGTCTACAAAGACGTCCTGGAATTCCTGGACGAGGGCCTCCTCCCAGTCGTCACTTCTGGTTTGGTAAATGCCGGCTACCTCGATCCCGAGTGGGGCGAACCATTGAAGGCCTAGCAAGCTAGGCCGATCATGGTCGACGATGATCAATGGTAAAGATGCAGTACGATTTTTGAATGAGACCTGGACTAGGCTGGATCCAATGACCAGAATTCAGTTCCCTTAATAATCCTTGAGTATGATTCTTTGGGTTCTGAGGTCTTGTCGCCGGACGGCAGGGATTAATTGTTTAAGGGTCTTCCAGGAAACCATCAAGAGGGATGATCCTGAATTGACTTCCATCACGCAAGTCTGGTTTGTGATGGCGACCTTCACTCGGATCTTCTCTGCATCTAGTGATGAGGCGTGACCAATTGTAATGGTTTGGTGTGCCTCTTCTTGTTTCGTTGAATGGGCGAGTGGTTTATTTCTGTAGGAGTGGTTGTTCCATTGGTGGTTCAAATGTTCCCGACTCACAGGATGATTCCCTGTGGTTTGGCGGTAGTTGGTTCCCCTCTGAAGTGGGCTGGATTCTTGCTTGTTTCTACAGATCTTTCCGATGTGGCCTCTTTTCCCACAAAAATGGCAGAGTGAGTCGAGGAATTTGCAGTCTGATCGCGGGTGGTTTGCCCCACAACCTGCGCATTGGTGCTGTAGTCTTTGATTCCGCTGGTGGCGTTGGTCTCGTTCAGACTGGAGCCAGTTGACCTCCTCCTCATCACTTTCTGATGACGATTTGAGGTCCTCGTGGTGGGTTGCCGTTGTGTGTCCCTCTAGGCGAGGTGAGGTTTCGCTGGCAAGTTGGTGGAGCGGTGCGTTGGTGCGACGCATTCGGGTAGCCGACTTTCTAGTTGCTTCTGCTGCAATAGCATCAGCGATGGTATCTGCAAGGCTGATATCACCTTTCGCCATCAGCTTACTTTGCACATGTGGTGCATCTAGTCCCAGAACTATTCGGTCTCTCAGAGCTTCTTCGAGGTTGGTGAACCCACAGAGGCCTCCCAGGTTCCGGAGATCCACGATGAAATCTGCAATGCTCTTTCCTTTCCGCTGGTCTCTCTGATAAAATTCATGTCTTCGGACAAGCGTTGGTACGGAAGGTGCATAGTGGGCCCGTAGAAGGGGCGCGAGGACGTCCCAGTCCATGGATTTCACCTCTGCCGGTTTCACCAGTGCCTTGGCCATCTTAAAAACGGCAGGTCCGCAGTGGGTCAGGAATACCGCTCGCTTTTTTCCCGTAGTGGCATCCTTCAAGTTGTTGGTCTCCAGAAACATCTAGAACCGGTCCATGTACGAGTCCCAGTCTTTTTGTGCTGGGTCAAATGGAGCGAGTGGTATGGCGCTACCGGACATGGTTTCCGCTGTCGATGTGCCTTTAGCCACGTGCTCTGTTTGGTGCTCTGTAGTGTTCAGTCAGCTCTGACGTCTCCGTATCCCATCCTCATCGCCAGTGTTACGTTCTGCGCATGGGCGCAAGGAACAGAGATGAGGCAGTGAACAGTGAACTTCAACTCTTTATTAATCATTCTGAACAGAGCAAAACCCTAGGGCAGCAGCAGCCCTTTTATAGGGCAGTCTGCTGATCTAGTAACCAATGAGAAACATGGAGTGTTAACCCCTTGAACCAATGAGAGTGGCTCGTTAACAGCCAATCCGATTCTCCTGAACGGACCAATCTGATATCACTATTATCGGCCAATCAGAAGCACAGGATTAGAACCCTTCTTTTTCTAAAAGTTTGATAAAACTTTATTTAAGCGTTTTATTAGTTCATAACACCTTCCACCTCTACTCCAATCTTCAGTCAGTTGTTGAGATGGCAAAGCTTACCAGAAAAATTACTTTAATCACAAATAAATCTGCTAATGAGTTTATGGTTAAAATTATGTCTTTTGTGCATATAAAATTAGCATTCAGTGGGACCAGGCCTTTTCAACTATTGCCCATTTTGGGAATACTTCCTAGAGGATTCATTTGTGTATACAAGTTTCCTCTTTTTAAGAAATTTGTGCTAACAGACGCTGGAGACTATTTTTATTCCTAAAGAAGGTTTATCTTGGTTGGTGTTCTTCCAACAGACTGGTTATCTTCCCAAAGTGGGCAATTATCTATCCTGGTCTGTCATGGAACTTTATTCAGTGCAATTTGTTTTTGATTTTTCAGCTCTTGGAATTTGAACTGCGTTTCTTTCCTTTGAAATATTATTTTGAAAATAGTTTACTCCTCCACTGTGAACAATTAAACAGTGAAGCCAAGTTGAAGGCATTAGAGGACTTTTAGTTACATTTTGGGTTTTTTATTATATTTCTGATATACTCTGGGTAATCACATTTACTTAGAAAACTGGAAGATGGTGAACAATTAAAATGTGATTCCCAATAAAATTGTATTACAAATATATATTCAGTTTTCTATGAAGAGAACTCCTTCACAGTGCTAATTAGAGAAGAATTTTCATAGACTCTTTCTTTTGTAAATTTTGGCATCCCCTTCTATCTTTTCTTTCTCTTTCTATTCTCCAGCTATCCATTGCTTCCTCTTAGTTTTCCCTCTTGAAGCTGTCTTCAGTTTCTTCCTGCTTCTATTTTTAATAAGAAAGTAGCTAGTTTACTCTTAGCTTTTTTAAATAGAATGCAAGTAATTTATTATTTCATCACGAAACCTATACAATTAGTATTCCTTTAATATTTGAGAAATAGAATATATGCCTCGGAGGCAGAGGAGAAATTAGAAATGCTTGTTATTCAAGCATATCTTGGAAAGATTGAAGGCACAAACATTAATATGTTTGTTCATCCAGTTAATGTACTTTAAATGTATATAACAATTGGTATTCTCAAAAAATAATTGGAAAGCTTACATTATAAATCAGAGAAGAGAGTATTAGAATGAAGGCATCTTAATTTAGGGCTGTGTATGCTATTCTCTGGAAATCCAAGCCTTTAGGGCTTTAAAAAAAGTGTTCAGCCTTGGGGATGGTAAAGTCAAAATTCAATACTTTTCAAATGTCTAGCTGATGGAAGTTCACAATATTAAAAATAAAATTAAAAGCAATGAAATGTAAAACAGTTCAAAAATAATCAAAGAGCAACAAAATAAATATTATTTTTACACTATGCACATGAAGATTCTTGTGCTCAAAAGGGTAAACAACAACACTTCCACTCCCTGTTGGATGTTCTTACTCTTCCTCAGAGTCAGTCTCTACCAGGGGTATGACTATAAATGAGGGACAGAAGATTTTGCAAAGCCCTCCTTGTTGTGAATGAATAATACCAATAACGTTATTTTGAGCTTGAAGTCAAGTGCAGGGTTTTGGCCCTGCACTTCTGATTGGTTGTTAATGGCAGGATCGGATTGGTCCATTCAGGAGCATCTGATTGGCCATTAACAGGCCATTCCCATTGGTTAACGGAGCTAGCGCTCCAGGTTTGCTATTGGTTGAATAGTTAATAAGTTGCCTATATAAGGAAGGCTTAGCAGCCCTCCATTTTGAGCTGTCACAATATGTAAATAAAGAGTTTGAAGTTCACTGTTTCTACCGGCTCGTCTCCATCATTCACACCCATGCTCCAGACTTAACACTGGTGACGAGGATGGGATTGGATGACATCCGAGCCAACTAAGACAACTAAGCATGTGGCTGAAGCGCACAGCAGCGGAACCATGTCCGGCGGCGTAGTACCACCCGCTCCGTTCGATCCAGCTCAAGAGGACTGGGAGTCCTACATGGATCGTTTTCAATTTTTTTTCGAAATGAATAATCTGAAGGATGCCACAACCGGGAAGAAACGGGCGGTATTCTTAATGCACTGTGGCCCGACGGTATTCAAAATGGCCAAGGCATTAGCGAAACCAGCTGAAGTGAAGGCCATGGACTGGGACGTCCTCGAACCGTTGCTAAGAGCCCACTATGCACCAACCATTCCAACGCTCGTGAGACGACACAAGTTCTATCAAAGGAACCAGCGGAAAGGAGAAAGCGTCGCCGATTTTGTTTCAGACCTCCGGAATTTGGGAGGCCTTTGCGATTTCACCGACCTAGAAGAGGCCTTGAGAGACCGAGTAGTCCTCGGGCTAGACGCTCTAAACATACAGAGCAAAATAATGGCAAAGGGCGACATCACCCTTAAAGACGCCATAGCTGAAGCTACAGCAGCAGAGGCGACCAAGAAGTAGGCTGCCCAACTACACCAAAATCGCGCTCCAGCACACCCACCGGTGAAGTTTCACCTAACGCAGAAGGGCAGCTAAAGATGGCCCATCATGAGGACCTCTCTTCGTCATCAGACAGCGACGAAGAAGAGGTCCATCGCCTGCGGTCCGATCGGAAATGATACCCGAAGTCCCAGCAACCGTGCGCTGGCTGCGGGGCCAACCATTACCGCTCCGATTGCAAATTCCACGACGCGCTCTGCCATGAGTGCAGGAAACGAGGCCACATCGGACGGGTCTGCCGAAGCTTCCTCGGACCCAGCCAGACCTCGAAAGGAACCAATCTCCATCAATCAACAGGGAATCGCCCTGTAAGGCGAGAATCAGTAAACCACTCCTACAGAAACCGACCCATGAGTCGTCTAGCGAGACGGGAAGAGGCCCACCAAACACTCACTATTGGCCATGCCTCTTCGCTAGACACTAAGAAAATTCGACTCAACATGAACATTGAAAATCGGCCTTGCCAAATGGAACTTGAATCGGGATCGTCTCTTTCAATGGTCTCATGGAAGACCCTCAAGCAACTCATCCCGACTATCCGGCGCCAAGACCTTCAATTTCAACGGCTTGTGTTAAAAAACTACCAGGGGAACCGAATTCCAGTCACAGGATCCAGTCAAGCCTGGGTTGCACTCAAGAACCGCATGGCGTACTTACCCCTGACAATAATCAATAAGGACCGGCCTAATCTGTTA
The DNA here is from genome assembly GCA_033807585.1 of Hydrophis major. NCBI lineage: Eukaryota > Metazoa > Chordata > Lepidosauria > Squamata > Elapidae > Hydrophis > Hydrophis major. The sequence continues at coordinate 287,798,773 of CM066328.1, forward strand.
GGCCTGCAATGGTTTGCACCACTCGGCATTGAAGTGGCAGGCATTAACCGAATCGGCGGCAGTGACTGGGAAGAAGACCTCGCCCCCGAATTCAGGGACGTCTTTGAGGAAAAGCTAGGCGAGTACAAGGGGACCCCGATATCCTTTAGCCTTAATCCAAAGATAGCTCCTATCCGCCTTAAGCCTCGTCGAGTTCCGTTCACTCTAAAACCAAAAATTGACGAGCAGCTTGATAAGTTGATTGCCCAGGGAGTGTTAAAGCCAACTGACCACTCCCCATGGGAAACGCCAATTGTGACACCAATTTAGCCGGACGGCTCAATTAGAATTTGTGGGGACTACCGAGCCACCCTAAACCACGCCCTGCAACAGAACCCATATCCGGTGCCGGTGGTACAACACTTCCTCCATTCCCTGGGGGGCGAAAAAGTCTTCGCTAAACTAGACTTAGCTCAGGCTTATCAGCAACTGCCGGTTGACGAAAAAACGGCACAGGCACAGACTATTGTAACACACCAAGGTGCCTTTAAGTGTATGCTGCTTCAATTCAGTCAGTGTGGCCCCGCGGATCTTTCAGAGCCTAATGGAGAGACTACTGCAGGGGATCAAGGGCGTTGTCCCCTATTTTGACGATGTGCTCATTGCCACCCCCACTCCAAAAATCTTACGGGAGCGTTTAAGACTGGTATTATGAAAATTCCAGGAAGCAGGCTTGAAAGTCAAAAGAAATAAGTGCAAACTGTGTACCGATCGTGTTGAATTTTTAGGGTACTTAATTGATAGTCAGGGTATTCACCCCACTCATAGCAAATTGAGAGCAATAAAAAACGCCCCAGAACAAGACTGACCTCCAGGCGTTCTTAGGCCTCATCAATTTTTATAATGTATTCTTGCCGCACAAGGCGACTGTCGCTGAACCTTTACATCGTCTATTAGATAAAAAATCGATTTGGGTATGGGGTCACAAAGAAGAGCAGGCGTTCCGTAATGTGAAAAAACTACTGACTTCGGACGCTGTACTAATGCAGTACAATGAGACTTTGCCAATAAACATTACATGTGATGCATTGCCTTTTGGAGTGGGCGCCATTTTGAGCCATGTGTTAACTAATGGTAACCAAGCCCCTGTTGCTTACTTCTCAAAGACGCTCTCGAAAACCAAGCGAAATTACAGCCAGATCAGTAAAGAAGCCCTGGCGATTGTATCAGCTATTAAAAGATTTCATGAGTACGTATACAGCTGGGTTTTCACCATTGTAACTGACCACAAACCATTGCTGGGGATCATCGCTGGGGACAAACCAACTCCCTACATACTTTCTCCCAGAATGACCCGCTGGTCAGAATTCTTGGCTGCCTACAATTATCGGCTACAATATCGTCCCGGTAAAGCCATTCCCCACGCCGACGTGCTGAGCCGTATACCGCTCCCTGAAACTATAAATGATCCTGCACCAACGATGACAGAGTTGCAGATCGAGACACTCCACACGCTGCCATTAACTGCCCGTGATATCACGAGAGAAACAAAATACGACCCCATCTTGGCGCGAGTCCTCACATGGGTGGAACATGGATGGCCATTGGACCAAGTACCAGATGACTTTGCACCATTCAAAAGTCATCAAACAGAGTTGTTCTTGCAGAAGGGCTATGTCATCTGGGGCGATAGAGTCGTTATTCCAGAACGACTCCAACAGATACTGCTAAGAACCTTGCATGATGGCCACCCTGGCATCGTGCGCATGAAGGGCCTCGCACAAAGCTACGCGTGGTGGCCAGGTATCGACAGACAAATCGAATCGTGGGTTAAAACTTGCAGGAGATGCCAAGAAGTAAGCAACGCTCCACCAAAGGCAACCCCAACCGAATGGGAGACGCCGCGGGGACCCTGGTCCCGCATCCACCTGGACTTTGCTGGGCCAACCAAAGGCCACACGTTTTTGCTAACCATCGATGCCTATTCAAATTGTCTCGAGATTCACTGAATGAGCAACACTGACACAGTCATCAAAAGACTGGAAAGACTTTTTGCAACCCACGGATTACCAGATGTTCTGGTATCCAACAACGGGCCTCAATTTACCGCGCTGTCTTTTGAGCAGTACCTGGCTGACCGGGGTATTCGACATGCGCTCACTTCGCCTGCGCACCCTGCTGCCAACAGTAGGGCTGAGCGCATGGTACAATTCGTCAAAAAGACTCTCCAAAAGATAGACTACGACAACATCGATGAGAAAATCAACCGGATCCTTTTCCTGCAGCACATCATACCTCACAGCGTCACCAACAAAACTCCTACCAAGCTGCTAATGGGACGAAGGCTCTGCTCCCACCTCGATCGGTTACACCCAGCTTACGAACCAGAAGAACCACTCGGATCCAGTGGCCGATGCCGTACCTTCCAGGTAGGCGATTTAGTATTTGCTAAAAACTTATTGGGCGATCCGCTGTGGGTAGACGCGACCGTAATCTGCGTAACCGGCCCAAGATCATACCTCGTTCAGTGCCCTGACGACAGACTTTGGAAGCGCCACATAGATCAACTACGATCGCGGCTACCGTTGCGCATTTCCGAACTCCCTTATGACCAAACTGAGAGGGGGGGGATACAAAGGAAAGCGAATTACAATTAGAGGGAAACCTTTTTGAAGAAACTGATAATGGAACTGAAACGCAGGAACAGGAACCAGGGACCGGAGTGAGTTAACCTCAGGGAGTGGCCAGTGATATTGGTGATGATGGGAACGCGAACTTGGAACCAGAGGCACCCCTACCATTAAACAATGATCTACCTCAGCAGAAGTGCAGCCAACAGCCAGGCACTTTGTGAAAATCGAAAAGACTAATAAAACAGCTGTCCTACCTTAAGGACTATGTAACCGCGCCCCGTGGGTAGAAGCCGGGGGAAAGGGGTGTTGTGAATGAATAATACCAATAAAGTATATTGAGCTTGAAGTCAAGTGCAAAGGTTCTGGCCCTGCACTTCTGATTGGCTGTTAATGGCAGGATCGGATTGGTCCATTCAGGAGCATCTGATTGGCCATTAACAGGCCATTCCCATTGGTTAACGGAGCTAGCGCTCCAGGTTTGCTATTGGTTGAATAGTTAATAAGTTGCCTATATAAGGAAGGCTTAGCAGCTCTCCATTTTGAGCTGTCACAATATACAAATAAAGAGTTTGAAGTTCACTGTTCTACCGGCTCGTCTCCATCATTTGCACCCATGCTCCAGACTTAACACTCCTCATGTCTTAGATGCTATCTTACCAAGAAAAGAAACAAGAATAGTATCAATACATATCAAACATATCAAACAACAGAGTAAAAAGTTATGGTTATCATTTTGTGAGGATAATTTGAGCTTATCATTTTGGGGAGTAACAGCAAGATTTTGACATAGATGCCTTGGTCCCCAATCTAAACCTCTGACCCAATAAACCCATTTCCACTCAGAAGTCGTTGTACTTGTATAATGACAATACAGTTCTTTTTATGTTCTTATCTTATCTTATGCTAAGGATGGAATAAATTTTACAGGGGAAGCAGAGACCCTGATTAAAAGCCTGAAGAAAAAGTGGAGCAGGAAGTGTGAGAATCTACTTCTAAAGAGTGGAAAATGCTGTAAAAAGGACAAAAGAAAAATACAACACAAACAACACGGGAAAGATATTAACATTAGTTCCACAGGGGGAAAAAGAAGAGGAACAGAAAGAGGAGGGGGCACAGCTAAAAACAGAAAGCACTGCCATTCTCTGAATAATGGAAAAGAAGCTTTAATAAAGAATGTGAGGAACACACTATTCAGGGTAAAGAAGTCAGTGTAGAAGATCTAAGACTGTTACTGATTAAAAAGCAATTGTTAAGAGAGAGGAAAAAAACACAGAAAGAAATGAAACTTCAAATCAGCCAATATTCTCAGACTTTAAGGGAACAAAAGGAGCCACACGTTTTCCAGCTGAGAGATGAAGAAGCTCAACATCAGCATGAAAAGGAAATGTTGAAATTTAAGGATTAGAGCAGCAGAAATATAATGATACTTCCAAGGATCTTCTTCATGTATGCCTGGGGAAATGCTCACACCTTTTTGTCAAATTTTCAAACAGCTACTGGAACACACAAACTGAAAAAGACTCCGGAAATCCACCAGACTGGACAGAGAAATACAATAAACTTTTTCAGAAATGCTATCTTTAAACAAACTGTATACAGAAGGTTAACAATGGGACCTAATTATTATTATTATTTTCAGAAACTGTTTAGATTTGAACTCCAAAGTAGGCATTTTATGTGGAGTTCCTATTAACTCTTCAAGAAATAGTTAGATACAAGGGAGCAATGTTTGTGGAGAGGGGGCGTCAAGATGGCAACCACAATCAGATGGTTATAGCCCTGGTCCTTTATATAAAAAGGGATGGAACTTTGATTATGGGATTGTAGCCACCATCTTGATATTTTTAAAACCTGCACAGACATCCCTAATAGATTAGACCAAGGTGGACAATATTGAAAAGATGATGTATTGAATAAATTTGAGGCAATGTTATTTTCATTTTACCTATTAAATAAAGATTAAAAATGGGTGGAGGGACTACAGATACTAATCAATAATGAGGATAGCTGAGATAGCTGACCACTTTGCGCCCCCCAAAAAAGAGGAGTCATGGTTCAGATTTTGTAGATCCGAAACGGAGTAATTTCACAGAAAGAGAAATTTTCTCTTTTAAAAAGTCAAAAGAAAATCAGCCCTTAGCTTAGATCATGTGTAGCAAATTATAATCAGTGGTGGGATTCAAATAATTTAACAACCGATTTGCTGAGGGTCAGGTTGGCTGTTGGTTGGAGGTATGGCCTATCTCCGTCTTCCAGCTCTGCCGCACATGTGGGACGAGCCTCCCATAATGACCACCCTAACCCTGGGTGAACCAATTGTTAAAATTACCCCCACACCTATCAAAGTGGATTCTATGTGCTACGCTGAATGGAGAAATGGGCAATGGAGCAACCAGCATGAGGAAAGGAGGGAAAATGGCTTTCTCCTTCTCTCATGCCGGCCACTCCATTGCCTGTTTCTCCATTGCAGCACAGCACCCAGGATCCACTTTGTTAGCAAGAGATGGATAATTTAACAATCGATTCAGTTGAACCACTGTGAACCATCTGAATCCCACCACTGCCTTAATGAGAATAGTAGACACAGATACCTGGTGGGAGGACCAGAAAGGAAACATCTGTATGACAGTGGCAGAGCAGAAAGGAGTTTGAAGCACAATAAATATAATAAACATCCATTCATAACATTTATTATTGGGAGGAATATCAATATCAAACAATATCTGTGTTTGTGCCACTACCAGGAAACAAAGACATTTGGGAGATAGTGAGATAATTAACTAGATCTCTGATGCTCACTAGGAAGCAAGAGGTATAGCAGGAGAAGCTGTGGAAGAAAAAAAAAGGCAGAAGTAGTAAAAGAAACTGATGAAGTATTTCTGGTTATTGGTAGAGCACACAGGGAAGCAAAGATAATAGCAGAAAAGACTGCAAAAGAACTTGTGGAAGACTTGGGGAAGTGCCTCTAGAAGAAAAGACACTTAAGGAAGTGCCTCTAGAAGAAAAAGACAAACAAAAGAAACTGAAATTTTCTTTGGGCTGCTAAAACAAACAATAGAGAGTGCAGTAGTTGAGATACTATTGAAGGCTTTACATGATACAATAAGGGGAAAAACAAATTGAGCGCTGTTATGAGAGAAGACTGCCAGACCAATAAGGTGCAAAAGCAAGCCAGTGATTCTGGAGAAAATGAAGATTATTGCAAGGCCAGAGGTATCAGATTTGAAACAGAAACTCAAGAGGTAGCTGCCACCTGGTTTTACAATATGTACAGAGAATTTAAGAGTCTCAGGAAATGATGAATTGGTTCTGAAAGTAGCCCTGATTGGGGTTCTTCCCAGGGTTCATAAGAAAATGGAAATGGTGTTATTTCAACAACCTCAGTGCTGCAAATTGCTGACAAAAGTAAATGCATTTTCTCATGTTCCTAGATAAATAAGGAAATCAGAGGGGGAAACCCAAAATTTAAATCATAACATTTCTTCAATCCTTCATGGACCCTCTGTGACAACATCGCAGCCTCCCCAGAGGTCCACAGGTTGAGAACCAGTAGACAACTTGCTGGAATAATAACAAAAATGGGGAAGAAAGCATATAAGAAAATTGTTTAATAATTAAAATAAAAACAAAGATACTGGTGGGCCCTTGTGACAATTGTTCTGTGACTGTTGTTGATTTACCTTGTTAAAGAGAAACCTCTTACATTTCATATATTCCTTCAAATAAGTTAATTGCAAAACAGCATTTTAATTTTATATAATTATGTTCAAGCATTATAGAATTAGGTTAATACTCTCAATATTTTATTAATTAGCTTTAAATAATTAAATATATGTTAAAAACTACAGATTACTGTTAAGATCCAAATAATGTATAAGTATCAACAGCCATAATTAGCATAGCATAAATTGTAAAATAAGAATAAAAATTACAATAATTTCTGTCTAACCAACTGAATATATATTCTATGTTCTCACTTAACAGATTGAAGCCTGAATATTAAGACTGTTTTATTTATTTATTAAACAAATTTATATGACTGCCTATCTTACCTGTGAATCTCTAAATCAGGTGTGGGGAACAATGGTCTTTTTATGATTTGTGGACTTCAACTCCCAGAATTCTTGGCTCTGGAATTATGGGAGTTGGAAGTCCATTAGTCATAAAGAGTCCATCATTCCCACCTCTGGTCTAAATGATGAACAAAGTTAACAATAGAGTGAACCAACAAAATTAGAAAATCAAAGCGGTGGTCAGAAATGGCCACCACAAAGAAGAACTCGACCAGAAAAGAATGTGCAGGAGGAAGATAAGAAGAGAAAGTTTTGGTTGACCGGGTCAAACAGCAAAAGCAACAAATAAGGTACCCTGGAATTTAAACTTAACAACATTGTTCCCAAAGAAGATTTTGAAGCAGCGAAGAAGAGAGAGAAGGGAAAGGATTAGGTTTTTTTTTCTTCCCTTCCTTATAATGACAGCTAAGAGACTTAAGCAAGAAACTGAAAAAAAAATCCACTTTGACATTAATAGTCATTTAAGCTGAAAATAAAAGTCAAAGGGATAATAAAGATTTCTGGACATTTAAAAGTTTTTAAAAGCTGGAAAGGAGGAAAAAAAGAATAGAAGGGCAGGATCTGGAAAAATGGAGAAGACTGCCTGGAATTAAGGAATGGAACTATAATTAAAAGTAACTTACAGTGAAATTTTAAAAATATTCCTCAAAGATACATTTTAATGGAAACTTGGTAACAAAATAATAGAACTCCAGGAAGAGAAAGTGGAAAAAAGAAGCAAGTAGAAACAGCCCTGGATTATTTGGATTACTTGGTGATTTTTGGTTTTTGCATCTAGATGACTAAAATTAACTGGGTGGTTGTTTGAAAGTTTTTAAAATGGTATCACTTAGAAGAACTGAAAATGGAACTTTAAAAATGGAAAGAAGATGCACAAGAAGGGAGACATTATTTTGGCTTCGTGTTTCAATTCTTAGAAATGGAGATCTGGAACTATGAGAAGCAACAAGAAACGCTTACAGAACAAGAAGATTGGGACAAAGAAGAAGCCATCTTTAATGATCAAATAATTTTAAGTGGGGGGAGAGAAAAGGGGGGAAAGAGAATGAATGGTTTAAGATTAGAAAAAATAACCAAAAAGAAGAACAACAATTTGAAAGATAAGTATAATATTAGAAAGCAACAGAAGAGGGGATTACAGATGAGAGTTAGAAGTAGAGAGACGAGGGGGTAAAAAGGGGAGGGATAAGAAGAGGGGAAAGAAGGCAAGGAAAAGAAGTTGTAAAAGACAGAAACAAGAAATGGAGAAACAGGGAAAAGATATAAGGATTGTAACCATAAGCTTGTTTAGAGATGAAAATTTAATTGTAAAAGGGATTCTGCAAAGGTACATAAGATAGCTTTGTTATATTACAAATAGAAATAACTTTTGAAAATATGATGATGGATAAAATATTTATTATAACGCAGTGGGATGTTTGTTAATAAATAAATAAATTAAAATAATTGAGAGAATTAAAAGGGAACATTTTTAATTATTAGTAATGTTTTATAAAAATATAAGTGAGAAATATGGGGGGGGGAGAATTAACTATGGAAAGTTTATAAGTATTCCCAAGGAAGTATGATATTCAATTGAAAAGAAATGTTAAAGATATTAAGATTTTAATGCATGTTAATGATAGAATTGAATTGGAATGGAATGTGTTTCATTTACATATATATATAATTTTTTCTTTTTAAGAATATAGTGTCTATTTTAAGAATGTACCAAGCAGAATTAGATTGGAAGTTATGTATTATATTGAATGCTATAATCTTAAAGCTATACATTGAAGCTTAAATAAGTGCTTGAATGGATAAAATTAAAGGATATAAAGGTGTCATACTCCAATTGGTAACTACAGGGAAAATTTGCTTAATAAGAAAAGATAATGTGAAATTGTAACAGGACAGACAAAATATAAATATAATGATTTGAACTGAGATAATTAAAACAAAGTTTGAGAAAATTAGAAGAGGGGAAAAACTATGTAGAAAATATAAAATGGTAATAAGATATGGAATAGAATATAAAAATGAGCATGAAATTGAGTTTTGTGTCTGTATGAAGAAGTGATAACCTGGGACCATGCTATTTTCAAAAAAGATGTTTTATTTGTATTTTGTTTTTGTGAAAACCCAAACAAACTTTTCAAAAAAAATTAGAAAATCAAGTCTTGATCCATTCGGAGAAACCTAGATTTAAGATACGGTACCATCCTACATGCAGAATTATCATATAAAATTGGTTTCCAAGTTGAAATACACACGTCAAATTTAATTTTTATACGAAAGGTTGTTATAAACATCAAAGCATATCTCCAGGATTCAAATAGGCCCTCTTCTAAAGAAACTATAGGTACTTTCTAGTGGTAGGATTCAAAAAATTTTACTACCGGTTCTGTGGGCATGGCTTGGTGGGTGTGGTGTCGCTTGGTGGGTGTGGGTTGGTGGACATGGGAGGGGAAGGATACTGTAAAATCTCCATTCCCTCCCCACCCCACTAACCTGTTTTCCAGCTCCATTCTCTTGTCCGTGGCAACAAAAGAAGACCCAGCCAATCATCTGGGACTTGGAAGGCAGAGAATAGATGGGGGCGGAGCCAGTCAGATATGATATTCTGAACTACTCAAAACTTCTGCTATCAGTTCTTGGAACTACTCAAAATTTCCACTACCGGTTCTCCAGAATTGGTCAGAGCCTGCTGAATACTACCTCTAATACTTTCTAGTAAGAAATGCAATGCATCCTTCCAGCTGTTATCATATAGAAAAATTGCTTAGTAGACTTGTGTAGATATAAAGCTTAGTAATGTCTAATAAAAACATGTTAGATTATAAAGGAAATTCACCTTTTAGAATTTATATCATTTAATTACAAATCATTTCCCCAAATTGTTGAACTTTATAGCATTCCATTAATTATACAAAAATGATCCAATCTGATTGCTACATCTCCAAGCAATTTTGGAGAACAAAAAAATTATCCATTTTAGCAATCAATAACTGGAGTAATACATCAGCAGTAAAACATCTTTGTTGTATACTTTGTTGTAAACAGGTATAAGATGTTCACTGCTGGTATATCATTCTACTACTGATGTCAGTTACATTCAATGTGGATTTAATTGAAATGCCATTGTGGAATATCAATTACTGTATCGAAATTCAGCATCCATTTAACCATTCACTGTTTAATTTGTTCACTTCCCAAGTCATATCTTGCTAACCATGAATTAGGCCCAGTAAATGCTTTATTTTGCAAGTTAGAAGCTTTTGAATTCAGTCAGGTCTCTAAGTATTCTCCCTTGTTTTTGCCATTCTTTTAATGTAGTTTTTATTTGAAGTTACCATAACTGGCTGGAAGGCTTTGAGCATTCCAAAATCTCAGCAGAATTCATCTTTGTCTTATAAAATAATCAAACATTGCAATTTAATTGGTTAGTTCTCTATTGAGTACATTTCTTTGTGCTTTCCTCTTCATGAAGAATATTTAGTAATGAGGCATGAGGGTATCCTTTGGACTGATTCATTCTCTGCATTTATCCCAGGGTTTTAACATGCCGATTATGATTGCACAATCTCTTATAGACTGTTTATTTCTGTCTGCATTGCCCCAGGGATATTTGGACAGACCATTAGAGACCAACCAACCATTAGGTGACATGGACATGCTCTAATCTGCAGTCCAAGCTGCTAGCCTGATTATAGAATCTTAGAATGTGGAGCTGCCAGACTACATCAGCCTTTCAAATCCTGTAACAGCTTGAATTTAATCCTCAGTCTTTTATTGGGGCATCTAAAACTTGTTACTTGTCCTGCCCGTCATTTTATATCTTATTTTAAAGTTTTATGGGAATTGTTTAAAACAGAAATTCAAGCCATGGCAGAACAGTCACCTTCACAGCCACAATTCTTCTCAATCAAAGCAGTTTCAATATTCTTCTTGAAATATCTACTACTATATTCTTCCAGATCTGTAAAACAATAATTCGCAAATAGCTTTTTTAATTAATTTTGGCCAATTAGATTTTCAGATGTTTAACTATTTAGCAGCAATACTAAACCCCACTACTTGGTACCAATATTATTCAGTTAAGCCTCAAGTTATCATTTCAACTGTATCCAATATCCTAATATCAAAGCATATTGCTGCATGTATTTCATTAGCAATTCTAAAGAGTTCTTTGGCTGAGTAATTAAATCACAATATTCTCAACATATAATTTCAATGTATGTTTTTGAGTTGCTAATTGAATTCCTGAGATTTAGTTTTCTTCATTTTCCTTACTCCAATGCCAACAAGATTAAAGAAAGAGACAGTGTTTTATTTGTTTTTAACCTACTAATGTAATTGTTTAATTTAATTGTTCATAATCAACTAGCGTAAATGAGTGACAGAATCTATGGTATCTCTTCCTCATGTAAGGTATTATGCTACCAGGAAAAAGATTAAGAAGAAAAACATTCAATATGCAACCCAAATATAAACCCTGTTATCTTGTTTATATTAGGGTGGTAGCAAAAGCATTTTAAAGTATATCCTGAAATCACCCATGATCAGGTAAAGCCAGTTTCTATATGCCCAATCAACTAAGGTAAACCAAGTGTTTTTACATTGTGTGCACAATTATTAGACAAGTTGTATTTTGGATGATTAATCCTTAATATTGAGCAACTACAAGTGCCCTTGATCAATCCAAAATGTTAATAAATCTCAAATCTGAATATTTAAGAAAATAAAAGTGAAGTTTGGGTTTTCTTAGGAGAATATCTATGCGTGCAAAATTATTGGGCAACTATTAGTGTGCAGAACTATTATCCAACTAAATGAAAAATGAAAATTTGCCCATCTCACTCATTTATTTGCATATGGTAAAGTGAGAATAATAAACAAACAACTCAAAATGTACAAATAAACATTTTTGACATTTCACACAAAAAAAATCAGTGACCAATATAGCCACCCTTCTTTTTAATAACAGCCATAATCCTTCCATTCATGGAATCTGTCCATTTCTTGATTTGTTGATAATCAACTTTTTGTGCTACAGCAACCACAGTCTCCCAGACACTGTTCAAAGAAGTGTACTGTTTCCCAGTCTTGCCATTTCAACTTCTGTGTCTTGTTCAATGCTTGTCGGGTTTCAGCTTTCCTTACCTTGGCCATATCTCTGAGCAATGCACACCTTGTACTTCTGGGCATTCCAGGGAGGTTGCAGTTCTGGAACATGACAGCACTGGAGCATAATGGGTTCCTGGTAGCTTCATGTTTGATTCTTCTCAAATCTTTAGTGGTTAATTTGCATCTTTTTTTCTCAACACATTTCTTGCAACCCTGTTGACTATTTGCAACAAAATATTTGATGGTTCTGTAATCATGCCCCAATATTTTAGTCATTTCAAGAGTGCTGCATCCCTCTAAAAGACGTTTTACAATTTTTAACTTTTCAGAGTCAGTGAAATATCTTTTTTGGCCCATTTTGCCTGAGGAAAAGAAGATGCCTAATAATTATGTACACCTTGATATGGGGATTTCCTTAGGTCACACCTTCCCTCATTACACAAAAATGCATCACTTGAAATGCTTATATCCACTAAGCCAGAGGTCTCCAAACTTGGCAGCTTGAAGACTTGTGGACTTCAACTCTCAGAATTCTCCAGCCAGCTATCTGGCTGGAGAATTCTGAGAGTTGAAGTCCACAAGTCTTCAAGTTGCCAAGTTTGGGGACCCCTGCACTAAGCATTCAAGTTTATACAGCTTAGAGGTGGAAAATATGCATAAAATGATGATAAGGTCAAAATACCTACTTGCCTAATAATTGTGCATATACTGTATGTTCACATCAGGGATAGCAACTTTTTCATTTTAGTTGTGTGGAAGACTTTGGGGACCCTGTTCCAATGTTGGTGGAACTAAGTGGAAGTGGATGGAGTTCCCCTCTGCAAGACATCTCTAAAATATGCCTATTCAGATATAACTTGGGGTGCCAGCTGAAAATGATGTTGTTTTGCACACCTCCTCAAGTGAGTCACCCAAGGCTGCAGCTTCATTGCACAGATTTAAGCCACAGGTCTGTGAAAGCTTCTAAATGAATCACCTCTAAAACAAAGCAGGCACCTGGCTTCTATTACCTCAATTTGAAGCTTCTTCATCTAGTTTTGATACCAGAATAAACTTCTGAATATGTGAATGCTCAAGTCTGCTAATCTCAGGTGTATGTAAGGAGCCAGGTGGGCTGAAAGAGCCTTTTCCACATGTTTCAATAGAGGAGAATATATTTAAGGTTGCACTGTGGAGTCCTTGGTGCTGTCTAGGTTTGTGTAGGGGGAATTCAGGCACAGATCCATTTGAACATGTGCAACTCAAGCACAGAAACTTTTTTTTTTGGCAAATGGAACTGTCAAATGTGACTTAGGGATGATATGAAGTACCGTATATCAAAAAAGCCTTTGACAAATCACGTTGTGTCACCTCACAAATTACATAGAAGTAGGCTCTCCATTTGTATTCTCCCTGACAAATCCAAAATATCTGCAGGTGCCTTTTTTTTCCTGTCACACAGAATGTTTGGATGAATTGCTGTTGACATGCTTTTATCCTATACTTACCTATTCAAATAAGAAAGTTCTATGAAGCTTCTTTGTTTGTAAGTAGGATTGCAGGATTTTCAGACTGAATTAAGAAGCAAGCAGAATCAAGAAGCATTGATTGCATTTGAAAACTAGCAAAAACCTCTGAAAAAAAATGCTTTCACTTCCACTTCTCTTCATCTAAGCATCAGCTAATAGATTACAAATAATCTGTTATATACAAAAAAAAAAAAAAACCAGCAATAGCAGGACCATTATTTTAGCAACAACACCTCCAAAAGTCTCTGGGTACTGCACCAAATAACTCCAATAACCCTTTATCAGAAAAATATTCCCTTCTTTGACAGAAGGTCTAGGGGAAAAAACAAATTTAGTCCAGGAGAATACCATGAAGGCATTCAAAATAACTATGTTAATTATAACCAAGAATCCTTGCAGGGTAAGCTTTTATGCAGGATTGAAAGCAAAGGAATGGTAGGTATGAAAAATTGGCACTCCAAATGAATCCCTTTCCTACTCCACAGTCCCTTAAAAGCAATTGAGACCACCTCATGATTATCTTAATTTCTGCTACCCCTTGCAATGCTAACACCAGGGCTATAATGATTGAACCTTTACGCAAAAAGAAGTGAGATGGAAAGCGAGGTAAGGATTCCCAACAAGATTTGTTTCAAGCAAAAAATATCTAGCTTTCCTGTGACTGTAGATACAGCTCAGTTGAGATAGGAGGAAATGGAAACTGTTTTCAGACCCGGCTTCAGTCATCAGATACTGAATGGCAGAAATAAATCATACGGAAATATCCTGCTTTGATACAGTGCACTCAGAAAGTATTCGACCCCTCTTCATTTTTGTCAATTTTGTTGCATTGAAGCCTGATTCTACAGTAGTTGTTGTACATATATGGCCCAGTTTACAAATAGCATTTAGTAGTTTTGGGGTTGTTTTAATGTGATATATAAATCCAGCCATTATGCTTACTATTAACTTAGCCACTGTGGCCTGTTCAACAAATCATAATTTAAAACATTCTGATGTTTTGCAGTGTTGTTATTAAGTTATTATTCATGAATTTAATTGATGCCCCTGTGCCATATTAGAAAGAACATAGTAAAATAAATGCACGTAATTTAAAATAAGCTACAAAAATGATTGTTGCTAAAGTGGTAAAATCCCCTTGAGCCTGCAGGAGATACAGCAGAAAGTAATTTTATTTCATGTTCTGTTTGGGTATATTAGATATATATAGGAGAAGGGGAAGGGGAAGAAGAAGAGGAGGAGGAGGAGGAGGAGGAGGAGGAGGAGGAGGAGGAGGAGGAGGAGGAGGAGGAGGAGGAGGAGGAGGAGGAGGAGGAGGAGGAGAAGGAGAAGAAGAAGAAGAAGAAGAAGAAGAAGAAGAAGAAGAAGAAGAAGAAGAAGAAGAAGAAGAAGAAGAAGAAGAAGAAGAAGAAGAAGAAGAAGAAGAAGAAGAAGAAGAAGAAGAAGAAGAAGAAGAAGAAGAAGAAGAAATAAATATTATACAGTACAGAAGCAATCATGGATCAGGTAAAATACTGGAACAGGTAAAATATATATCTGAAGAAAGAAAACCACAGGTCCATTTGAAGTGAATAGATTATCTATGTTGGCTTGCAATTTTCACCATAGGCACAGTCTTGCAAAAGCTCAGAATGATCTATCAGCACGTCTGAAGCAAAAATTATCTCCAGCTATCATGAGAAACTCTTATGAGTAGAACAAACTTTGTTTAGGACAATTGAAAATAGTACAAAACAAAAATGAAACTGTAAGGAAGGCACTTCACGGCTACCAGCTAAGGGTTAATTTTGCTATTTGGTTAGTTCCTCTGTGCTTTCTCTATGAAAGTTCTGGCTCTGAAGAACCACCATTAAGTGTGAAGTGTTCCCTAGCAACCAGACTGAAGAGCCCTTCAATGTTTCAATATCACATATCTACCTAGATTTGTGGGATCTTGGTGCTTCTTCTACTCGGAGAGTGAACCACATTGCTTCAGTGTGATTGCCTATCACATTTAATACCATTAAATGTTCAATGGGCTCGGTTTCTTCACTTTACTATTAGTTGACTAAACATCACGGCAGCTGTTTCTACTTATTTTGCAGATGTATTTTTACTTTTAATAGTTTTATAATTTTAGAATTGTAAACCATCCAGAGTTGAGTGGTTGAGTTGGATGGCTATCAAAATTGAATGAATGAATGAATGAATGAACGAACTAATGCTGTGTCTACCTGAGTATCAGGTATTTTAGATACTATATGATTATAATTTTCCCCCCAACAGTTTTGTATTCATTCATAATCACAGCATGTCCATAACTACTATGACTGTGTCCAAAAACAAATTCCAAAGGAAAAGAAAATGCAAAGCAGTGAAGATCTCAAGCTAGGAAGGACTAAACAATGTAAACAATATTATGAACTGCAAACATCTGAGAGTCAGCACAATTTAGAGAGTAAGGTGCTGAACTATATGTGGAGACTCTGGTTCTAGTCCTCCCTTGGATCTTTCATATTCAATGAGCCAGCCAAAGAACAAAACCTTTGCTTGCATGATGGAACCAGAATTAGGCAAGTCCAGCGCAGAGCAAGTCGACCCAGCAACTAAGCATTTAAGAACAATAATAACAAGAAGCTGCAGAAATTTAAGATGGAAATAGTCTTGTCTAGAGGTGGAAGATGCTCGATACAAATAGGCTAATAGTCTACCTTGCAAACTTAAAGATTAAAAATAAACAGACAGACTTTGTTGAAAACAACCATGTTTTTTCACATAAATATTGCAATGTTCCAAATTTTTGCAAGTTTAATTGTGATGTGTCTCTCTTCATTCTTATGAAGAGTGAATTAAGAAGGTTTCTTGCTTGAGCCACTCTGGAATGTTATCACATTGTTCTGTGCTTTAAAAATTGCTTTCGATTCTTTTGTCTAGGTCACAGTTCCTGAATATATCTGTCAAGATCATCTTTCTTCCTCTTTACAGTACCAAAGTCCTAATTACTTGGCCTTTTAATCAGATCTGTGCTACAAAAGTGCAGGCAATCACTAAGTGACAGTAAACAGATACAGAAAATGCAAACCCTTGGTTGCCTTCTTGTGGACATTCAGATTTTTGCAATCCAGATCTGATAGTCCTATTTTAATCGTGTTTAGTATGCTTTTGTTATAGGTATCCTTTTCATGGTGTTGCTGTTCAGTTTATTACTTCTATGGTTTAAAATTTTACGCAAACTGCCTTTATCATACATACAGTAACTAAATTTCAGAAGTTTGTATATCTGCAGATATATACTCTTTGTTATCGTTTATTGTGTGATTTTTAAACTGTGCTAGCATGATAATCTGTTGAACTCAGGCTCAAATTTTAAATTTCCATTAAACCAAGAATCTCTCTTAGGCCAATTCTCAGATGGAACCCCAGATACTAATATAATTTAAAATAAACAAGCAAGCACAAAGATAAGCATTTAGGGACATGCATATGCAAGAGAGTTGCTTCTCCTTTATATAATTGGAATGCCATTTTAATTATGATGACCATTGCAATTTGCATCAACAGCACAGCTGATAAGTCAAAACAGAGTATGATAAGGTAAAACAACACAGGAAACTTTTATTCAAAAGGAAAAGATGGGGTTTTTTTTCCCCTGACTATCACTGAGCAGTTTGAAAAGTAAGATTGCAGAACTTCTATCTTCTGTGGGTAGTAACTGACACTTTTCCTTGCCCAACTCTCATGATCTTATCCAAACTACAAGCTCGGTTATCCAGAGAGCATGCACAACAAGACGTTATTTCTTCACATTGGGAAATGTTTGGTGGTGGTGCTTCCAACTACTGTTTATTCTTCAGACAGGCTGAAAACAAAGCAGCTGAGTAGCCTCCAAAACTGTCAGAAGGATCCACCAACATTTAGCAGAGAACAACCTGTCACATTGCTTGTGCTTGAAGGTTCACCCAGACTCCAGACCTTCCTCTTTCTCCTCCCATGGTGCATTTCAATTCTTGTTAATTATAACCTGTATTGCTCCCCGTCTCTTCTCTCTCTTTTTTTTTTTAGCCCAAATTTAACTCAGCCTACACAAACCTGGTGCCATCCCCACTGCTTATTACTGTAAATTATTGACCTCAGAAATGCTGAATTGTAAAATTGAGGTTACGGAAACCATGTACATGAGTTCCATTTGTTGAAGAATTCTTTCTCTTTTAAAACTAAACCATTGGCCAAATGGGCCGTTCTATGGAGTCTGCAAAAATGAGAGGAACTTCAGCTTCAGCTAGACATGGAGAAGTCTGCTCTGAAACATCACTGGGGTGACAAATTGGCGTTTTGATATGTGCCTGGATGGAAGAGCGCCTCAGAATTGAGTGCCTGGAGTGAGTGGAAACTTTAAATAGATAAATAAGCTACTAATTTTTAAGCTTTTACTCAAGTTCCCAATTCCCCCATTTCTGTTTCCAGAAAATACAAAGTCAAGGCAGTATGGAAAGAAGCACCCAGGAAGGTGTGTGGGGATTAATTATGCTTCTGTTAAAGGAATATTTCTTGTTGGCCATGATGGCCGTGGAAGTTGTTTTCTGATAGACACCTTTGTAATGGCAGTTGTTTGTAAAAGCATGTCTATCACACTTTCACAATGCCAAACGAGCCCATTGGAGCAAGGTTTCATGATGGTTCAAGTACTAACTATTTTTTAAATGTATCTATTATCATGTAATGGTGGATGAAATAAAGGTGAGGCAGAGTGGTGGGATTCAATTTTTTTTACTGCTGGTTCTGTGGGTGTGGCAGGGACAGGATACTGTAAAATCTCCACCTCTTCAGAGGTGGTATTTGCTGGTTCACTGAACTACTTAAAATGTCCACTACTGGTTCTCCAGAACTGGTCAGAACTTGCTGAATACCACCTCTGGTGAGGCCCTCAGTTTCAGATGGAGGTGGTACATCCTGTCTGGCCCTATTTGATCTTTGTGAAGTATACTTGACTTAGCACAAGGGTCTTCAAACTTGGCAAGTTTAGGACTTGTGGACTTTAACTCCCAGAATCCTGAGCTAATATGACTGGAGGAGGAGGGGGAGTTCCTACTAATAGCTTCTACTCAAGGAGCAGGTAGTAACCATGCCCAAAAAGATATTTGCACAAAACCATCTTATGTACTAGTTGCATCCAATCCTGGATCACAGTCCTAGTTGGATTAATTTGCTCTACTACTGTGTGTGTGTGTGTGTGTGTGTATGTAATATATATAGAGAGAGAGATAAACAGAATGTATGTGTGTATAACATATCGATAGATAGATAGATAGATAGATGATAGAGAGAGAGAGAGAGAATGTATGTATGCATGTATGTATATACATACATACGTGTGTGTGTGTGTGTGTATGTATGTATGTACTGTATGTAAGCATCTCTTTTATAAAGCCTTGCATGATGTGGGCCACTTTACTTGTGAGACCATTTATCATGATGTTTTCTACCAATCTCAGAAGATCCAATTCCAGGTCTTCCTTGTTTAAAACTATCGGCTAGTTGGACCCAGGAAGCAGCCTGCATTCTAGAACAATTTTCCTCCTAAGATTCAGATAGTCCTGATCCTGTTAGCCTTCTGGGAGGCCTTGAGTTCCTGACTGTTTGCCCAAGTATTGGCTCCAGCGTATTAGTTAGTTAAGATGTGTTGGGATAGGTTTGGAGTCTTGCCCCTATTGCATTGTACAGGCAACGTATGACCACAATTGGGTTTGGAACTTCTATTGCTAAGCGACATCGTTGTTAAGTGAATTATCATGTGACCACATCAACTTTATATGACTTTTAATTGCCAGGGTCATTAAGCAAATCACCAAAGCCATTAAGTGAATCCAGCCTCCCCTTTTGGCTTTGCTTGTTGGAAATCAATTGGGAAGGACACAAATGCTATTATGTGTCCCCTGGATTTCTGCAACCATCGTAAATAAATGCCAGTTATCAAATGCCCAAATAGCTGTCATGAGACTGTGGGGTTGCTATGACTGTCATAACTGTGAAGTCAGTTTTCTCAGTACTGTTGTAAAGGGTCACTTAACAAATGGTTGTAGGTCTAGGACTATCTGTATGTGATTACTTTATTTTGCTTTATTTTATATCTTTAGGAATGGTGAGCTACCCTAAATCATTAGGTTGAGGGCAGCTGTTTTTGCAAATTCTTTAAAATAAATATATTCAGTTGTTGGCTAGCAGCTTTCAAAGAAACATACTGCCACCTGCCCCTTGTGAAATGGTCACCTCATTGTGAGCAAGACACAATTTATGAAACAATACCCTTGAGACTAGCCTTGTGTGTTATTTCCATGGGACATTCAGTCCTAAATTGAAAGAAGCACAGTACAGGCTCATGAGATCAATCAAGCTGCTATCCTACCAACTGTTGCTTACTCAAAGCTATTTGTCTTTAAAGGGAACCATTCTCACATATTGACTTAGTGCATCCCACTGAAACGTATCCCATGTAACACATGTTCTTACTGTCAGAAAATTTCTCTTTATTTCTAGGTTGAATCTCTCCTTGATCAGTTTCCATCCATTATTCCTTATCTGGCCTTATCTGGCTTTGGAAAATAGGTTGACCCCCTCCTCTCTGTGGCAGCCCCTCAAATACCGGAACACTGCTATCATGTCTCCCCTGGTCCTTCTCTTCACATCCCCAATTCCTGTAACCCTTCTTCATATGTTTTAGCCTCAGTCCCCTAATCATCTTGGTTGCTCTTCTCTGCACTCTTTCTAGAGTCTCAACATCTTTTTTGTAGTGTAGTGACCAAAACTGGATGCAGTATTCAAAGCAGAATTCATGTACGCATGGAGGATTAAAGTGGGGTGATTTCCAACCTGAAAAAACACAGGTAAAGATGCACAATTCACACTAGAAAGGTGTGCTTCCAAACTGTTCTCATACATGATGGGACTGTTAGTTTCCCAGGCTGTCATTCTGATGTAGGCATAAGATTTTACCAGTCCAATTTTGAAAAAGAATCCATATACAGTACACAATATGTTGACTGTGTGGAACTGTACCTGAAGGCAGTCATTTCCTGCTTTTAGCTACAGGAAGTAAATCAAAGAAGTATATAAATCTAATTGTCACTGTCTGGAAGTTATTCTTGAATAACAGTCACAAACCTGAAAATAAGTGAACATTTCCATGCTATCTATCCAGACTAAACATAAAGGACATTTTTCAAGCTGTAATTTTAAGCAGGGAAAAACCAAAGCAGTGTTGCTCCTTCTTTCTTTCTTTTAAACATCTTAAACCTTTTGGTTTTTTTTTCTCTCCAAAAATGACAGCATAGGCTTTCCAAGTGGTCCTTCATCCAAATAAATTTATCAGATGAGGTTTTGTGGAGGATAAGCATAAGGATAGGAATACTGTTCAATTACATCTTAACAAAAACAAAAACAAATATTCCTAAATGAGATCAAAGAACCTGCAATGAGAAAAAAAAAGAATCACATAGAGGAAATCTTGGATTCATCAATCCTGCAGACACATGCAGGACACAATTTAAGGTCCTTGGAAGAGTTGAGCATCCAATATAAAGCTCTTTGAGCCATATTTTATCAATTCTACATAATATCAACTTTGGATAGTGAGATGAGTGGCATATAAATTGAATGAATGACTGAATTGAATCAATCAAGTCTGCTTTCTAGAATACAGGCAGATAAATCTTGAAAGTTTGATCCAATCACCAAAAAAGAAGACAAGAAGAGACTCTTCAAGATATGTTATTGCTTCAAGCAAAGGATAAGGCACTGCCTGAGCCCATGTCATATACAGGTAGTCCTCAACTTATGACCACAATTGAGCCCCAAATTTATGTTGCTAAGTAAGACATTTGTTAAGCAGATTTGCCCCATTTTATGACTTTTCTTGCCACAGTTGTTAAGTGAATCACTGCAGTTGATAAGTTAGTAACAGTGGTTAAGTGAACCTGGTTTACCCATTGACTTTGCTTGTCAGAAGACCTCAAAAGTTGATCATGTGACCCTGGGCCACATCAAAAGTCATAAATATGAACCAGTTGGCAGATATCTGAATTTTGATCACATGATCATGGGGATGCTACAAAGGTCATAACTGTGAAAAACGGTCATAAATCACATTTTTCAGTGCCGTTGCACTTTGAAGGTCACTAAAGGGACTGCTGTAAGTTGAGGACTACCCGTATATAAGTTGGAATTTAATCAAATGCTACCAACAGAGAGCTCTCTTACTATACATATGAGGGCAGTAGGCCAGATAAACTGTGCAGCATAAACTGCTGTGTCCCTCCAACCCACCAGAAAGGGAATTATCTAGGAGGTTAGAACAAGCACCCAACACTCTTGCCATTGTTGCCTGGCTTCTACCACCTACTACCTAAGGCAGTTGTTGCCTGTTATCAGGTGTCTCCCACCTTGACAACTTTAAGCCTGATGGACTTCAACTCTTCTGGGAGTTGAAATTCACCAGGCTTAAAGTTGCCAAAGTGGGAGGCCCCTGCCTGCTATGGTTATGCCAGCCCTGAAGAAACATATCTTTCTTCAATATCCATGAAGAAGTAAACATCTCCACGAGTCCATTCGGTCTTCGCAAACTATGGCTGAGTCTTCAAGAAATGATCCAACTAACTGTACTGCAGAACTAAGCAAGGCAGCCCATGAAATGGCCATGCCAGACAGACAGCCAACTTGTTGCAACCTGATTGGGAGCAGAACTAGAATATGTGCTGTGAAGTAGACTTCGGAAGCAAATATGCATTTAAGATGGTCTTGCGCTGTGACATTTGCCCACTGATCTACACTCCGAGGTTACAATGGAAATAATCATCTGCCAGTTTTATATTCAGTCCAGATTTCCCCCATGGTGGGTTCAGCTTCAGCAGAGTCAGGACAGGAAAGATTCTGCTGGCTTCATTCTTTGTTGCTTTTGCGTGTTTCCTTTTTAACACCTGAACTAACTTAAAGCAATTGACTTTGACATTTCTCTTTATTGCCAATAAACATGGGGGGGGGAGGTTTTTGGGTTTTTTTAAGATCATGATGCTAAGTACAAGTTGGCAACAGATAATAAGAAGGTGCTGTGTTTGTACAGAGAGCTCCAAAATTGCCTTGAACATAAAATGTGCAAGTTGAGGAAGAGCTTACTCTCTCCCTGCTCTAAGCTCCAGATGCATTCCTATGCCGTAAATTCTGGCCAGAGGCCAATTCCTCTGCTCCATCACCCTCCTGTGGCCTGGCCTGCATATCCTTTTACTGGAAGAATGGTAAACATATAATTGTAAGTAGCAATTGTTCTTCAAGGGCGGCCCTGTTGGAAAGGCACACACCAAAGCCCACCAGCAGGAAAAGATCAAGAGCAAACTTAGCCCATCATGACATCTTATATTGGAGCCAGTTGAAACAAAAATGGTTTATGGAAATTCTGTTTCCCACTCTGTTACATTTCCTGGCCTTGTCCTTTCATAGATGCAACTCTGAAGTACAACTGCACACCTAAAAGGCGTCTCAAGGCATGTATTCTTCCACTCTGCCAGAGGGATAGTATCAAGATCACGAGAAGTGTTACTACCGCTTTATACTGATTTGGTAAGACCAGGCATGGAATATTGTATTCAATTTTGGTCACCATATTAAAATATATATATATATGTTGAAATTCTAAAAAGAGTGCAGAGAAAGCAACAATGATGATTAGGGGACTGGAGGCTATCAAGGTATCAAGGTATCAAGGTTTCTTTATTGTCACTCCAATACATGACAGTCATATCATATATAGGGATGAAATTTCGTTCCCACTCTTCCACAGTACAGTAAAAGGTAAACAGACAATATACAATAAAACAATGGACAAGTAACACTAGTGCGACAGATTCAAGGGCAATAAAATGCAAGATAAAAAGTTAAAACATTAAAAATGCTGTAAGTACATTAAAAATGCTGTAAGTACATTAAAAATGCTGTAAGTGCAAAGTGCAAGGGAAATAGCAGCAATTGAGACACAATGTAAGTATGTGTATATATGTAGTGTTTAGTCCGGGGGCAGCGGAAACAGACTGGGGGGGAGAGCTGGCAGGGAGTTTAACTGCCTGACAGCCTGGTGGACAAAGCTGTCTCTTAGTCTGCTGGTCCTAGCCCGAAGGCTCCTCAGTCTCCTGCCTGATGGCATGAGGCTGAAGTAGCTGTGTGTGGGGTGGGTGGCGTCGCCTGAGATCTGGATGGCTTTGCGGGTCAGTCGTGAATTATAGATGTTGTGGATGGGTGGGAGGGGGGCACCTATGATCTTCTCAGTTGCTCTCACTATGCGCTGCAATGTCTTACGGCAGAATGCTGTGCAGCTGCCATACCACACAGTGAGGCAGCTGGTCAGGATGCTCTCAATGGTCCCACGGTAGAAGGAGTGCATGATGGGGGTAGGGGTTCTAGCGTTTCTCAGTCTGCGGAGGAAGTAGAGGCGTTGTTGTGCTTTCTTATGTAGTGATGTGGTGTTGGTGCTCCAGGTGAGGTCTTCTGTGATGTGCACGCCCAGGAATTTGGTGCTGCTCACTCTCTCCACAGCTGTGCCGTTGATGGACAGTGGGGGGTGCTGGGTGTGTGCTCTCCTAAAGTCGATGATGAACATTTATATAATGAACATTTGCAGGAGCTGGGTACATCTAACTGAATGAAGAGAAGGACTAGGGGAGACCTGATCGCAGTCTTCCAACACTTGAGGGGCTGCCACAGAGAAGAGGGGATCAAGCTATTCTCCAAAGCACCTGAAGGCAAAAAAAGAAGCAATGGATGAAAATTAATCAAAGAGAGAACCAATTAAGGAGCAATTTCCTGACAGTGAGAACAATTAATCAGTGGAACGAACTTGCATGAGAAGTTGTACATACTAATACATCTAATTTTTTAAAAAGCACTCAAATAAAAACAGTTAAATGAAAAGGGCTGGCTGCCACTACCTTAGGAGAAAAGTCTTTTTTCCCATTTACAATAAAAGCAGGCAACTCCTGTCCTTCCACAAGCTGCTCAACTCCAATGCCTCAGTTCCTTCATCCAGTCTAATGGAGATATTGCTGAAAGACACCTGGAGAGATGTAGCTTTCCCACTCCAGGGGTATAGGTTGCATATATGGTTTTAAAACGCTCCCCTCAAAATTTAGCAGCTAGGAGGGAGTTGTACTTCCTTGCCCAAGGCTGGTTTTGAGACAGTTTGAAAAAAAAAAAAATGGCAGGGACAGATTCCCAAATTCCCATTGGATACTTTTGTCAGCCTTTGGAAGACATATTGAAACCAGATGCTACCATGTTACCACATTTTGAGCCCAGGAAAGTGGGAGGGTAGAATCTCTTGGAGTATATGTAATTAGACAAAATAACATTCTTTTTGTAGTTCAAGGTCATGCTATTGTGTGCATAGCAGATAATCAGAGTTGGAAGGGACCTTGTAGGTCATCTAGTCCAACCCCCCACCCTACACCATTTCTGGCAAATGGCAGTCCAATCTCTTCTTGAAAGTCTCAAATGATGGCGCTCCCACAACTTCTGAGGGCAAGCTGTTCCACTGGTTGATTGTTCTCACTGTCAGAAAGTTTCTCTTTATTTCCAGATTAAATCTCTCCTTGTTCAGTTTCCATCCATTATTCCTTGTCTGGCCTACAGGCGCTTTAGAAAAAAACTTGACCCCTTCCTCTCTGTGGCAACCCCTCAAATATTGGAAGACTGCTATCATGTCTCCCCTGGTCCTTCTCTTCACCAGACTAGCCAAGCCCAGTTGCTGTAATGGTTCTTCATATGTTTTAGTCTCCAGTTTCCTAATCATCCTGGTTGCTCTTCTCTGTACTTTTTCTAGAGTCTCAACATCCTTATTATAAAGTGGTAAACAAAACTGGATGCAGTACTTTAGGTGTGTTCTTACTAAGGCTTTATAGAGTGGTATTAGTACTTCCCTTGATCTTGATTGTATCCCTCTGTTAATACAATTTAGGATTGCATTAGCTTTTTTGGCTGCTGCTGTACACTGCTGACTCATATTTAGCTGGTTGTCCACTAAGACTCCAAGATCCCTCTCACAGTTACTGCTATTGATCCTGGTTTCACCCAGTCTATATGTGTATTTTTGGTTTTTCTTGCCTAAGTGTAGGACCTTACTTCTCTCTACGCATACATAGAGGAAGTCTTAAGTTGCGGTGGATGGTGATTGGGGCATGTGATGTGATGATGGGTGTAGGGTTTGGGTTTGTAGATTGCTGGAGCGCTGACAACTTTATTTGAAATTTATTTGTGACCCATCTTGTATCCAAAGATAGTTTGGGAAACTCTCCCTACCATACCTTTTTATAAATAAAGATTTTTTTTAAAAAAAAATTGACTGTGAGGCTACATAGTTGCAATCTGGTAAAAATGAACGTCTGAGCCCTGAAAACAGAATTTTTATAAGATGCAGCACATGAAACACATCCCAGGGGGGAGGAACTTTTGGTTGCGGGAGAGGACGTCTGGTAGAAAGTCCCCCCCCCCCATGTGTTTCAGCACGAATTTGAATTTGAATCCGTTGAAGTATTGAGCCCAGAGGACTTGTTTGGCTGATAGTTTTTGCAGGGTCCTAAGGGCCTCCAGATTTTTATGGTCGGTCCAGACTTCGAACGGCCTCTGCCCCCCTTCAAGCAAGTAGCGCCTAGGTTAGCAGTGCCCATCTCACCACGAAAGCCTCACAGAAAGCACCACAGCATTTCCCTGAACTTGTCTATGCTTTCTTTCTTTCCCTAAAACTTCTAAAGATAATTTTATAAAAGAAAAGGGGGAAATATTGTGTTGAAATCTGCAAGTCATCTGTTCTAATCAAGAAACTATAATCCACATCTGTGGAGCTGTCTTGTTGTCCTTCCAAATATTTGAAGGAAGCCTGTTCATTTTGAATTATTATTTCACATATTCTCTGGCAATGCAAACTGCATCTATGGTCATAGAAAACTTGTTTCAACTGAAGCCCTGGCTTGAAAGAGTCACATGCCAGCAGCTTTCAAAGAAGGAAAATAGAGCAATACATTTTACAGATATCTTGGCTTTTCCCTCCAACAATCCCCTGTCTGCTCTCTGCCTAAATTACCAAAGCTCTTTTTCAAATGATTCTCTGCCAAAGGGTAAACAGCAATGCTAAACAATATTAAAATAAACATTTTTAAAGCATTTAAACATCCTTTTTTAAAAAAAATAGATGATGTTCTGAAGTATTTTCTGCATATTTTAAATATCATTTAAACATGGGGAGAAAAACATTGTCTAGATGCAAGTTCAAAACCCTGGAAGACACATGCAGGAAAATGCTGCCAAGTCCATTGTGTAAAGTGTATTGCTAGTACCTACAATAAAACTTGCTAATCACTTGATGGACCAGAATCTAGCAGAACGGTACATACAGTCCACCTTCTCTTAAGTTCGCAGAGAAAAGAGGTATGGATGTTACGCTATTCCATGCCTTCCTCTACAAGGTTTTACATGACTTCCATCCCATCCTCTTGGAGAGAGTATATTGAAACAGAATAATAGAATTGAAAGGGATTTTGGAGGTCTTCTATTCCAACCCCTTGCTCAAGCAGGAAACCCTATATACCATTTTAGACAAATCGTTGTCCAATCTTTTCTTTAAAACCTTCAGTGTTGAAGCACCCACAACTTCTAGAGGCAGATCATTGCATTCCATTAATTGTTCTAGTTGTCAGGAAATTTCTCCTAGGTTGGTTCCCTCCTTCATTGATTTCCCTCCATTGCTTCTTTAAACTATTTGGTGTAAGTGTAATATATTGCAAACATCCAATTCCTACCTCAGACAGACATTGTCCCAATGCAGAGTCCAATTCTTTCCACTGTCATGAAACCAGAAATGTACGATGAAAATAACAACAGTGACAGTTGGTCTAATGGTTGAAGCACCAGACTAGAAACCAGGCGACCTTGGGTTCTAGTCAAAGGTGGTATTCAGCCAGTTCTGACAGGTCCTGGAGAGCCAGTAGTGGAAATTTTGAGTAGTTCAGAGAACCGGTAAATACCACTTCTGGTTGACCCCACCCCTATCTATTCTCTGCCTCCCAAGTCCCAGCTGATCGGCTGAGTCTTCTTTTGTTGCCCTACACAAGAGACGGAGCTGGAAAGCAGGTTAGTGGGGTGGGGAGGGAATTGAGATTTTGCAGTATCCTTCCCCTGCCATGTCCACCAAGCCATGCCACGCCCACCAAGCCACACCCTCAGAACCGGTAATAAAAAAATTTGAATACTACCACTGGTTCTAGTCCCATTTTAGGCATGAAAGCTGGCTGGCTGCTTTTGGACTAGTCACTCTCTCTTAGCCCAGCCCACCACACAGGGTTGTTATTTGGGGAAAATACGGAATATTGGGTATGTTTGCCATCTTGAGTTGTTTATAAAAATAATAAAAGAGGGATAAAAATAAATTATAAATAAATAAAATCTGAGTAGAACTTCAAACATGTCAATTTCCTTGATAGAAGTTTTCTCTCCACTTAGTATTAGTCCTCCAAGGCTGAAATTTCATGCAGTTTCAATTCTGTCATATCATCTGCTGGATCTATCACTGTCTGAGGATAATGAACTGGTAAACTCCTTCAAAGAAACACAATCTCATTTGTTGCCTCTTTGCCTTCATTTCTAAATGGTCAGTCACCATGTGCAAGTAGTTATGGGTTTTATTACTTCCAGAAACTTCCTGCATGTGCTTTTCATCATCTCCCTCCAGTGGTGGTATGACATCCCAAACTACAGGCCAAAAGCTAATCACATTGTCTTGGTATTCTTGAAGCAACCTGCCTTTTCTACCACAGTTATTATTCTTTAATTAAATTGCAATGGCAATTAGCATGCTATTGAAAGTTTGCAAGACTTATTGCAAGGAAAGACTCTCCAGTAAACATGATCCCATTATTTTCTTTTGCCAGCAATCTTGAAAACAGCTACTTCTTTTCCATTTTTAATGCAGCTCTTCCCAAAATGTGGTGTGCAGACTACTGATTGTCTGAGAACTCCCTGAGATGGTCTGTTGATGAAGTAGAATAATGATATAATTCCTCACACTTCAATGTTACATTCTATACACACACACACACACACACACACACACAGTAAATCTTATTGAAAGTTTTAAAAAGAACTTAAAAACTAACACAAACCGATACAAAGAAAGAAACAGAGAAAGGAAAAGGAAAAGAAGGGATAAATAAAATAATGAAAAGTTTTCCAATTTCCTTTGCAGCAAATACAAGTTTGAGTACAAAGTTATCTCTGATTTTATGATTGCAAAAAAATTTCACCTCTTTAATTACTCATTTTTTTCAATCATTGAATGCGGTATCTGCCATCCCGCATCTGATGGGCAGCTCATGATAGGGAGCGAAGGGAAGAGAAACGACAGGAAGCGAGGTTTCCTCTTGATGAGTGCGCCCCGAATGTCTTGGCACACGCTCCTTTATTGTGCTTTTTTACAAGAAAATGATTTAATCAAAGCTCAAGTCAAACATGGTAATCTCATCAGGATGTGCATGTTTACAAAGCTGCATACTGGACAGATTATTTACAATGTGGATAAGCTTATTAACAACCATCTAGCTCCTTGTCCCTTGTACGTGCCTTGCAAAGGTCACTGAAGAGACAGAAGTTAATGATTACACGTGAATGATACAATGTTGCAACACATGAATGATACATAGTTGCAATGATACATAGTTGCAATGATACATAGTTACAACATCTCCTCTGTTTTTATTATATATGACGAGTCTTCTTCCTCGTCCGAGAAGACAGGAACCATTTTTATGAAATGTTCGCCATCCCCGTCATCTAGGCAAGAGTGCGACCCGTCAGCGCCAGGGTTGTCCAAGGAGCGGTAACTCAGCAATGACATTTTTTCATCCGGTGTTGAGGATATAACATGAGCTTGCAATAGCACATTAACATCAGCAGTTATGGAGGATAATTAATTTTTAAAAATTGCAATATTCTATTAAAACAACAAGGTCCTATAATACATATCAATATAGTGATTATTAATGATCCTGCCAATGCAGTTAAAAAGGTTGTAAGCCATGGTGAAATAGAAAACAAGCCCCCCCCCTCCGCTATCAGCATAAAGCTTCTTTAAGCATAGCACACAATCCCCCTTGTTTTAAAAAATAACAGATCTAAATCTTTACGATTTTGCAAAAGGGGGGTATTCCATGGGTACCTGTAGGGATATAAAATCATCAGAGTTATACACACAAGCCATACTTGAATGCAAAATGATTTGGATTTAACAATTTCATCCCCGTGGACACATGCCATGAAACCGGTGGAACAAGTCCAAACAAAATTATTGCCAGGGATAAATTACATTCCTTTCAGGCGTGATGTTAAAGTTCCTCCTGAAGTGGTGTAGATTGCAGGATATCCCCTGGTTGTGTGGGTGTGTCTGCCAAATCGAATTGAAGTGGTGGGTAGAAGTCTTCTATGCAAGAAAAATTGGTTGTAGAACTTAAACGAACGCCTTGAAAGTCAGTTATAGTCCAAGCAATATTATATCTTCTATGAGGCTTCTGCGGATCGTCATGGACAGTTCTTTTGAAGCATCGTTTGTTGACAGGATCAGAGTTCGGGTATGTAAAAACATCACAAGCAGGAGAGAGGGCTATGGACAAGTTAGTTGTAGAACATTTGCAAAATGAGGAGGGAATGCAATTAGTAGAAAAAGGATAATAATGACAATAATGACAATAAAGATTAATTTGGTAATTCATCAAGGATGTTAGTTGGGGTGGGGAAACCCATAATACAATAGAAGGACATTTAGGTCCCCCTATGTTTTAGATTGAATAGAGGAAAAGATTTTAAGGTTCCTTTCCATAGGAAGAGTAAAGAAGGAACAAAAGAGCGAGTCATAGAGTGTTCTTTAAATAAAACAGAAGTGACAGAGTGAAAACTACGGGTAGCATTTTCATGACGTACCCACGTGGAACAAGTATAATAGCCTTCTGTTAATGAAATGGTTTTAACACGAATAGTCTTTTGACAGGAAGCATAGGTTTTGTTGAAGTAAGGTAGAAATTGCAAAGAAGATATAGGCAAGAATATCAGGAAGAGTTTTAAGATACAGATGTAGCAGAGGAATTCCCATGATAGGTCTAACCGCCCTACCAGGGATCCAGCAAGTGATTTTGTC
Source organism: Hydrophis major (assembly GCA_033807585.1). Classification (NCBI taxonomy): domain Eukaryota; kingdom Metazoa; phylum Chordata; class Lepidosauria; order Squamata; family Elapidae; genus Hydrophis; species Hydrophis major. Next base: position 287,829,263 of record CM066328.1, read on the forward strand.
TGGCAGTAAGATCGCAGCGTAGCCTCGTCCCCAAGTGAGAAGCTCAGCGGGACTCTGCCAGGTGGGATCTGGCAATCTGCGATAATATACCAGAGGTCTGTTAGGCAGGGGGGAGGGGGAGGAAAAATGATGTGAAGCAGCAGAAGTGGGAGGAATGCCAGTCAGATTAAGAAAGTTTAAAGTGTAAAGACAAATGTTAAGAGAATTTTGCAATGCTGGGAGGTTCGGGGGTTTTGCCCGCAACGAATATCGATTAGAGCACGTTTCAGAGACAAGTTCGCTCGTTCCACAATAGCCTGCCCCTGGCTGTTGTAGGGAATCCCAAACTTGTGGGTTACATCCCATCTGTTACAGAAGTCCTGGAACGCAGAACTTGTATAGGCAGGTCCATTGTCAGTTTTGATTTCTTTTGGACGTCCCAGCGAGGCAAAGGTATGAATTGAATGATTGATGACATGTTTTACAGTTTCTCCCCTTTGAGGGGTGGCCAGAATAAACCCTGAATATGTATCGATGGAAACGTGCAAATATTTCCAAGGGGCAAAAGGTGGATACTGAGTTACATCCATTTGCCAAATTTCACAAGCTTTTAATCCTCTAGGATTTACTCCTATGGGAATGGAATGTCCTTGCTTACTACATGTGGGGCATTGTTGAATAATGGCAGCAGCTTCTGCCTGAGTTAGAGCAAATTGAAAAGTTATCATAACTTGGCGGGGGAAATTCAAACATACTCCCTGCTTCTATTTTATAATGGACTTTTAAAGCCTCCATAATTTTCCTCCAAGTGACCAAAATGCCAATAGGTGCACGAGGAGGACTATGGAGATGTTCACCAATTTTTTGCCAAGTGGAAATTTTTAAGGACCCTTCCTCTGAATAATTAGGACAATGTTGCCACACATAAGCCAATAATGTAGCAATAGGTTTCATTTTTACAGACGAGCCCTTTAAATTAGCAGAATATTTAGAAGAAGCGACTAACTCCCTCAATTCCTTCAGATGCTGCGTCTGTTGTTGAGAAAAGTTTCCACCCATACTTACGAAAGTCGAGACCGTGTTTCAGATCCGATGACATGTAATTCGCTTCAGGCCTGGCGATGCACAGCTCCCATCGAGCTGATAAGATATGGGCGCGTCGCTACGTATCCCATCATCTTCACTAACCATTCCTCCATTGTGGGCAATATAGGACCTTTCCACTGTTGAACATATAATAATCTTATTACTGTTGTCATATACAGAAAAAAAGTTCCATTACTTTTTTCTAGTTGCTTTCCATTAATTCCAATAGCCTCTGGTTTCAATTTTGCTACAGTCTTTAAAAACTTCTGAATATATTATATATTTGTATTTTTTTAATTGACATTTTTACATATATTTGAACATGTGCAAATATGTGTAAAAAAGTCAATTAGCCATGTTTCACACTCAAGAGCTACGGTGGTGCAGTGATTAGAATGCAGTACTGCAGGCTACTTCGGCTGACTGCCGGCTGACTTCACTTTGGCAGTTCGAGTCTCAAAAGGCTCAAGGTTGACTCAATATTAGGAATGTAAGTCACCTAACAGTTGGGTTGGAAATATGTAAACCAGGATAGCCATAAGATGGGGCCAGAAGCCTGGTTTCCCAGAGAGTGTTGCTAGTTGCTAGTTGGTTGATGTTTGCTGTTTTGGGTTCCTGCATTTCCTTATTGACTGTTGCTGATCATTGTTATTCTTGGATTTGATGTGAGTCTTTTACTGAATTGTTTATGATACTGGACTTTGTTATTGGATTATCCCTGGACTGAATACTGACTGCTATAACTGTGTATGACTTGGACTAGTTGTTGGACTTTGCTTAACCATTTACTGGAAGTAAAACCTACATTTTACTATACAGTGTGTCTGTGTGCTGGTTGTGTGTTATTCTTCACCACTCTCACTACGTCTCCCTGTATGCACTCATTCTCCTAACAGGGAATTACCTCAACACTCAGCCTTCCATCCTTTCGAGGTGGGTAAAAATGAGGACGCAGATTGTTGGGGGCAATATGCTGACTCTGTAAACTGCTTAGAGAGGGCTGTAAAGCACTATGAAGCAGTATATAAGTCTAAGTGCTATTGCTATTATGACCATTGCAGCATCCCCATGGCAATTGGCATGTGTTTATGACACTTGTAGTATCCCAGAGTCATGTGATTGTTTTTTTTAAACTTCAAACAAGAAATGGGGACTCCAGATTCAATTTTAACAACCATATTGCTAACGTAACAACTACAGTGGTTCACTTAACCTCTGTGGCAAGAAAGGTCATAAAATGGGGGAAAACTCACTTAACTGCCTTGCTTAGCCAATGGAAATTTTGGGCTTGTGGCCATAGTTGTGGTCATACATTGAGGACTAATTAAAAGTGTTCTATTGCACTCTACCCAGAGTCTCTATGTGAGGGAGATGGGTGGGTTCAAAAACTCATAAATAAATATATATATTTAAATAAATAAATAATGATTTCACACACACACACACACACGTCTATGGAGAGTCTCAGTCATCCAAGTCATGGTTGTCCCAAAGGTGCTTTTTCCAAGAGGCAACTGAACTTTGTTGTTGTTTTTCTTTGAAGACGTTTTGCTTCTCATCCAAGACGCTTCTTTATCTCATGAGAGCTAAAGAGCTCTTTAGCTTTAGCTCATCAGAACTGAAGAAACTTCTTGGATGAGAAGCGAAATGTCTTCAAAGAAAAAGAGAAAGTCCAGTTGCCTCTGAAAAAGCAACTTTGGGACACAGATGGACACACACACACACACACAAACCCAGGTGGCCAGAAAATGATCACAAAGAGGATCAGAAAAATGCTAAATTTTCACTGGGGTTGTCTGGGGTTTGCAGATCAGATCATGCAGCCTTATAAATACTGAAGGTAACTAGAATCAGACAGGCATTTTGGTCTCCTTTGGCAATGTGTGGCAAGCCTTATGTTCCAAAGGATAGAGCTGACAAGGCCTCGGAAGACTAAAGGAAAGCAAATATTGTCCCTACCTTCAACAACAAAAAAAGGAACAATTTGGGAAACTATAGACCTGATATCTATGCTGGGCATTGACCTCTAGTAGATGATTAAACAACATATTTATGAGCACGGAATGCATGAATTAACAAAAACCAGCAAAAAAAAAATAGGCAAAGGGAGTTACAAATAAATAATGGCAGGCTAACATTATCTCTGTCGTTGAGGGCTTAGCTGTTTCAGGGAAATATTGTGGACATTGTGTATTTTGATCTCAGCAAAGCTTTCAAGAAAATCTGTTATGATATGCTCATTAATGTTGACATATGGATTGGATGATAAACTTTTTGATGGGCGGATAACTAACTGAATAACTGCACCTCCAGTAGACAATATTCATAAATAAATTCCATATCAGCCCGGAGAGTAGTATCAATTGGAGTGCCATGAGACTCTGCTCTCCAATCTATGCCATTCACAGTTTTGCTAATGATCAAGAGGAAAGGATTGACAATGATCTCACATTGCCAGATGACACAAAACTAGGAAGAGTGGCTAACATTTTAAAAGAAGAAAAAGAAGGTTCAAAACTGAGGGCCTAAATGAACTGTGCAAAATTTAACAAGGGAAAATGTAAAGAAGAGATGGCTTGTGCCTTTAAGGCAGAGGTCTCCAAACTTGGCAACTTTAAGACTTGTGGACTTCGACTCCCAGAATTCCTCAGTCAGCACAGTGGAACTTTTGAGTAGTTCGGAAAACCGGCAAATACCACCTTGGACTGGAGATTTTACAGTACCCTTCCCATGCCATGCCCGCCAAGCCACGCCCACAGAACCTGTAGTAAAAAAAATGAATCCCATCACTGACTCTCTTGAATTGGCCAATTCTTCCAACCCGTCCAAATTATAGTGCCTTCCATCACTCCCCAAGAAATACAGCTGATTGACCTCCACAACCAATCCCACAACATTAAAGAGGCATCGCAATGCAAAATTAGGAGTTTAGCATTTTACACTTGGAACTTCAGAAATTCAGGTGGATAGATTTAGCAATTACATAAAGTATTACAGGTGTGCATCTCAAGCGGGTGGTTTTAGTAAATATTTTTGGTTTGCACTTTACTTCCCTTCTTCTGAAATCCTGCAGAGAACTAAGAAATCCAAGTCATAGATTTGCAGCTGAAAAACTATCCACAGACTTCCCTGTACTTATTCCAATGATTTATGGCATCCAAGGGTTAGAAATGATATTATCACTGTTGTGATATAATACACAAAGTATGCTAAGTGTCATCCAGGCCATTAATTTTCCACTACAGGTTTTTCTACAAAAAAAAATTCCAATAAGCTTAATAAATGCAACTACTCACATTTCCAAGGAAATCTAATGCCACAAGTTCAACTGTTCCAGGTGATGTGACAATCCACAATGTATAAATTGTTCAAAGCAACGTAGAAAAGATACAATTAGGGGACGGCTGGTCCTGTAACACCGAAAGCTGTCTTGAGTTGAGATAGGACTTCAATCATTGCCTAAGAAAAACCCCTCCCTCTTCTGCTTAAAATGGTGATATGGGTCAGTTACATGGGGGATTACTCTCCCTCTAATAAGTAATTTGAATGTTTTAGGTGTAGGCTCAGCTTTTGTCTGTTTTGTACAGATAATGGTTTTATCAAGGGAAGATATCTCTCACCTGGAATTCTTTGGTCAAATTAGTTAGCCTCATTTTTTTTTCCAAGTAGGTTTCAAGCAGTTTTTGCTAACAGGAACTACCTTGTACCTTAAAATATTGTCTGGACCATTATTACAGTAGTTAACATGAAATTGGTGGCTACCCAGAGGCTATCTGCTCAACTGTAACCCAACTGTGACATCCTCTCTCTAGGAATACCCAGTAGCCTCCTTTCCTTTTATCTCAAAATGATTATTCTAGCAGGACAACTGGGAATGTTGAGCTACGGTTGTGGCTACTTAAGCTACCACTGGCATCCAGATTGGGGTTGCTCATATGACAAAAGACAGTTCTGGGAGACATCAATAGCGACATTGATAAACCAAGGGAAAACCTTAGTTGTATCCCATTAAAATGTTAGCTGAATCTGTCATTTTTACTGCTTCAGTTTTTAAATGGTAATGGCCAACTGTCAGGGATATACACAATGTGTGTGTGTGTGTGTGTGTGTGTGTGTACATTGCTGCAATCTTGATTTTTTTTAATCCCACTCCCTGGATACTTCTGTTGGTTTGGGTTTTCTTTTATTAATTTTAAAATATAATTCTGATGCTTCCTTTGATTTCTCAGTGCAAATCAATTCAAAAGGTGGATTTTGTTATAAATTATTTAAATGATTAAATAGGTATACATGGAACTGTCTATGTGTTTTCAAAAAAAAATTGTATAGGTGGGCTTGGTTGCTGCTAATACAGTCAAGGCACTGTTAAGTGGCTAATTGTCCTGTAGCATAAAGCTAAAAAGTACCAAAGTGATCTTCTAATCTAGTCTTTCCTACATCGCTTCAGTTTAGGACTGTAGAAAGTGATGGTTCTTAGACTTGGGTTTTGGTTACCATTATTTTTTTCATTTTCTTTTTTCTTTCTATTATTTACGTAGCATTGTAAGCTGCTGCAAGCCTTTTGGGAAGCGGGTGCCATATAAATGGCAGAAAATAAAAATAAAAATAGAAGGCGAGAAAGAGATTGAAATCAGCAATGTCTAAATGTCCTAGTTTCAGATACAGGAAAAGACTAATCCAATAATCCAACCAGTTCATGATGTTACTATAGATTGAACCAAACAGTGTTCCTAGCTAGGATAGTCATGCTTCTTGAAACACTCTGTTCACAAAAGAACACAGTACTTGCAAGTAGTGGCAAAATCTATCTGGTATAGTGGTAGGGAGCTGGATCAGGGACCCTAGTTCAAATTGACCTTGGTATGGAAGTTATTTGGTAAATGTTGGACCAGTCCCCCCCTCTCCCTCCCCCCCTCCTTCCCCCTTCTCCCTCTTAGCCTACCTACTTCAAAGGATTGATGTGAAAAAGGTAAAATAGGAAGAGGAAATACTATGTACATTTGCCTTGCTTCAGGGGAGATGGAGGAATGGGTGTCCATCCAATTAATAATTGTAATGATATAAGGTAAATTGGAAATGGGAAGACATAGAATAGAATAGAATAGAATAGAATAGAATAGAATAGAATAGAATAGAATAGAATGCTTTATTGGCCAAGTGTAATTGGACACACGAATTTGTCTTGGTGTAAATACTCTCAGTATACATAAAGAAAAGGTACATTCATTAAGAATCAAGAATCATAACGTACAATACTTAATGATAGTCATAGGGTACAGTCAACAATCAAATCATACTAGGAAACAGTCAAGTGGGAGGGGATGGGTGATAAGGAGTGGTGAGAAGATTAAAATTAAGAGTAGCGTACACTTTGTAAATAGTTGAACAGTGTTGAGGGAATTATTTGTTTAGCAGAGTGATGGTTTTTGGGGAAAAAACTGCCCTTGTGCAGTGCTCTATACCTTTGTTTTGAGGGAAGGAGTTGAAACAATTTATGTCCAGGATGTGAGGGTTCTGTAAATATTTTCACAGCCCTCTTTTGGACTCTTGCAGTATATAGGTCCTCAACTGAAGGCAGGTGGATAGTAATTGTTTTTTCTGCAGTCCTAATTATCCTCTGAAGTCTTTGTCTGTCCTGTTGGGTTGCAGAACCAAACCAGACAGTTGTAGAGGTACAGATGATAGACTCAATAATTCCATAATATACTTTAATTTATAATAATAATTTAATTTTTAATTTGTATAATAATATACAAATAAAAGAACATCAATGGCCTTTTTATACATTTGTACTTCTGGCTATAGATGTTCTTAAGTCTCCTCCATCCTTGCTTTATAAAACGGATATGAAAAATACTGAATGAGACCAGTGCATATCAGACTTGTTTTAAGCAATGAAAATGAGACATAATAACACTTTTTAAAAGTATAAGAAGAGGATGCAGCCAAACAATTTCTGGGTCCTTGTTTATGCAAACAATGTACCAATTAATGCTAAGCATCCAGACCGATGAGTCAATGAGACAGACATTATACTCTTATATCCCCTTGATGCTACTTAGACAGTGATGCATTCCTTTCTTAAATACAATAGCTTGGAATGACATGGCTCGAATTTAAATTAATATGGTTAGCATTAGCGTGTTAGTAGATGGCTCTTCTTACTTAGCATTTATAAGTAATGTATAATTTTAGTACATCATCCATCACGATCTGAATTTTTACTGTAATTAATTCTGAATTGTGGTTCATCCAGTGATTAATCCTGCCTGATAATTAGCCTGCAGGATATGTTCTAATTTTATAAATTATTCTGAAGTTTTCAAAGTTCTCTGTAACAGATAAACTTGGGGGAAAATATGAATTCATCTATCTGTCTGCCATCATGTCTCAATATTTAAATAAAGTGATGACTACATAAGGTCCAATTCTTTGAAAAGTCTTAGAAAAGAGGCAAGAATCAACTTGGATATGCCAAAATCCCATGTTTAAAATCATGATATGAATTGGAGTTAAAAGGAGAACAGGTCTCCTGACTGCACACATATGTAACTGAAAATTTAGAGGGCCAAAAGTTTCTTATTCTGGCCTTCCTTAAAAGAAGGCATTAGCTGTGGTGTGGCTACATAATACAACTGCCTCTCATCTATGGACAGCTATAATGAAAACCATGAGGGGTCCTTGGTTCTCTCTGAGCTTCCTTATTTTCTTGCAGATGTTTCATTACCCAAGCTAGGTAACATTATCAGTGCACTGATGATGTTATCTAGTTTGGTAATGAAATATCTGCGAGAAAACAAGGAACCTCAGAGAGCATTAAGGATCCCTCATGTCAACCCTCAGGTACAAATATTCTTGTTTATTAATTAGAACTGCATTTTGATCAGGAATGTCGTTCCTTCCATTCTTTTGGTATGTACACCCGACAAACTAATTCAGTCTAGTTGGGCTAAATGACAGTGCCTGCTTTCCTAACATAACTGTTTGAGAGAAGTGTCTGTGTAAGAGCACTCAAATAAATACACCTTATCAAGTCAGTCTGTGTAAAAGGAAGTGTTTCCTGAAGTGGACCAGCCAAAGGGATGAGATGTAGGTGGAACTTATCTAGCAGGGCTAAATCAGATTTAGGCTGGAAATGGTTTGCTTAATTGTGAAATGAGCAATTAATGAATTGAAGAAGAATTCATTCAGACCTTCACTCCCAAATTAAGAAAATCCAATTATGGTGCTCAAAATGAAAATAGATAAATGACTCACTTTTTTTTTAACAGATTACTGGGTAAATTAAACTCAGGACTAAAAGTCTTTGAAGTAAATCAAAGCCATAGAAAGGACTAAGAGTAATAGGATGCATCAAAATATGGTACAGAAGCTAAGTGCTCTTGTCCAAAGAAATAATAATGTACAGTTTTGAGACTGTATTTTCCCTGCCTCTTTTTTGTTTACCTCACACACAACAGACAGACAGCATTTTCTGGCTGTAAAAGTTTGAAGTTTTAGCTTTTTTACAAACCTTGAGGTTTCTTATTGTTAAGTCTGGAGCATGGGTGCGAATGATGGAGACGAGCCGGTAGAAACAGTGAACTTCAAACTCTTTATTTACATATTGTGACAGCTCAGTTCGAGGGCTGCTATAGCCTTCCTTATATAGGCAACTTATTAACTGTTCAACCAATAGCAAACCTGGAGCACTAGCTCCGTTAACCAATAGGAATGGCCTGTTAATGGCCAATCAGATGCTTCTGAACGGACCAATCCGATCCTGCCATTAACAGCCAATCAGAAGTGCAGGGCCAGAACCCTTGCACTTGACTTCAAGCTCAATATACTTTATTGGTATTATTCATTCACAACATTTATGTCTGCTGATATTTCTTTGTGCCACACTACATATTCCATTTTTGTTGAATAAAATATGTAAAGTCTCCCTTGAGTCAAGATTGACTTCTGGTAATCACATAGGCACATCCATATACAGGTAATCCTCAATTTATAACAGTTCATTTAGTAACCATTCAAAATTACCAGATCACTGAAAGAAGTGACTTATGACCATTTTTCATACTTAACAACTGTTGCAGCATCCCTGTGGTCACATCATCGAAATTCAGACCATTGGCAACTGACTCCTATTTATGAGTCATAATTGAGTCGCTCATATTTATGTCCCAAAATAATGTGATCCTCTTTTGAGATCTTCTGACTAGCAAGTCAATGGTGACACCAGATTTACTTAATAACCGTGTTACTAACTTAACTGCTGTGATTCACTTAACAATTGTGGCAAAAAAAGGTCATAAAATGTGGCAAAGCTCACTTAACAAATGTCTCACTTAGAAACATAAATTTGGGGCTCAGTTGTGGTCATACGTTGAGGACTACCTTTTGACAATAGTACTATAGTACTATTTGCCATCATTTTCTTCAAGATGTTCTTTTCAGTGCAGGCTACATCCATGAGATTTCCCAATTGTTTCCCATCACCTATAATTCAGTTTAGGTGTGAGGCTTTTTGTTTTTTTGTTAATGGAATCAGCTCAATTTCAGTGGCTAATCTCTCTGACTCAAAAACACACATAAATTGTTACATATACTTCAAGACCTTTGGGAATCCATGAAGCCCTTGGGTTTTCACCTGTGTGTTTTTGGCTTAAAATATGCAGAGGATCAATAGCATCAAAACGAGAGGTTTGATCAAGCAATTGAAGACTCATCCTGTTGGGAAGCACCCAGCTTGGCAGAGAGGAGGGCTCAAGTGTGGAGCTAGTCTAGAATCACTGTACAACTGTAAAAGGGCCAGAACCAGCCTTCCTTGAATTCCTGGAAACCTAATCCAATTACTCCCAAAAGCATGCTAACCAGACTGGGAAGGTTCCTGTGTTACAGGCTGAACATAATAAAGTAGTTAACTTGAATTCTGTGTGAACTGGATTGTTTGTGCCTGACACATCACTTTTAAACATATATTGCACACACCACACATCTGAAAAAAGGAACAGAGCATGGACTGGCATAGCAGCACTGGTGATTCGTCGGAAATATGTAATTAATCCACCATAGCTATTTTACACAATTAATGTAGCAAACCCTTTTGCATTACTTTTTTTTTGCACTTTAGTATTTAATGACTACAGGCCTTCACAGTTTATGGGTTGATATTATAGTATAGTTATTTGTTTTCTAAAGTTTTCGTGGGTACTTACATGTATGGCATTCAGCTTAGTTCGGATATTTTCCCACGTCATAGTAGTTGTGCTTTTAAAGTTGTAGCAACGTTTCAGCAGAATCTCATCTGCCATCATCAGGCTTCTGTATAGTGTTCGTCTGTGAGTTAGACTTTTACAGTGGTTTCAGATTTAAATTTGGGGCAGCCTATTGCTGTGCCTGAATGGTTTTTTCTTCCTCCTGATTGGTTGGGAGTCTTGGTCTGTGTTTATTGGTCTTGGAGTTTGCTGTGTTCTGCTTCTAATATCTTCTGTCTGTTTTTTTGGCTCTTTTTGTATCTTGATTGGCTGGCAACATTGTGTTACTTTATTGGAGGCCTCTAGTGCAGCTTGGCTTCGAGTAAATGGACGGCTATCATTAGTTAGGAAGCTGGGTTTCATCTGGGTGCTGGTTGGGGTATGTTTGAGCTGGAGGTATCAGGGGGGATCTGTTTGTGCCCAGGTGTTTGCCTGGCTTGTGGTGTGGAGATTTGTTTGTTTGTGAGTACAGGCTTCCAAATGATTGACAACCTGGTGGAATCATCTCTTCTGTTCATGCTTTCTGGTCTTTTTTCAATCTCTATGGCTTCTCTGATGATTCTGTGGCTGGGAATTTCTATAGTGGCTAGGGTTTTGGTGTCATTGAAGTTGATGCTATGACCTGTGGCTTCTGTGTGTTGGACTAGTGAGGAAGTGTGTTCCAGTATAGTATAGTATAGTTAGACTATATGTAACTGACAGACTGGATGCAAAATTGTGATTTTAATATCAATTTTGTTTGATATTATTATTTTATTCTAGGATTTTTAACTGGATATTCATTTGAGTGTTTTTATTTGTTCTGGTCTCTGGTCTTTGACTGTAATAAACTTGATTTGATTTGATTTGATTGGCAAGTCATGCATGCCAATTTGTCCTGTTGACCCTTCCTGCAGATGCTCCTGGAAGTATGTTACTAGTTTAAGATGTGGGATCATGAGGGATGGGGTGTGAATGAGAAGAAAACAAGATAGCAATAGCAATAGCACTTCAACTTATATACCACTTCACAGTGCTTCACAGCCCCCCCCAAGCAGTTTACAGAGTCAGCATATTGCCCCCAACAATCTGGTTCCTCATTTTACCAACCTCAAAAGGATGGAAGGCTGAGTCAATCTTGAGCCGGTGAGACCCGAACTGCCAAACTGTTGGCAGCTGGTGATAGCAGAAGTAGCCTGCAGTACTGCATTCTAATCACTCCGCCACCATAGCTCAAGATGTATGCATATAAGACAGGAAAGCTAGAACAGAGCGAGGATAAGCAATGGTTCTCTCTCCATTCTTTATGCTGATTACTGAATTCTTACAGTTACAGTCTGACTTAATAATTTGAGCTCAGCCAAGCCTGTTCCAGTTGACCAAAAAGGTTTCTCAATTAACTGACGTTCATTTTACCTCAATTGCTTTGACCACAAGGGAAGTAGAAAACCAAACAATGCCTGAAACCCGTTATCTCTCTGCATGTGGGGTTGTGAAAACCAGACAGCCTGAACAAAAGTTGATCAATGAAGCAAAAGGAAATTTGGAAAGAAAACAAATTATTGTCCAAATTACATATCTCATGTACGTAAAATACTGCAAATGATATATGGCATACCCAGAGAGCAATGTAATTTATTTTATTACTTAACTGCTATATCATAAAATGTCCCATAAATTTGACTGTTACAGGAATAGCAACATATCCTGAAAGCTAAGTTTTCTTCTTGTGCAAGGAGTTGTGCCATAGATTGCTGAAGTTATACCTGGGGCACTTTTGAAAACTTTTTCCACATTCACCCTATCATTATACACACGGCTATGCCTTAGATGTACTTCTGCAGGTCATCATGCATTCAGCAGATATCAGGATCAATGCCTGAAAAAGGCTAATAGTCATATAGAAAATCTCAGTTTCATATTTTAGAAAAAGTTTAATCAAATACTTGTATGTAGAAATGCAACTTAATCTTTAGTTGCCATTGGAATAAAACCCAACTATTTCTGATCTCCAAACAATGGATCAATTTGTTTTTCTCTTTCTTCACTGCACTCTTCGATTCCTTCAAAATGTCAACAATTTCCTGGAGCATATTTTTATGCTGCGCATTAGAATCCACCTTGTCTATTTATTTTTTTTTGAGTGTTACTGTTTATTAACTCTTTCCTGTTATAGAAGAGTAAAGACTAAGCAAAAGGGGGGAAAAGAACATTTCATTTGAAGAATCAAAGTTCAGCTCCACAACAATCACATTGGAAAAGGGAACAGATAGAGTTCGTGCAAATTAGAGAAACTGTGCAAAAACAGCACAGAGAGGATACACCTTGAATCGTTGTATATGATCTTCTATATTGAAATTATAAGAAGGAAAATGCCTATTCAAAACTTCGTTGTTATTGTTTTGGTGCTAAACTTTTCCATTTCTTAGTATTTATACAAACTGCATAAAGGATATGTTATTGTTCGCCAAAACATTAAAAAAAAAAAAACCTCCATAATCAATTTTGAAGATAAAAACACAGCCAAGTAAACTTTGTAAATGCAGCAATACACAGTAAATGTCCTTCAGTATCTTTGAAGTGTGTTTGAGGAATGACTGAACAGGATTTTGTTCACTTGTCGTAAAGATCCACTAGACTCTGACTCCACTGAAAAAGTATTGAATAGCAAGACTATATAAAAGTGGTTGTGGGTGCTCCAAGAGTGGAGATTTTTAAGAAGAGATTGAATAACCATTTGTTTAAAATGTTACAGGGTTTCCTGCTTGAGCAGGGAGTTGGGCTAGAAGACCTCTAAGGTCCCTTCCAATCTGTTACTATGATAAAAAGTGTTGTGTCCGCGAAATGATGCCAGGAATCGGTGACTTCAAATCATGCTCTTTATTTGAGGTTGGAACCGAACTGGGGAAAAGGGAAAAGGATCGCGGCTTTTATTCTTTTAGCCACGGCGGCTGCAGCCAATGGCACCACTTTGAATCTCCCGCGATCCGAATGGACCAATCGCGGGAGATTCTTTGCGAGCCAATCGGCGCGGCTCGCCTCACCAATCAGAGTGCCCTGCGCTTTGGCCAATCAAAGTGCGGGGATCTCAAGAATGCTAATTAAGGGGCTTCTGGTTTCGCGTGGCTTCGGGGCAGCAGGAATTCGCGACAGCTCGCGATTCCTGCTGTACTAGCCGTCGAGGTACCCCCGATCCAGATGGGTCAGGGGGGTATGGCTGCCCTGTAGGGACAGCTGAAGAGAGAGGGGAGTCGGATAGGGAGGTGGGGGTGTCGCAGACCCCCCCCTTCTCCAGAAAAACCCCTTTTTCCCAAGGCGGTGGAGCGGCGGTCAGCAATGGCCGCCACGAAGAAGCCTGCAACCGGGTAAGATTGTGCTGGAGGAAGTGTGAAGAGTGAAAGTTTTGTCTGAGCCGGGTCAAGTAACATCTTTTAAATTGCCTGGAACTGAGCTGTTTGTGCTGGAGGATACATTGTATCCCTAAGAAGAGCGAAAAGCGGCGGAGAAGCTGTTAAAGGGAACTTTTTTTTTTTTTTCTTTACTCTCCCACCCCATGGAAACAGCAGAAAGATTTGGATATATTGAACATTGAAAGTGAATTGCTTTGAGAGTTGAAGCTAAGAGACAAAAGGATTCTTGGACATTGAAAAATTTAAGAAATTGGAAAACCCTTGTTGGAGGTATGGATTTCTGATTATTTAAAATTGACATTGCAAGTGGGAAGGGAGAGGAAAAAAAAATTGGAGCAGAAGCTGAAAAAGGAGAAGATTGCCTAGAATCCCAAAGGAAGATATATGGTAATTGGACCTCTTTGATTAAAAATTAACCCCAGAAAGAGAAAGAGAAGAAGGAAGAAAAGTATTAACTTTTGGAACTTTTTTTTTAATTGCTTTTGATTGTCTTTGATTAAAAATACTTGTGGTTGTTTTGGAAAAAGTTTCCCTTTTCATAATGGCATCGTTTGTGGATGAACTAGAGATTGAATATCAAAAATATAAAAAAGAAGATACTTTGGGCACTTTGTTTCAATTCTTAGAAATGGCGTTATGTACTTATGAAAAGTTGATTACGCAGCAGAAGGACTGGGACAAGGAAGAAGAGGAAGAAGAAGCCATCTTTGATGAACAATGGGTCCCTTCCAGAGAGGAGGAGAAAAAGGATAAGAAAAAGGGGATTTTAAGAATTATAAAAACAACCAAAAGAGAGAAAAATGAGCGAAAAGGTGGAGGCAAGGTTAGAAAGCAAAGGAAAAGGAGCAAGAAAAGCGAGGAGAAAAAGCAAAGGGGTAAAAAGGGCAAGGAGAAGAATAAGCAAGAGAGAAAGGGGGGGAGGAGAAGCCTTAATGGGGGGAAGCAAGACCTAAAGAAAAAAAGTTTATTTAGAGACAATGGGTGAATTTAATTTAGATTAAAAGAGGGATTCTGGAGGGTACATAAGTTTGTGTTTTTATATGTGTATTTAGAATATAAAATTCATTATGTAATCTTAGAATCTTTTAAACAGAATCCCAAGAAAAATTGCTATACGAAGTATTTTTAAGTTAGGGTAATGAGTTATAGATGTTACTCCAATTGGTGTACAGGAGAAGTATAGTAAAAGAAAAAAAGATGAATGGATAATTGGAAATAGAACAGACAAAGAATGTTGTTGAAAATGGTAATAAGATATGGAAGGATATATATGCTTTTTTTTGGATTTTGTATATTGATAAAAGGCAATAAAATTTTAATTAATAAGAAATAATTGGGATGGAAAGGAGAAGTAGGGATAAGATATGAAGTTAATACTATATGAAGTATTGATATTATAATTTGGAAATGTTATGCCTTATTGGTCTTTTATTATTATTTTTTCCTAGAAAAGAATTTATAAGCTGTTATGCCTTGACTCTTTGTGCATTGTTTTTATAAAGCTGATAAAAATGGTTTTTATCTATATATAAAAAAAAGAAAATGATAATAAGATATGGAAGGATATATGGGATGAATATGATGTTTGAATTTGTGTCTGTGTGAAGAGTTTTAACCCGGGAACAGACAACCTTCAGAAAAGATCTTGTAGTTTTGTCTATGTTTTGTGTTTTGTGTGTATTGTGTTTTTTGTAAAACTAATAAAATTTGTTTTTTATAAAAAAAAAAAAAAAGAATCAATAAAACCTTGGAGGAATGTTAGATGAGAATAATTGTAAACAAGTCAGAAAGAAATGAATATGAAGACTATAAAATGGATAAATATAGAAAAGAAATGAAATTGAATAAGAGTAAAGAGAAATAATGAGAAATTTGCTGAAAGATATTTATGTGTCCATATGGAAACGGGATAAATTAGAATTATGTTGTATAAAAATAATGTTTTATTCGACTTGTAAAAATTTATAATGTCAAGAGGTTTTAGGTATTTATGTATTTAATGGTTAATGATGTGTTGTTTTATCTTTAAAATTAATAAAATTTGATTAAAAAAAAAAAGAATGCTAATTAAGGACAGAACACCCCTCCCCTCTTGGTTCAGTCCTTACGTCGCGTAGTCACGTAGGTAGGCGGGGCTCCGTCTGAGCCTACTGGACCTGTGCAACTCAATCGTAGGTTGGATCCCGGCCGGTTCGGTCGGGATCTCTGCTGCTCCTGCTGCCGTCGTGGGAACCGGCTGGTCGATCGGGCCGGGCTGCTCTCCGTAGCTCCCTCCTGGGCCTCCCGGGTTGGTTGAGTTGCGGGTTTCGCCGCTCCCGCTCGGTCTTTCCGGGTCGGTCGAGCTGGCCTGGCTGTCTCTTCCTGGCGAGGGGTCGTGATGGCTGCTTTCCGGTAAGTACGGCTGGTTTATTATTCTTTGGTTTTGGTTCCCTCGGTATTCCCTCCCCCCTTGGTTTGTGTTGTGGGGGTTGGTTTCGCCTGTTTGTGCGTCGGTGGTCTCTTGGCTGGTAGTCCTCGACCTTAGTTGGTCGATGTGGCGTTTCCACGCTCGTCCATCTGCTGTTTGTAGCCGGTACGAGTGTGGGCCTGTTATTTGTGTGATGACGGCTGGTATCCATAGTGGGTCTCCCGTCAGGTTTCTCGCGTATACGGGGTCGCCGGGTGCGAAGGTTCGGTGTTTGCTGTTTGAGTCTGGGGGCCTCGCTGGGTTATACGTGAGGTGTAACCTGTCGAGTGGGGACCTTAGTTTCCTGCCCATTAATAGTTCGGCTGGGCTTTTATTGGTTGTGGTATTTGGGGTTATGTGTTGGGTGAAGAGTAGTTTTTTTATTTTCTCCTGGATCTCCCCGTGGTCTATTTTCCGGATGGTCTTCTTAGTGAATTGGACCATCCGTTCCGCCTTACCGTTAGCCGCCGGGTGCACCAGTGCTGTCAGCGCGTGGCGGATGCCCCTTTCCGCTAGGAATTTTTCGAATTCCAGCAAGGTGAATTGGGGCCCGTTGTCGGAAACGACGACATCTGGGAGGCCGTGTGTTGCAAAGAGTTTGCAGAGTTCCTTGATCACGGCCTCCGTGGTTGTCGTCTTCATGTTGCTTACCTCCAGCCAGTTGGAGTAAGCGTCAACTGTTATGAGGAAGGTGTGTCCTTTTGTGGGCCCGGCGAAGTCTATGTGAATCCTAGACCAAGGTCCCCTTGGGGTTTCCCACTCTAGGATGGGTGCTGTGGGTGGGCTTGGCCTAGTTTCCTGGCATCGTTGGCACCTTGCTACCCAGGCCTCTATTTGTTTGTCCATCCCTGGCCACCAAGCGTAACTTCTGGCCAGGGCTTTAGTCCTAACGATGCCAGGGTGCCCCTCGTGTAGCAGTTCCAGGACCTTCCCTTGTAGCTTTTCTGGAATGACCACCCTATCCCCCCATAGTATGCACCCTTTTAATAATGAGAGTTCCGTTTGGTGGTTTCGGAATGTTTTGACGGACTCGTCGTTGTCCCTTTCTGGCCACCCTTTCTCTACCCAATGCAACACCCGCGCCAGACGTTTGTCTTTATTAGTCTCTCGGGCAATGTCTGACGCAGTTATGGGCAGGTTGGGTAGAGTCTCTATGCTGAGGGTGGTCGTCGTGGGTGCTGGGTCGGTGTCAGGTTCCGGTAGCGGCGAGCGGCTTAAGGCGTCTGCATGGGAGATCGTCTTACCCGGTCTGTGTATGAGTCCGTAGTTGTAGGCTGCCAGGAACTCGGACCACCTTGTCATTCAGGGAGACAGAATGTTCGGGGTGGCCCGGTTTCCTGCAAGGATTCCCAGCAGCGGCTTGTGGTTGGTTATGATGGTGAAAGTCTGGCTGTAGAGATACTCGTGGAATCGTTTTACGGCGGCAACGATAGCCAGAGCCTCTTTGTCCAGCTGGCTATAGTTCCGCTCTGGTTTGGTGAGGGTCCTTGAAAAGAACGCGATGGGTGCTTCTTTTCCATCGGGGAGGGTATGGCTGAGGACAGCGCCGACGCCGAAGGGTGATGCATCGCATGTGACGGCCAGAGGTAGGGTCTCGTTATACTGCATAAGGACGGCGTCCGAAGTGAGGAGGTCCTTTGTTCTTTGGAAAGCGGCTTGCTCGTGTTTCCCCCAAGTCCAGGTCGCCGCCTTGTCCAGGAGCCTATGCAAGGGCTCCGCTGCTGTCGCCTTTTGGGGCAGGAAAACATTGTAAAAGTTCAGTAGCCCCAGGAATGCCTGTAGTTCCGTCTTGGACTTGGGTGTGGGGGCTTCTTTGATCGCCTTGATTTTTTTGTTTGTGGGGTGAATGCCGTGACGGTCTAGGAGGTATCCTAGGAATTTGACCCGTTCCATGCATAGCTGGCATTTCTCCCTCTTGAGGTTTAGCCCGGTCTCTTTAAATTTGGTTAGGACCTCCCTGAGGCGACCCTCTAGTTCGGCTTGGTTGGTTGCCGACACTAGGATGTCGTCGAAGTAAGGTACCACCCCCTTGATGCCTTGCAGTAGTCTTTCCATTAGGCTTTGGAATATTCCCGGTGCCACGCTGACTCCGAATTGGAGTCGGTTGCATTTAAATGCCCCCCGGTGGGTGACTATGGTTTGCGCTTCTGCCGTTTGCTCGTCGACTGGCAACTGTTGGTATGCCTGGGCGAGGTCGAGCTTGGCGAAAACCTCGCCCCCTCCCAGTGAGTGCAGTAGGTGTTGCACTATTGGGACGGGGTAGGCGCTTTGTTGTAGCGCGCCATTTAGGGTGGCCTTATAGTCCCCACAGATCCTCACCGACCCATCGGGCTTGATCGGGATGACTATGGGGGTATCCCACCGGGCGTGGTCTATGGGCTGCAGGACCCCTTGTTTGACGAGCTTGTCAATTTGCTCGTCTATCTTGGGTTTAAGTGCAAATGGCACCCGCCTTGGTTTCAGGCGTTTTGGGGGGAAGTTTGGGTCTAGGTTGAAAGATATATGGGGCCCTCGGTACTTGCCTAGGTTTCCGTCGAAGACCTCTTGGAATTCCCAGGCCAGTTGCTGCTCCCAGCTGTCGTCGGTGACGTGGTCGACTCCCGTGAGTGCGATGTCGAGCGGGGCGAACCATTGCAGTCCCAGTGGGCTTGGGCGGTCGCGGTCGACGATTGTCAGGGGAAGTCTTTCGGTGTGCCCTTTATAGGTGATATTGAAGTGTTTGGTTCCGACTACCGGGATGCGGTTTCCCTGGTAGTCCTTTACAATGAGTCTCTGGCTGTCTATGTTCCTCCTTTGGAGGGTAGGCACCAAGCACTTTATTTCATGCCATGCAATCATGGAGAGGTAGGACCCGGAGTCCACCTCCATTTTGCATGGCTGGCCCTCGATGCCTACCTCCACGTGGACCTTCCGGGCGTCATTGGTTATGGCGTGGCCAATGGTGACCGTCTGATGGGTCTCCTCTCTTCGCCGGTTATCACCGCCTCGCAGGGATCGTCCGTTCCAGTCCCATCTGTTGTCCGAGGGGCGATCTCTGGTCCGGGGTGGTGTGCTTTCTCTCCTCCGGTCGCTCTGGTCCCATCGTGCCGGGCTGCGATTCTTCTTTAGGCGGCAGACACGGGCGATGTGTCCCTTCTTGTCGCAATGCCGGCAGATCTATTCGAAAAACCGGCATTCCGACCTGGGGTGGTCGCCGCCGCAACCGGCACAGTTGGTCCTCGACTTACGACCCTGCCGGTTCCATGGGTCTCAGCCTGTCTGGAGGTGATGGATGTCCTCCTCGTCCTCAGAAGTGCCCGATGCCGAGTGGAAGTCACCCTGGTGGGTGGTCTTCTCAGGTTGGGCCTCGGTCGACCTCGCCAGGTTGTTGTTTCCGCTGCGGTCCCCAGTGTTCGGTCTGCGCATGCGGTCGGCGGAAGTTCGGGTTGCTTCGGCGGCTGCGGCTGCGGTGAGGGTGTCTGCTAGGCTGATGTTGCCCTTGGCCATCAGCCGGCTCTGGAGGACGGGGTCCCACAAACTGAGCACGATTCGGTCTCGCAGGGCGTAGTTCAGGTTGTCAAATTCGCAGAGCCCCCCTAGGCGCCGCAGCTCGGCGACAAAGTCGCTGAAGCTCTCACCCGACCTCTGGTCCCGACGGTAGAATTCATTGCGTCGGATCAGGATGGGTACCTCTGGAGCGTAGTGCCGCCGAAGTATTGGCTCAAGGACTGTCCCAGTCCATTGTGGTCGCATCGGCGGGTTTGGCAAGCGCCTTGGCCATCTTGAAGACCTCGGTCCCGCAGTGGGTCAGGAAGACGGCGCACTTCATGGGGCCGGTGGCGTCCTTCAGGTCGCTGCACTCGAGGAACATGCGGAATCGGTCGGAGTATGATTCCCAGTCCTCGGTGGCGGGGTTGAAGGGTGCGGGGGTTGCAATTTTCGCCATCGCGGTGGTTCGTCTGGCTTCCGTCGGACACGTGGTTCGGTTCAGGGTCTGGATCCCATCCTCGTCGCCAGTGTTGTCTCCGCGAAATGATGCCAGGAGTCGGTGACTTCAAATCATGCTCTTTATTTGAGGTTGGAACTGAACTGGGGAAAAGGGAAAAGGATCGCGGCTTTTATTCTTTTAGCCGCAGCGGCCGCGGCCAATGGCACCGCTTTGAATCTCCTGCGATCCGAATGGACCAATCGCGGGAGATTCTTAGCGAGCCAATCGGCGCGGCTCGCCTGACCAATCAGAGTGCCCCGCGCTTTGGCCAATCAAAGTGCGGGGATCTCAAGAATGCTAATTAAGGACAGAACAAAAAGTAAACGTTAAAGTCATTATTAGAGTTCTCACTCAAGGTACAAAGGGCTCGAGAAGGCTCGAACACTGGGAAAGGTAGGAGGAAAGAGAAAAAAAGGGCAACCATGGTGGATGGACTCAGTTACTGGGGTTGATGAGTTCCACCTTTGAGAGACCTGAAAGACCTGGTTATGAAAATATCTTCGTGGAGAAAGTGCATCTCTGCAGTTGCTAGAAATCCAAAACAATTTGATGACATCTAATCAATCATTCAATAAAATGTATGGTCATTAAATCTAAATGGTCATTAAACCTAAATTAAAGGTATGGTTACTTCTGACTGCAAAATCCTACCTTAGAGAGTTCTTTTTTATTTGTTTGTCCTACAGTATTTAATAATCGTTATTTTTTAAACTGCAAAACAGAATCTCCTATTCTAGATGCTTTTCTTGCACTGCTAATGCCACCATGCTTATTCATAAGGGTACTGATATTTAAAAGCCTTTATTTGCAAATCATGGCTAAAATGTATTCCAACACAAGTCCAAAATGTTGGAAATGTGGACAAAAGTACGGTACCTTCTATCACATGTGATGGCTATGCCCCAAGATCAGGAAATATTGGGTTAAAATAAAAACCTGGCTACAAGAAATTGAACTCAAACTGGAATTCTTTTTACTAGGAATAATTACAGGCCAATATAGCAAAAAGATTAAGTATATTATATTACATATTTTGACGGCAGCCAGAATAGCTTTCACACAATTATGGAAAAAAGCCAATATCCTCTCAGAAGACTTGATCATACAAAAGGTACTGGAATGTGCTGAAATGGATAAGCTCAGATTGGAAATGAAAGATAAGAGGGATTCTGAATATTATGCAAAATGGGATACATGGTATGAGTGGTTAAAAAGCAGATATAAAGATTAGGAAGAAGGATTATGGTAAATAAAGTAGGAGACCTTAGTAGATTATCAATATGATTATAATAAATGTATATAGGATATATGTATTTGTCAATGCCAAAATGTTGTTAAGAATATGATTGAGATTTGTATTTTTGAAAAGTGCAATAAAAACATTTTTTTAAAAATAGAGAATTCTTACAATCCAGTCTTAATATTTCACTATATTAATTCAGGTCTTTCTAAATTCTATTGGAAGGAATGAAATAAAACTGGAACATGCTAACACCTCTAGTGGCAATATCCATTTTGTTGCTCATGATAGTTGGATGACTTTGAGAGAATTGTAAAACATAAAACAAAAAAACAATCCCTAATAACCTGTGTGAACCCGAACAATGACAAAATTGCAAATTGTAGCTTAGAATCTGAAGCCAACAACAACTTGGATTTCAAGTTTGTTTCTAAAAATCAAAATAAGGCATGTTGTTAAGAAGAAGTTTAAATGGTGAAATGATGGCAGTTTGCCAAATGGTAACATGGCTTATGTGCAAGCAGACAAGGATTAATGTAAGCATAGGCATAGTCTACTCTAAAATTTCAGGGTGTGTAGGAACTATGAAGAGCTTCCATAGCCAAGAGAAATGATAGCAAGCACCTTTATAACAGACTAAGGATTTTTCTCTCTTGTGGATGACAGCCCAAAATTTTTATTTGATTTGATTTGATTTAATTTTAGAATTTAGGCAAAAAGAGATATTCTGTATAATAAGATTATTGATGTGCTTTCTGGAAACAATAGAAGTTACTATCCATAATAGCTAGAGGCTTCAGATTGTGGAATACAACTTCCCTAAAGTATTCTTCCTCCACCTTCTGATCTAAAACTAATCAGTATATTTTAAAAATTAATGGAAGATGATTTGATGCTAAATAAGCAAGCACAACTGTAATACAGGATGTAAGGGAGAATGTTAGATTCTGTCAACAATTTTCACAAATTATTTTCTTTTATAAATTACTGCATTTTTCTTCTTTTGCCAACTTCAAATATTGCCAAAAAAGAAGGGCTCCTGCATCTAAACTCATCTCCATTGCTCCAAAAGAGTTTAGGCTCATCATGCTCTTTTCAAAGTTTATTGGTACTAGACAACTGTGTGCTTTCCAAAAGTCCCATAGAGTCCACAATTTTCATCAACAAATCAGCCAGGAGATGTTTTTTTTTAAATAGAAAAAGTGTTCCCCTCTGAATAGCACTGTTCCAAGTAGCAAAGAATTTTTACAAGGCTGAACAAATTGGTGGCTGGGATAGAGAAAGTATTCTGTTGACCTTATTTATTATAATTTGTTCCTATTACCCACTTATGACAGAGGCTATTCTCAGATGGAAAATAAACAAAAGAAAACTAAAACAAGAACTGAGGGATCTTGGGAGGGGAAAGAGTTCATATTCTTTGTAAATTGTTGAAAACAGTATTCAAAAATAGAGATGAGTAACCCAACCAGATTTTTTCATCAATACATCAGTGCTTGTGTTCCCCCCTAACTTGGGCAAAAGATTTCAGCAGGTTTTTCAGAAGTTCACTCTGGATTATGTCCACAATAGATGGAAAAATTATCTCTGTATCTCATCAGGATTTTGGATAATTACACACACTTGTTTAAGAGGTGCCTAACAAACTATGGGTTTCCAGATATTCTTTCCAGATATTACATCCCTTGGCTTGGCCAACAATTACTGATTATACAAGTTGTAGTTCAACAACATTGGAAGGTCCATGTTTCCCTACATTATTTGAATGTTATTCATTCCTGCTTTAAGTGCAGGTCCTTGTAAAAGTTGCCACTTTCATTGTTTGTTACTTCTCAACCATTTTAATGCCAAGAACAATGGAGCAGAATACTCCAAGGACGGATAACCTTGTGTCTATTAGACAGAGATGTCAAACTCCTGGCCTGTGGTCTGGATGCATTACGTGCTGGCCATACCCAGGCCTGGCTTAGCGAAGGGGTAAAAAGTCATGATATATTACAATACACTGCCATGACAACGTGAATTTGACATCTCTGCCATAAGAGGTTTTAGACTTGAACTTCTACCAACCTCGGCCATCAAGAAATCATCAAGTGCTTTTCTTGACTTGACACTAAGTCCAAGGTCCTGAAGGACTTCAAGTCAATCTGGTGCCTCCTGACCTATTTAGATTACAAGTATAATAGGTCCAAGCCAGAATGATGGCAAAAAATTCTGGAGTTTGCACTGAAAACAGTTCTGGAGACCATCCCATCAGGGAAAGTAATCCTAGAGAGAGATTGTGATGAAATTACAATTTTTTTTTACTAAAGTAGATAAAGAGTTAACAAGACCCTTCCTCTTCACACAGAGATTAAAAATATTTTCTGTCCCATATTATTTGCCTGTTTATAATCAATGGGTCCTTTGAGTAAATGAGATGTAGAATATAATATCCTCTGCTATACTTAAGACACTATACTACCAGAAAGAAGCTGATAAGAAAAATGATAGCATTAATTTATGAACTCTATACTTATTTGGGGGGGGGAAGGGGGTGTGTGGCTGCAAGGTTTTAAAATGTATTTATTCCCAGAATAAACCTAGAAGAAATTGTCCCACTTAACATTCATTGCTGAATAAATAAGGATGAAAGGTATGTTCCTGCTTGTTTATTTAGAATGTATCTAAGAGCAAATGTAGATTATGTTATCTAATTACTATCTGCAGAAGTGATGTTTCTGTTGTGTGAATCTTACTTATCATATTTATTTATTTGTCAATCGCTTACAAGATAATAGGTATAGGTATAAACATAGTTATGAGTACATGAAATGGGTACATATAAGAAAAAAAAGAAACAATAGGACAGGGACGATAGGCACATTGGTGCGCTTATACACGCCCCCTACAGACCTCTTAGGAAAGGGGTGAGGTCAATAGTAGAAAGTCTAAGGTTAAAGTTTTTGGGGTTTGGGGAAGAAACCACAGAGTCAGGTAGAGTATTCCAGACATTGACCACTCTGTTGCTGAAGTCGTATTTTCTGCCGTTTGGTGTGGTTAACCTTGAGTTTGTATCTATTGTGTGCTCTTGTGTTGTTATGGTTGAAGCTGAAGTATTTATTGACAGGTAAGTCATTGCAATGTATGATTTTATACACTATACTTAGATCAAACCAAAGATCGCATAATTCAAGGTTTTTTAGGTCTAAAATTTCAAGTCTGGTGGCATAAAGTATTTTGCAACAAGTAGAGGAGTGAAGAACTCTTCTTGTGAAATATTTCTGGACTTTCTCAACTGTATTTATATCAGATACATAATGTAGGTTCCAGACTGGTGAGCTGTATTCGAGTATTGGTCTAGCAAATGTTATGTATTCTCTAGTTAGTAGTGTGATATCACCAGAGAAAAAGCTACAATAGGATTAGGTTAACAACTTTTCATACCTTTTTGACTATGTAGTTACAGCGGGCACTTAGATCATTAGAGATGAGTACTCCAAGATCCTTGACAGAGTTTGGATCATCAACAAGGTCTTGACTATTGAGTTTGTATTTTATTTTCTGATTTTTTTTCTCCAATATGTAAGATAGAGCATTTATTTGTTGAGATTTGAAGTTTCCATTTGTTTGACCATTCTGATACATAGTCGAGGTCTTTTTGAAGAGTAGCAATATTGTCTGTGATGTTGCTTTACATCGTCAGCGAAGAAAATGCAGTTGCTCTTAATATGATCACAGAGGTCATTTATGTAGAGTATGAAGAGAGTTGGTCCTAGGACATGGCCTTGGGGGACACCACTGTTGACAGGTACAGAATTTGATAGGACGCCCCCAATTTTGATCATTTGTTGTCTGTTTGACAGGAATGCTTCTATCCAGTTATGCAGGTGTCCAGAGATCCCATAAGATTTTAGTTTTAGGAGTAGTTTTTCGTGTACCTCTGAATCAAAGGCTTTACAGAAGTCTATGTAGATTGTGTCTATTGCTTTGCCCTCATTGAGTTGTGTAGTCCATATGTTTTTGCAGTGTAAGAGTTGCAGATTACAGGATAGTTTTTTCTGAAACCAAATTATTTATTAGAGAGTAGGTTGTTTGTCTCTAAGTGGAGGATAAAGAACTGGTTAATAATTGATTCCTTGACTTTACAGGTGATGCAGCATAAAGAGATTGGTCTGTAATTTTCAACAAGGCTGGGGTCTCCCTTTTTGAAGATGGGGATGACTGTGGCTTGTGACCATAGTTTTGGCAAGGAACTGGTCCTGAAAGATTTTTCAAAGATTATGCTTAGAGGTTCGGCTATGGCAGTGGGTAGCTTTTTTAAGAAGTAGGCACATATTCCATCTGGTCCAATAGATAGAGATGGTTTTAGATTGCGTAGTGCTTTTTCAACATTGTCTTCTGTAAAATCAATATGTATTAGATCATTGTAGTTGTCTGTGGTTTGACTAGGAAATACTGGGCATGATCCATTGCTGTTTACAAATACTGAGCCAAAGAATGTGTTAAAGAGGTTGGCTTTAATGGTGTCGTGTTTGCAGTCTTTACCATTATGTCTTTTTAGGGGTGAGGTGGACCTTGAGTCTTTTAGTTTGTTTTTTACAAAACTGTAGAAAGTTTGGGTGGAATTGGTGCATAGAAGGTTTTCCTCTTGTTTAATGTGATAATTGGTGCATTCAGTCTTTATCTGGTGGCATAAATTTTTGTATCAGCTTTTGAAGTTGGCAACGTGACCAGATTTGTTTTTCCACCAAAGTGACCTCTTTTTGGATTGAAGCTTCCTTATTGTTATGGGTAATCTGTTTTTTTCTGGTTTTGGGAGTTGTTATTGATACATATAGTTTGATGACTCTTTTGACTTCAAGTAAAAATATGTTGTCATGGTCTTCAACAGTATTGCATCCAGTGAATAGAAATTGCCAATCAAGAGATGAGAGATCATTGTCTATAAGATCATAGTTGCTGTTTTTGAAGTTATAATTGGGGATCACATCATTGTGATGATTTTTGTGTGGACATATGTTGAGACAAAAGTCAATCATGTTGTGGTCACTGTTGAAAAAGGATTCTTTAATTTGTATTCCATAAATTGAATTCAAACTATTGCAGAAGATGAGATCGAGGCAGTTGTTAAGCCTAGTATTGTTGATTACTAGTTGTTCCAGTCCCAAATTTGTCACAGCATTGTAGAAGTTTGCATGTATGGGTTCAGTTGTACATTCATTTAGGGTCTAGTTAATATGAGGTAGATTGAAGTCACCAAGAAAGATAAAAGCATGTGGGCAGGATGTTGCCCATATTACTTGTGAATTTAGCTCATTTACATGTTCGAGGTCATAATCAGGGGCTCTGTAACATAGTAAGAATCGAAATGTAATATTTAAGGACAGTTAATAAATAAATAAATAAATAAGCCCATTTCACTGTAAGTTTACCAAGTCTTGGGAATTGCCAATTTATGAAATCATCAATTGATGTCATTAACCTCTGATACTGAAGAAATATTTCCCTAGATCTAACCTGAGCTTCTGCTTTCTAAGAACTCACCATGGATTCCAATCAACTACTGTGAAATTCCAAAACTTGTTCCAAACCAGAGGAAATCTAGAGCCAAATTAATTAGGAAAATGGTACCATTTCAAAAAGGTACCATTTCTAAAAAGTAATGAACATAAACGTAAGACTACCACTGCATCTAAATACTCTAAAATCTTTTATTATCAAGAGCAGCAGGAAGAAAGATAGAAGAAGTCACTCCAGATTTTGGCTCAAACCAGGGCTTAACCTGGAGGCAACTGCCCCATCCTGCTGCATCCCAGCCATGTGTTCTGAAACAGCCAAAGGAATCCTGGCAGCCCATGCTATTACAGCTTTTTAGAAATGCTAACCACGATCATTACGCATGAGCCAGTCACAACACTGTGAAAGATTATTCACATTGCAGGTTTGATGGGTGAGCTTGCACATTGGTGATTTCCTAACAAACGACCGCATTGTTCTAAATATAGCTTCAAGCCGGCCTGGAGATTCAAACTCACAATCCCACACTCCCACAAGTGAGAGATGGCTGTTTGCCACAACATAAGCCCAGAATCAAATTACCTCAGCCCATCTCTCTCCTAGATACTGTATATAGAAGACAGTGTGTGGTAGAGACTCTGTGGAAATTCTCAGTTATCCAGTGTGGGAATAAACTTTGACTTCAGTATTGGGTAATGATTAGTCTAAGACCTTATACATACATGTCTGCCTAAGGGTCACTGAGATAAGCAAGGAAATTAAAAACAAACACTAGAAACAATTAAGCAGCTCAGACAATTGTAAACAGTTTTGTGTGCTATATCTAATTATTGTAATCCACAATGTGAATGCTTACTATGTACGAATTTCTCAATAAAAGGGGGCACTAGAATTTGCTCTAGACTCCCATCCCGAGTACACCAGCCTCTGTGTCTCATTCTTTCCATGGGAGTCCACCACAAGTGGTGACCCCGACGTGATCCACTGCAGGTGGTACGTGTCCGGACCTCCGTGTTTCCTCGCCTGGAATAGGTAAAGTACGTACTTAACTATTGCTGGACAATAGGATTATTCAGGGAGCATGGGGGGAAAACTCTCTCAGCCACAGGAACGGCATGTTAGTGAGTTGCAGAAGTTAGCAAGGACAAACTACTTTATCTTTAAACCCTCCGGGGGGGAGAAAATAGTTCTTTCAAAAGATAATGTGAGAGAGCTGCTGCAAGAGATCTGGCGGCAATGTCCCTGGCATCCAGAGAAAGGCTCTTTAAAGTTAGACACATGGAGGAAAATTGGAAATATCCTTCATGAAGAGCCACGGGCAACAGCTGAAATTTTGATATTTTGGAAGATTGTTATGACTGCTTTAGAGACCCAGCAACAACCTCTTTTAAAAACTTTAGTAGAACCTCTTCCTTATAAAGGAATTGTATTGCATCCGCCTTCTCCAAAACTGGAGTGTGCTTTATCATTTCCAACAGCACCTATTCCTGTGAATGATAAAATCCAATCAAAAATGGGAAAGGTTCAAGCCATGATGCATCAGGCTTTCAATGAGGGGAAGTTAGAGTCTGATGAGATTATCCAGATGAATTTGTTTCCAGTCAAGAGGCAAGTGGATGCTCAAGGCAATCTGCAGACTGAATGGGTTCCAATTCCTTTGGCAGTTCTTAGGGAAATTAAAAAAGCAGTAAAAGATTATGGTATTCAAGTCCTTTTACAAAGGGGCTTCTGACAAGTTTGGCTACCTCACGCATGATTCCTAGTGACTGGAAAGATTTAATGAGAATGATATTGAGCTCTACTCAGTACGTGGTCTTTGACTCAGAATACCAAAGGGAGGCTGTCACTAGGGGAAGGAATTCGGGGGGGCTGTATACACCAGACCAAATCTATGGGGCAGGCTTGTTTGAATCCACTGCAGATCAAGCTGCTAATTTGCCTGATCACGTATTTCCAGTGGTTATGGCAGCTGTCCTTGGGGCATTGTCCCGCATTCAGGATGTGGGAACCCCAGCACGGTCTTTTTCTCAAATTAAGCAAACAGCATCTGAGTCTTATAATGATTTTGTGGAAAGGCTACAATTGGCTATTACCAGGCAAATCTCTAATGAGGAAGCTGCAAAAAAACTTTTGCTGAAATTGGCAGTTGAAAATGCAAACGCTGACTGCAAGCGTATCTTGCAGCCCTTGGTGGCTAGAGGTGAGGTTACTCTGGCTGATCTGTTAAAAGCATGTGCAGTGGTGGGTTCTCAGTCTTACAACATGGAGACTTTGGCTATAGCATTGCAAAAAGAGATGAAACCTACAGGGAATTGTTTTAATTGTGGAAAGCCTGGCCATTTTAAAGCCCAGTGCCATGCCCCGGGGGGGGGTTGTAGGCATTTTGCTTCCTCTCCTTCTGCAGGTACGCCAAGACCAAAAGTTCAGTATAAGAGACTACCAGATCCAACGTGGAAAGGACCTGTCCTGCTGATACGCTGCTGTTAAAGATGAGGGGACAGTTGTTTGGGTTCCTGCTCACTGTGTGCATCCTTATCATCAGCCAAAGGGGCAAGGGGATGGATTTGGGGGAATGGAAAAAAAACACATTGATCCAGGACATGGGGAAGCTAGTAAACCTTCATAATAAAACTGATTGTTGGGTATGTACGCACATGCCAACTCACAAAACATCAGGGCTTCCAATGGTTGCAGTACCTTTGGCCGAAGGTGACTGGTATAAGGGACAATGCTATGGTTGTTCAGGGATGTGGTCTAACAGTTGGACTAAAAGTAACATAAATACATTGCATCTTGGAAGCCGAATCCAAGAGGTGGAGGGTATTTGCTGGACTCACAATGAGACAGTAGAGAATATGACTTACTTGGGAACATATCCATTTTGTAACAAAACAATTGTTATTAGCAATGGAAGTCGGGTTTATCCAGATGACATGAAAACTAAAAATCTCACTTACTTTGTACATAATATTTCTAAATTTGATATCATATCTTTGATCAATGAAAATGGGTGTCCAATTATCCCTGCCACATGTTGTCCCATCATGATAGAAAACCAGCTGCCCAAATGTGCAAATGGGAAATACGCACCACCACCCACTCATTTGGCTATGTTAATGGAATCTTTTGTACGATTAATCTATGCTGAACCAAATACGGTTGGTCATCTCCTGGGAGCAAATCTATGGTTGCTGTGTGGACGGATGGCCTATGATCGCATGCCAGCACGATGGAAAGGAGTCTGCACCTTTGGGAAAGTAATCCCATCTCATGTCATTTTAAAATCTTTGGGGACTGCTCATATCCGCAATGCGCGTTCCGCAACGGAAGTAAACTCTGTTTTGAATCATGACTACTGGACACAGATATCAAGGGGAGTTATTCCTCCTTTAGGAGTCATGATGAACTATAGAGATTTGCATCGTTTAAACAATTGGACAGTTACTGTGTTTAAAGACACCGTTAAAACGCTAAAGCTGCTTGAAGAAGAGCAAGAAAAAATCCTTGACTTTGTCCTGCAAACCAGATATGCGGTGGACACTATTTTGGCTGCGCAAGGGGGAGTTTGCGCTGTGATTCATACACATTGTTGCATGTATATCTCTGATTATTCTCCAAACATTACAGCTACTATACAGCATATGGAACAAACCCTGAGTGAGAATCCATTACAATCGGAGGACGAGGGACTGGACGTGTGGTCTGCACTTTGGTCCTGGTTGCCAGATGGTTCATGGATTCGTCACCTAATTGTTGGAGTGATATTGCTTTTTCTACTTTCTCTTTGTGTATGCTGTTGTATCCAATGTCTTCCTGGACTTTTAGGAATGTGTCGGGTGAAGCCTATGGAAGGAGAACTGTTGTTGCAGATGGCGAAAAGGTACCGAGGCATCTGCGATCATCAAAAAACTAAAACAGGGGAGATGTGGGAATAAACTTTGACTTCAGTATTGGGTAATGATTAGTCTAAGACCTTATACATACATGTCTGCCTAAGGGTCACTGAGATAAGCAAGGAAATTAAAAACAAACACCAGAAACAATTAAGCAGCTCAGACAATTGTAAACAGTTTTGTGTGCTATATCTAATTATTGTAATCCACAATGTGAATGCTTACTATGTACGAATTTCTCAATAAAAGGGGGCACTAGAATTTGCTCTAGACTCCCATCCCGAGTACACCAGCCTCTGTGTCTCATTCTTTCCATGGGAGTCCACCACAATCCAGGTCATAGTTGCCTCAAAAGTGTTTTTTCGAGAGGCAACTGGACTGTTTTTTCCTCAAGGAAGAAGATGTTTTGCTTCTCATTCAAGAAGCTTCATTGGTTCTGGCAGGATTGGGGGAGTGGATTAGTTCTGATAGGATGGTGGGGTTGGAAGGATCATATTTCTTTGCAGTCATCTGGTCTTAGCACTCTCACTGAGAGCTCTTGAGGCTACTTGGGAATTTAATCTGTGTAGATAGACAGAGAAATCATGGATAAAATTTAGAGGGAGCCTTTGATGGACCCTTTGATCTATTATGTAGGAACCTATAAGGAGTTCGAGGCATCCAAAAACTGAAGCTGGGGACCATTTGCTTCAGAAAGTCCTCAGTTTCTAAAGAAATAGATGAATTTATGCAGCCAGAAATTAACATGAGGTTTTTCATCTCTATTTTCTATGTTATGCTCATTGGACACACAAATTCCTTGTGTGTCCAATCACACTTGGCCAATAAAGAATTCTATTCTATTCTATTTTCTCCTCTCTATTCAGGTTGTACAATTGTTTAATTTAGTTGTTTAATTTTTTCATATTTCATATTCAATTCACTTTTATTGAGTATATCCTTGTGCTTTGTAATATTTTGTTGTCTGGTCCTTTTAGGGATTTGGAGGGTAAGGCTCTTCATTTATGATCTGTCCAAATTGCATTTTTTTTGGATTTTTAACAAATTTGCAAACCGCTGTTTTATTATGATATGATAGTTTTAAAATTATTTCTTTCCACATTTAGTGTCAGTATTTTAATACTTCTAGTCTAGAAGAATATTGTTTTACATTATCTTTTTTATTTTTATTTTGTTTATCTCATGTAAGATTGATTAATCTCCCAAAATTTCCCAAAAGGGAGACCAGAGCCCTGAATCACCATTCAATAATGCTAAATGACAAGAAATTGTTTCAATTTCTACATCTTGACTATTTAACCTCCTTAAAAACAGCAAAGGGTGTTAAAGCCCTATTTCTCCTACCCAGTAGATTTAGATGGTTGTGTCAAATGATCAGGGACTTACCAAGACTTACTATTACAGATAACTGGTTTGTGACCCTCAGACCTACATTATCTGTATCTCAGTATTGCTACAAATATCTCTTAAAGACATCTAACCAGATTTTATACTGCTTCTTGGGTAACATAGAAAGACATTGTGAGACACTAATGGAGAAATGGTCTTAATGTGCTTCATTTAGTTTTGACGTACTGTGATACATGAACCATGAAACCATGATTAAATCAACCATGGCTAAACATAGTTTTCAGGATGACCTTATAATAATTTTTGAATTAATAGCAGTTAAAATACCAATTTATATGGAAGGCTGTCAAAGCAATCCCAGAAACAATTAGGAACAGTTCAACCAGAGTTCACTTCTTTATTTGTTTTCAAGTAGCAGACAGAATCTTGCCAAACTAAACACTTACTACTCCCAGCCTATGGATAGAGGCTGAAAGATTCTAGGGAGTCATGGTGAAAATACTGGCCTAGAAACTAGGAAATAGTAAATTCTAATCCGAGAGGGGGGGGGAGGGAGGGAGGGAGGGAGGGAGAGAGAGAGTGGGAGATATGAAATAGATATAGATAGATAAATATAAATATGTAGATGTAGAGATATAGACATAGATATAGATACGCAGTCCTTGACTTACAGCCAGAATTGAGCCCAAAATTTATGTTCTCAGTGAGACATTTGTTAAGTGAGTTTTGCCTCATTTTACGACCTCTCTTGCCACTTTCTTATGTCTTTTCTTGCCAATTGTTAAGTGAATCACTCGAGTTGTTAAATTAGTAATGCAGTTGTTAAGTGAATCTGGCTTCCCCATTGACTTTCCTTGTCAGAAGTTTGCAAAAGGGGATCACATGATCCTGAGACATTGCAACAGTCATAAATATGAGTCAGTTGCCAAGCATTTAGATTTTGATCACATGATCAAGGTGGTGTTGCAATGGTCATAAGTGTGAAAAATGTCACTTTTTTTAGTGCCATTGTAAGTTCAAACAGTCATTAAATAAACCATCGTAAGTCGAAGATTGCCTGTATATCATTTTTCTGAATTAACTCTACTAGTCAGCAGGGAGACAGCCCTAAGAATCAGACCATGACTCATTGACTTCAGAAAATTCTGCTTCAGAGAAAGACACAATGGTGGAGCCACCAGAGCTGGAAAAAAGGCTCCCATAGCCACAACTTCCAGTACTACTAACATAATTAAAATATATTATGATATAGACCTAGATCTTTGCCCATGAAGCAAAAGAAAGTCCCCTCCTAAACCTATGAACTTATAATGAATGTTTAAACATTTCAATCAGGTATAAAATATAGAGATAAACTAGTTGTTCCAAGTGTCAATCAGTAAATCAGACAGACCCCCATTATTACAATAGATCTGTTTCAGCTTCACAGGAAATTTTTGGAAAAGCAGCAGAGAACCTTGTTCAGTTCAGAGTTGCATCATTGCACATCTAGAATCTACAATCAGAAAAGAGTACAAATTTTTGGAAGGAATAAGCCATGGGGGGAAATTGTGTGATAAGCAATTGGAATTATTTTGCCTGTGTATGCCCCAAACCCTAAATGTATTTCGTTAAATATGAAATCTCCTATGTGGGATAGACATTTATTAAGGATAGATTCCTCCTCTTTCTTATACTATGAAATCATCATCAGGTACAGGAGAACATAGTGAGCTAATGCCAGCTTTCCCTGCTCATGACAAAAGCCTTTTTGTTAAAACAAATGTTGTTTGGGAGTAAAAGCATTTTGCATTTTGGGTGCACAATATAGTACATGAAGAGACTGTATCCAGCTTACACTTCTATGTGCAGAATGTACTGGCTTCAAAAGGAACTTATTGCTGAATCCAAGGCATGAAAAAATTTGGTTAATTATCCTGGTCAGCCTTAAACAGTAGCTGTATTTTTTTTTTACAATGCAAGGAAAGAATTTGCAGTACATTCAGCATGAAGATGATGGGAAAAGACAAATAAACAAAGCATTGATTTGCTAGCACAGCCCAATATTTAACTATTGGTCCAAAGGGACAAGCACCAATTGGCTGATTGTTTATATATATATAAACAAACTTTAAAAGCACCACTACTATGACGTGGGAAAATACCCAAACAAAGCTGAATGCCAGACATGTAAGTACCCGTGAAAACTTAAGAAAAATATATATATATATATATATATATATATATGTCTGGCATTCAGCTTAGTTCGGGTATTTTCCCACGTGGTGCTTTTAAAGTTGTAGCAACGTTTCAGCAGAATCTCATCTGCCATCATCAGGCTTCTGTATGGTGTTTGTCTGTGAGTCAGACTTTTACAGTGGTTTCAGATTTAAATTTGGGGCAGCCTATTGCTGTGTCAGAATGGTTTTTTCTTCCTCCTGATTGGTTGAGAGTCTTGGTCTGTGTTTATTGGTCTTGGAGTTTGCTGTGTTCTGCTACTAGTATCTTCTGTCTGTTTTTTTGGGGGGGGCTCTTTTTGTATCTTGATTGGCTGGCAACATTGTGTTACTTTATTGGAGGCCTTTAGTGCAGCTTGGCTTCGGGTAAATGGACGGCTATC
Source organism: Hydrophis major (assembly GCA_033807585.1). Taxonomy (NCBI): domain Eukaryota; kingdom Metazoa; phylum Chordata; class Lepidosauria; order Squamata; family Elapidae; genus Hydrophis; species Hydrophis major. Next base: position 287,863,953 of record CM066328.1, read on the forward strand.
ATTCGTTAGGAAGCTGGGTTTCATCTGGGTGCCTGGTTGGGGTGTGTTTGAGCTGGAGGTATCGGGGGGATCTGTTTGTGACCAGGTGTTTGCCTGGCTTGTGGTGTGGAGATTTTTTTGTTTGTGAGTGCAATCTTCCAAATGATTGACAGTCTGGTGGAATCATCTCTTCTGTTCATGCTTTCTGGTCTTTTTTCAATCTCTATGGCTTCTCTGATGATTCTGTGGCTGGGATTTTCTATGGCTGTCAATATTTTAGTCAGGGTGCATAGTTCAGTCTTAATATGCACCCTGACTAAAATATTGACAGCCAACGGCTTCCACAAAAGCAAAATCACCAACTTGATCCACAAAAGCACACTGAGACATAATAGAGACCCAGAAGATGAACAGACCCATGGAACAGCTGTCCTGCCCTACATAAGAGGCACTACAGACAAAATTAGTAAGATTCTATACAGACACCACATCAAGACTGCCTTCAAAACAGACAGAAAAATAGCAGCCATCCTCAGGAACCCCAAAGACAAAATTGACCTGGAAAACCAAGGCATATATGAAGTCCCCTGTGCATCATGCCCGGCCACATACATTGGACAGACCAATAGAAGAATAAGCACCCGCCTGGATGAACACAAAAATGCAGTCAAAAAGCTGGAACACACTTCCTCACTTGTCCAACACATGGAAGCCACAGGTCATAACATCAACTTCAATGGCACCAAAACCCTAGCCACCATAGAAAATCCCAGCCACAGAATCATCAGAGAAGCCATAGAGACTGAAAAAAGACCAGAAAGCATAAACAGAAGAGATGATTCCACCAGGCTGTCAATCATTTGGAAGCCTGCACTCACAAACAAAAAAATCTCCACACCACAAGCCAGGAAAACACCTGGGCACAAACAGATCCCCCCTGATACCTCCAGCTCAAACACACCCCAACCAGGCACCCAGATGAAACCCAGCTTCCTAACTAATGATAGCCGTCCATTTACTCGAAGCCAAGCTGCACTAAAGGCCTCCAATAAAGTAACACAATGTTGCCAGCCAATCAAGATACAAAAAGAGCCAAAAAAACAGACAGAAGATATTAGAAGCAGAACACAGCAAACTCCAAGACCAATAAACACAGACCAAGACTCTCAACCAATCAGGATGAAGAAAAAACCATTCTGTCACAGCAATAGGCTGCCCCAAATTTAAATCTGAAACCACTGTAAAAGTCTGACTCACGGACAAACACTATGCAGAAGCCTGATGATGGCAGATGAGATTCAGGAAACACAATGTTGCCAGCCAATCAAGACCAAAAAAAAATGCTACAAAACAGACAGAAGATATTAGAAACACCAATCAAGCAGAACACAGCAAACTCCAAGACCAATAAATACAGACCAATACTCCCAACCAATTAGGATGAATAAAAAAACCATTCTAACACAGAGTAGGCTAGCACCAAATTTAAAACAGAAACGGCTATGAAAGCCTGACTCACAGATGAACACAATACACAAGCCTGATGATGGCAGATGAGATTCTGCCGAAACGTCACTACAACTTTAAAAGCACAACTATAATGACATGGAAAAATACCCGAACAGAGCTGAATACCATGCATATATACATACATACATACATACATACATACATACATACATGGTATTCAGCTTTGTTCGGGTATTTTCCCACGTCATTATATTTGTGTTTTTAAAGTTGTAGCAACGTTTTGGCAGAATCTCATCTGCCATCATCAGGCTTCTGTATTGTGTTTGTCTATATACTGTTTAGAATCTCATCTGCCATCATCAGGCTTCTGTATTGTGTTTGTCTATATACTGTTTAGAATCTCATCTGCCATCATCAGGCTTCTGTATTGTGTTTGTCTATATACTGTTTATATATTTATATTTATATTTATATTTATATTTATATTTATATTTATATTTATATTTATATTTATATTTATATTTATATTTATATTTATATTTATATTTATATTTATATTTATATTTATATTTATATATAAACTTTAGTCATCTTTGATACACTTATTCCTTCCTTTTTTCAACCAATGGTAAAACTTCTCCCAAATTTTATAATAATCAGATTCAGTCTTATTTTTTAATTCTTGAGTTAATTTGTCCATTTCAGTGCACATCCAAATTTTCCTGATTATTTCCATCTCGTCTGGCATTTCATTACCTTTCATCTTTGAGCAAAAGCTAACCTCACAGCAATAGTGACATGGGCTATTAAGTATGTTACATCTTTATTGTAATCTCCCACATTGATTCCCAGTAAAAAGATTTCAAGTCTAAATTCTATTTTAATTTTACACATCTCTTCTATCCAATTTCTAATTTTCAACCAATATATTTGGGCTTCTTTGCAATTCCACCATAAGTGATAATATGTTCAAATTTCTTTATTGCATTTCCAACATTTGGGGGATAGTTTCGGATACATTGTTAATTGGCTGATTGTTTTCTGATATGTATATATCCCAGCCTCATCATTTTCCAATTTTCTGGACAATCAGAAATTGTTAGATTAACTCAAGACAATATTGAGTCGGCTATCAATTGGAACAGCTATCTGCTCTGCAGATGGGAACACAGCTATCTGGAGGAACATTTTTGTTGAAAAGTATGCTGCTTTGTTTTAAAGTAGACCTCCCTTTTGTAATGTCTGCCCTGTATATAAATAGATCTTTGTAAGCCTATGTCCTTTGGTTTGCACAACCTCCTCCTCCTCCTCTATCCCATAGCTGAAGAAAACATTACAAAGTCATTTTGGTCCTCTTGGTTTCACATTTCTCCCAAGAATGTAATTTCCTCAAACAAAAGAGAAAATGTTGCCCTTCCTATCAAAATCCACTCAGCCACTTCTAATTTTAGCTCCCCCAGCAAATCCAACCCTGCAATTAAAACATTGCTGTGGAAAAGTTATATTATGGAATTACTTCTGGCACCAGTATTTCTGTTTAACCTAAAAAGGTTATGTCTACTACTATATCCAAAATATGGAACTACCTGGTGAAATGATCAAGAAAATGGTTGGAGGGCGTGTGTTTATACAGGCTGTGAAATAGTGTTACTTTATGGATTATTTTAGGATTGTTGTGTGATTTTATGCACCGTGCCTCTCCTATTGTTTCTTTTTTATTCGTATCCATTTCATGTATTCATAACCATGCTTATATACTTATACCTGTTATTTAATACTTGCTTGACAAATAAATACATAAATAAAAATATGAATATCTTAATACCTTACAACTCTTTCTCTAGCAGTCTGTAGCTTTCTTGGCTTCCCATCCTTCAGTTAAATCCCACCACCATCCCACCACCAAATTAAATGCAACTTGAAAGTTCTTCTCCTCTCAAACTTTTTCAGAGTTAGAAATGGGAGCAATCAGGGAAGCTTCAGGGTGATAGAAAGCTGTTAACAGGAATCAAGAAACTAGCATTCTCGATCACTTCCAACAATGCATTAAGTTCAAAAGCACTATCAAAAGAAATTGGAAAGAAATTTTCCCGTAGAGAGAATATGTGTATGTGTATGTGTATTTGTATGTGTGTGTGTATATAAGTTTTCGCGGGTACTTACATGTCTGGCATTCAGCTTTGTTCGGGTATTTTCCCACGTCATAATAGTGGTGCTTTTAAAGTTGTAGCAACGTTTCAGCAGAATCTCATCTGCCATCATCAGGCTTCTGTATGGTGTTTGTCTGTGTATATTTGTTTTCTGAGGTTCTCATGGGTATTTGTATGTGAATCTTTGGTTATTCGGGTTTTCTCCCGCGTAAGATTGGAAGTATTTAGGCAACATTTCGATGAAGTCTCATTCGATGAAGTCTCATTCTCACTTCTCAGAGTGAGAAGCACAGAGCTGAAGACCAAGCCTGAAGATGATGAATGAGACTTCATCAAAATGTTGCCTAGATACTTCCAATCTTACGCGGGAGAAAACCCGAATAACCAAAGATAGATAGATAGATAGATAGATAGATAGATAGATAGATAGATAGATAGATAGATAGATTTGTTTTCTTAAGTTTTCGTGGGTACTTACATGTCTGGCATTCAGCTTTGTTCGGGTATTTTCCCACGTCATAGTAGTGGTGCTTTTAAAGTTGTAGCAATGTTTCAGCAGAATCTCATCTGCCATCATCAGGTTTCTGTATAGTGTTCGTCTGTGAGTTAGACTTTTACAGTGGTTTCAGATTTAAATTTGGGGCAGCCTATTGCTGTGACAGAATGGTTTCTTTCTTCATCCTGATTGGTTGAGAGTCTTGGTCTGTGTTTATTGGTCTTGGAGTTTGCTGTGTTCTGCTTCTAATATCTTCTGTCTGTTTTTTTGGCTCTTTTTGTATCTTGATTGGCTGGCAACATTGTGTTACTTTATTGGAGGCCTTTAGTGCAGCTTGGCTGAAATGTTGCTACAACTTTAAAAGCGCCACTACTATGACGTGGGAGAATACCCGAACAAAGCTGAATGCCAGACATATACATATGTGTGTGTGTGTGTGTGTGTGTGTGTGTGTGTGTGTGTATGTATGTATGTATGTATGTATGTATGTATGACATTCAGCTTTGTTCAGGTATTTTCCCACGTCATTGTAGTTGTGCACTATACAGGCACTATACAGAAGCCTGATGATGGCAGATGAGATTCTGCTGAAATGTTGCTACAACTTTAAAAGCACAACTACAATGACGTGGGAAAATACCCGAACAAAGCTGAATGCCATACATGTAAGTACCCATGAAAACTTAAGAATATATATATATATATATATATATCCAATCAGAATACAGCCAACCCCCCCAACCAATCAGATCACAGCCAGGCCCCTAACTAATAAGAACACACCCCCACCCAGTCAAGTCGCACTCCCACTGGCAGTTAAAAGAGAAAACAGCTGCAAGCTCACATTACTCCAAGAAGCACAAAGCCAAAGACACAAGCCTGAAGATGACGAATGAGATTTCGTCGAAACGTCACCAAAATGCTTCCAATTTTAAGCGGGAGAAAACCCGTATAACCAAAGATCCACATATACATACATACATACATACACACACACATACATACATACAATCTTCAAGCAAATTGGAGCATTCTGATTTGGCAAGTTGGCAAGACAGCATTAAGAGAAATAAAAACAATTTGTCCATGTAAGCTATAATCCAATTGGCCAAGAACATCCATTGTTCTCCCAGCATATTCATTGAAACGAATATTATATGTTTCTCAAAATAATGATAATATCACATTTTGTACTGTGTGATCCTTGATTTGATGATATTCTTCTAGGAAGGAGAAAGAAGTTCTAACCAATAAAAGAATTATCTAGAAATTATAGCAGAAAAAAAAAATCAGCGCTGACAAGAAGCAAACAGACCTGTACAAAAAAATAATAATAAAATGAAAGATTTCAGGAACTGTTATGTCTACCTTATGCTTTGGTGAGACAGATTACTTGGGAGGAAGGAACATTTTGAAGACAGGAACCGACAATTTCTTTTTTTCATTGATAGAGAAAGGGAGAGATTGCTTCTTACATGTCTGAGAATGCAGGAAGAAAACCTATCTCTGCGCAGAAAATTGTTATCTATTTACCATCTGCATGGAGAACTGTGTTCCACAAAGGAAGTGGCAGAAAAAGATCAAATTTACATTTTTCTTAAGTGGTCCTTCTTTTTGGGAAAGGTTTGTAGAAGAAAGAACTCTTCTCAGATTTTGGCAAGTTAGGGTCTTCTTGAGGGTAGATCTGGAATTAAATTTCAGTAAGCACTAAATATGCACAGTTGTTTAGGCTTTCTCCCAGATAAGCTTGTGATATATTAGAACTTGTACATTGAAACCTGTCAGAAACTCAGAATTGTATTTCTTTAGTCTGTTAGTGACATCATAAAAATACTAAATGTCTAATTTAAAGCAAGGGTCTCCAACCTTGGTAACTTTAAGCCTGGCAGACTCCTTTGCTGGCTGGGGAATTCTGGGAGTTGACGTCTGCCAGGCTTAAAGTTACCAAGATTTGAGACCCCTGATTTAAACTATAACATACAATCTTTTTTTTTTTAAGGAATACCTATGCCTTAGCAAATAACACAATCTTACATCTCAAAGATTTAAACTGGAAAATTGTTTTGTTTTTTTTCCATTCAAATATATTAATGGGAAATTTAAACTAGGAGAATTCTAAACAAGTTTGGAACATTAGAATAATTTAAATTTTACCTGAATGAGATATAAATGATTGACCAATGTCAGTGCCCAGGAAATCAAAAACTATTACCCATTGGAAGACTAGTGTTCTGTCCTGAATTTGCATACTCGAAATCCCCGCGCCTTGATTGGCTAAGGCGCGGGGATTTCTGATTGGCCAGGCGAGCCGCGCTGATTGGCCCGATTGAAGTCTCCCGCGATTGGCTCACTCCAAGAGCGGGAGACTTGAATCGCTGCCATTGGCCGCGGCCGCCGCAGCGAAAAGGATAAAAGCCACGGGCTTTTTCCTTTTCGCTGGTTCGGTTCACAACTGTTTAATAAAGAGCTTGAATGATAGTCACCGACTCTGAGCGTCTTTTTGCGGACACGACACTGGCGACGAGGGTGGGATCCCGACCCTGAACCGAACCCCGTGTCCAACAAGAGCCAGTTCCAGCACAGAGATGGCGAAGATCGCACCGCCCGCCCCCTTCAACCCCGCCACCGAGGACTGGGAATCGTACTCAGACCGGTTCCGTATGTACCTTGAATGCGCCGGAATGAAGGACGCCCCGGGCCCGCTAAAACGCGCCGTCTTCCTTACTCACTGCGGACCAGAGGTCTTCCAGATGGCCAAAGCATTGGCCAAGCCGGCAGACGCAACCGCCATGGACTGGGACGTCCTCGAACCTATACTGCGGCGCCATTACGCCCCCGAGGTCCCCATCCTGATACGGCGCAACGAGTTTTACCGCCGAAATCAGAAACCAGACGAAAAATTGAGCGACTTCGTCGCCAAGCTGCGGCGCCTAGGAGGACTCTGCGAGTTTGAAGGTCTGAACAGCCTCATAAGAGACCGATTCGTACTTGGCCTATGGGACCCTACACTCCAGAGCCGGCTTATGGCCAAGGGCGACATCAGCCTAGCAGATGCCCTCACCGCAGCCGCAGCCGCAGAAGCAACCCGCACGTCTGCTGACAGCATGCGAAGATCTGACGCGAAGGGCGGAAACAACAACCCGGCAAGGTCGGCCGACCCTAGAAGCGAATCAACCGCACACTACGGAGAATTCCAGTCAACCTCCAGCACGTCGGAAGACGAGGAGGACATACATCGCGTGCAGACGAGACGCGGCGACCAACGGAATCGAAGAGGTCGTAGGTCGAGGACCAACTGTGCCGGGTGCGGCGGCGACCACCCCAGGTCAGAATGCCGATTTTTTGACTCTATCTGTAGGCATTGTGAACGACGGGGTCACATCGCTCGAGTTTGCCGCCAAAAGAAGACCCGCAGCCCGCCCAAATGGGAACAACACGACCGGAAGAAGGAAAGCCCCCCGCCCAGGACCAGAGAGCGCCAACCGGACGGTCGGTGGGACCGTGCCCAACAATCTTCAAGAGGCGGCGACGGTCGGCGAAAGGAAGAGACTCACCAGACGGTGACCATCGGCCACGCCATCTCCGACGGCGCCAGAAAGGTACACGTAGAAGTCCATATTGAAGGCCAACCATGCAAGATGGAAGTGGACTCCGGGTCCTACCTCTCCATGATTGCATGGCGCGAGATTAAACGGCTAGTGCCCACCCTCCATAAGAGGAACATTCATGCCCAGAAAATCATTATAAAAGACTACCAAGGGAATCGCGTCCCGGTAGTGGGCCCCCAGAGCTTTAATATAACCTACAAGGGCCGCACCGAACAACTGCCACTCACTATCGTCGATCGCGACCGCCCAAGCCTACTGGGTTTACAATGGTTCGCCCCGCTTGACATCGCGCTGACAGGATTCAACCACGTCGCCGACGACGGTTAGGAACAGCGGCTAGCCCAGGAGTTCCGGGAGTCTTCGATGGAAGCTTGGGCAAGTACCAGGGGCCCCTTATCTCATTTGACCTAGACCCAAGGGTTCCCCCCAAGCGGCTAAAACCTAGGAGGGTACCATTCGCCCTGAAGCCTAAAATTGACGAGCAGATCGACAAGCTCGTCAAACAGGGGGTGTTGCAGCCGATAGACCATGCCCGATGGGAGACCCCTATAGTGACCCCAGTCAAGCCAGATGGGTCCGTGAGAATTTGCGGGGACTATAAGGCCACCCTAAATGGCGCATTGCAACAAAGCGCCTACCCAGTCCCAATCGTGCAACATCTGCTGCACTCACTGGGAGGGGGCAAGGTCTTTGCCAAGCTCGATCTCGCCCAGTCATATCAGCAGTTGCCAGTAGATGAGAAAACGGCGGAAGCCCAGACCATCGTGACCCATCGGGGGGCCTTCAAGTGTAACCGACTCCAATTCGGAGTCAGCGTGGCACCAGGCATCTTTCAGAGCCTGATGGAACGTTTGCTACAGGGCATCAAGGGGGTGGTGCCCTATTTTGATGACGTATTAGTGGTGGCGCCAAACGAAGCCGAATTAGAAAACCGACTCAGACAGGTCTTAACAAAATTTAAAGTGACGGGACTTAAAGTTAAACGAGAAAAATGCCAACTATGCACAGAGCAAGTGGAATTCTTGGGCTACCTTCTAGACCGGCATGGCATTCACCCTACAATTAAAAAAGTGAAAGCCATCAAAGAAGCCCCCACCCCAAAGTCTAAAACGGAACTACAAGCGTTCCTAGGGTTGCTGAATTTTTATAATGTTTTCCTACCCCAAAAGGCTACGGCGGCGGAGCCTTTGCATAGACTCCTAGATAAGGCGGCAACCTGGACTTGGGGGAGACGAGAGCAAGCCGCCTTTCAAAAAACCAAAGACCTCCTCACCTCCGACGCCGTCCTGATTCAATTCAGCGAAACCTTGCCCTTAGTTGTCACTTGCGACGCATCACCTTTCGGCGTCGGCGCTGTCCTTAGCCATACCCTCCCCGACAAAAGAGAAGCACCCATCGCTTTTTTCTCCAGGACTCTGACTAAACCGGAGCGGAACTATAGCCAGCTGGACAAAGAAGCTTTGGCTATAGTTGCCGCCATTAAGCGATTCCACGAATACCTGTATGGCCGCCCGTTCACCATTGTGACAGATCATAAGCCATTGCTGGGCATCCTCGCTGGAAACCGAGCCACCCCGAACATTTTATCACCCCGGATGACAAGGTGGTCCGAGTTCCTGGCAGCCTACAGCTACGAACTGTTACACAAGCCAGGTAAGAAAATTTCGCACGCGGACGCCTTAAGCCGTTCGCCTTTACCAGACTCTGATCCTGACCCAGCACCAACGACAAACACCCTTAGCATCGAGAACCTACCCATTACCGCATCGGACATTGCCAGGGAAACTATTAAGGATAGGCGTCTGGCGCGAATCCTACACTGGCTAGAAAAAGGTTGGCCTGAAAGGGGCAATGACGAATCCATTAAAACATTCAGAAACCGCCAGACTGAACTCTCACTGCTTAAAGGATGTATTTTGTGGGGTGACAGGGTGGTCATCCCGGACAGATTGCAAGGGAAGGTCTTAGAGATGCTACATGAAGGTCATCCTGGCATCGTCAGGACTAAAGCCCTGGCCAGGAGTTACGCTTGGTGGCCAGGGATGGACAAACAGATAGAGGCATGGGTCGCCAAATGCCAACGTTGCCAGGAGACCAGACCCAGCCCACCCGCAGCACCCATCCGGGACTGGGAAACACCAAGGGGGCCCTGGTCCAGAATCCATTTAGACTTTGCGGGTCCAACGAATGGGCATACTTTTCTGATCACAGTTGACGCTTACTCCAATTGGTTGGAGGTAAGCGACATGAAATCCACTACCACGGAGGCCGTCATCAAAGAACTGTGTAAACTGTTTTCCACGCACGGCCTCCCAGACGTCGTCGTCTCAGACAACGGGCCCCAGTTTACTTCCCTCGATTTTGAGAGGTTCTTGGCGGAGAGGGGCATCCGCCACGCATTAACAGCACCGGCGCATCCGGCGGCGAACGGTAGGGCAGAACAGATGGTACAGTTTACAAAAAAAACCCTCCGGAAGATGGACCACAGGGAGATCAATGACAAAATCAATAAACTCCTCTTCATACAACACATCACCCCGAACACCACTACCAACAAAAGCCCAGCCGAATTACTAATGGGCAGGAAGCTGAGGTCCCCACTCGACAGGTTACATCCAACATACAACCCGGAGCGGCCCCCAGACTCCAGTTCCAAATACCGGACATTTGCCCCCGGTGACTTAGTTTACGCGAAAAACCTGACGGGGGACCCCCTATGGATCCCAGCCGTCATCACTCAAATCACAGGTCCACGGTCGTACCGGCTCCAAACCACCGATGGGCGAGCCTGGAAACGACACATCGACCAGCTCAGGTCGCGAACGGCAACAGACCTCAACCCCCAAGACACGAACCAAGGGGGGAGGGAATACCCGAATAAACAAGCGCAGGAAAAAATAATCCAAAAGTACTCACCGGAACGCAGCCATCGCGAGTCCCCACCGGAGAAGAACCACCTGACCAGCTCAACCGACTCGGAGAAACCAAGCGGGAGCGGCGAAACCCGTAGCTCAACTGACCCGGTAGGCCCAGGCGGGAGCCATGGAGAACGAACCGGCCCGATCATCCAGCCGGTCCACACAGAAGGAGGAGCAGCCAAAAAGATGACCGCTCCGGCCGAGATCCAACTTGCAACTGAGTTGCGCAGGTCAACTAGGGCTAGACGGAGCCCCGCCTACCTGCGTGACTACGCAACGTGATGGACTATACCAAGAGGGGAGGGGTGTTCTGTCCTGAATTTGCATACTCGAAATCCCCGCGCCTTGATTGGCTAAGGCGCGGGGATTTCTGATTGGCCAGGCGAGCCACGCTGATTGGCCCGATTGAAGTCTCCCGCGATTGGCTCACTCCAAGAGCGGGAGACTTGAATCGCTGCCATTGGCCGCGGCCGCCGCAGCGAAAAGGATAAAAGCCGCGGGCTTTTTCCTTTTCGCTGGTTCGGTTCACAACTGTTTAATAAAGAGCTTGAATGATAGTCACCGACTCTGAGCGTCTTTTTGCGGACACGACAACTAGTTTCACCTGTGCAAAAGAGAGAGCAAAGAAAGGGAGAAAGGGAGAGTGGGGAGAGAGAGAATCTGCAGTAAGTTTGCTTGTTGTTCTCTGTCACACAGAAAATTAAGTATAAGACATTTGTAACCAAGAATTAAGATCTGATTTTTCCCCCTCTCCTCATCCTATTCCTTTCTCTTCCATGCCACCCCTTTGAATGGTGACACTTTGTAAATGACTCCAAGGAAAGAACAGAAGAAACGGTCTAAAATATTGCATAAGATAAACACCCAAACTAAAAATCTCACCAGAAAGTGTTGTGATGACCATAGATTCAGTTAGCTTCAACAGGGATTAGAGGAAAAAAAAATGAGAGGATGCTAGTTGGATGGAGACTGTAAAGTCAGAGGCATCATGCAATGAAACGTTTATATAGGAGTCAGAAAAACAAAACAAAAATAAAATCTTTGACCACCTGGTTCTCCCCAGATGTTTGAGATAATAACATCTTCTATTCTGCCTCCTGCCACTGACTGATGGAAGTCAAAAATCTAAAACATCAGGGTACATGATTACCAAAGCCTACTTTATGATTACCAAAGAAGAGATATAATGTCTACCAGGCTGTGCCAATGAGTCAAATGGGGGGGGGGGGCAGAATGGCTGTCAAAAACACAAGTATGTATGTTAAATCTGCCTGATAAGTGAGGATCAAAGTTAGAAGATGAAGCATTTCATCTTCATCTGTGGCTTCAAAGCCATGTTTCCTATGTTTCTGTCCCAGCCAGCTCCACACCCTTCTCACTTCCCATTGTGGAGCAGGTTCTGGAGAAGAGCCAGAAATAGTGGCTGTAGGTAAACACAGTCATCAAGCCATAAAATAACAGGATATCCTTGTAAATGGAAAGTTCAGTTGCTGTCTCTGCCAAGGCGAATCATTGGTTCACACACCTAATCTTACTGTCTGGGACGGGTAATTGCTGCTCACCTCATTTGACTCAGAAGTTGACTTATGATTTGAAGAGGATTTCCCTCAAGCATTCCAGTTTGTCAAGGGCTGAGCGGGACTCCTGTTTGATCCCTCTTCTCTCATCGGAATGTTTACATCAAATGCACTGGGAGTTTATAGCAATGCATAATTTAACTGGGACATCCTAAAGATCCCTTGTCTGCTTACATTAAAGACCTGGTCTAAGATTGTTGTCATTTATCATATCTACATCAATCAATGTTCCAATTAAACTTGTTGGTTCTTTTTAAAAAATGCATTTGCAGTTTCAAACACAATTATGTTTAGATGGAAGGTTAAGGTTGGGTTTTTAAAAAACCGGGGGGGGGGGGGTCTTTTAAAAATGGACTAATTCCACAGACATTTATTGCCACACTATTTCCAGTTAAATGTCAAAGTGTTATAACCATTTGTTGATTTTTTTCTAACCAAATATTAAAATTGACCATTCAAGAGCAAGATGCTGGTCTGAAATGAATTGAACCTCTGAAAAAAAAAATCTCTCTGAAAAGCTGGACCTTTGTATATAAGAGAAGCAAAGGAACAATTAATTTCTCTCTCCTGCTTAATAAAATGTCTTTTATTCTGACATCCACTTCCTCATTGCTTTGCACACAGTGAGATATTGCAGGAACCTTATTCTACCACTGTTGACTTAGCTGAATCTCAGATGAGTACCACATAGGGCTTTAGCATTGCTGGAGAACCTTGGAGCTAATTTAATTCCAGCTAGCCAATCAGATTCCCCTGCACGGGCCAATCCGATCCTGCCATTAACGGCCAATCAGAAGTGCAGGGCCAGAACACTTGACTCCAAGCTCAAGATAACTTCATTAAACCTTATGCATTCATAACACCCCTTCCCCCTGGCTTCTGTTTACAGGGCGCAGTCACATAGTCCTTAAAGTAGGACGGTTGCTTTATTAGTCTGTTTGATTTTCGCTGTGCGTTTTGCATTTGGCTGCAATCTCGCTGAGGTAGATCATTGTTTGGGGAAGGGGTTGCCTCTGGTTCAGAGTTCACATTTCCGTTGTCACCAATATCTTCGGCAACTCCCTGAGGTGAACCTACTCGCATCTATGGTTCCAGTTCCTGTGTCTCTATTCCGCTATCGTTCCCTGGGTTTTCCTCTAGTTGAAATTCATCTTCATCTTCTTCCCCCCCCTCAGTTTGGTCATAAGGGAGTTCAGAAATGCCCGACCAGAGCCGTGATTGTAATTGATCGATATGGCGTTTCCATAGTCTATCATCAAGGCATTGTACAAGGTAGGATCTCGGGCCGGTTACACGGATTACTGTCGCCTCTAGCCACAGCGGATCACCCGATAGGTTTTTAGTGTACACCAAATCGCCTACCTGGAAGGTACGGCATCAGCCGCTGGATCCGAGTGGTTTTTCCGGTTCATAAGTTGGGTGTAACCGGTCGAGGTGGGAGCGGAGCTTCTGTCCCATTAGCAGTTCGGGGGGAGTTTTGTTGGTGACGCTGTGAGGTGTGATGTGCTGTAGAAAAAGGATTCGGTTGATTTTGTCATTGATGTTATCGTAGTCTAATTTCTGCAGTTTTCTTAACAAATTGGACCATGCGCTCAGCCCTGCCATTGGTCGTGGGGTGCATAGGTGAGGTGAGCGCATGTCGGATGCTGGGGTCAGCCAGGTACGAAGGACAGCACGGTAAATTGGGGCCCGTTGTCGGATACCAGAACGTCTGGTAATCCGTGGGTTGCAAACAGTCTTTCCAATCTTTTGATGACCGCTTCAGTGGTCGTGTTCGTCATGCGGTGAATCTCAAGCCAATTCGAGTAGACGTCGATGGTTAGAAAAAAGGTGTGGCCTCTGGTTGGCCCAGCAAAGTCCAGGTGAATACGGGACCAGGGTCCCCGTGGTTTCTCCCATTCGGTTGGGATTGCTCTTAGTGGGGCATTGCTCACTTCCTGGCGTCTATGGCAAGCTTTAACCCAATTCTTGATTTGCTTGTCGATGCCCGGCCACCATGCGTAGCTTTGTGCGAGGACTTTCATTCGCACGATACCGGGGTGGCCATCGTGCAAGGTTCTCAGTACTGCTTGTTGGAGTCGTTCTGGGATAACGACTCTATCACCCCAGATGATACAGCCCTTTTGAGAGAACAACTCTGTCTGTCGAGTCTTGAATGGTGCAAAGTCATCTGATAACTGATAACAATGGCCATCCGCGTTCTACCCAGCCTAGGACTCGCACTAAGGTGGGGTCACGTCTGGTTTCTCTCGCAATATCTCGGGCGGTTAATGGCGGTGTGTGGAGTGTCTCAATCTGTAACGTGGTTACCGTTGGTGCGGGGTCGTCGAGAGTCTCTGGAAGTGGTGCTCGGCTCAATTTGTCGGCGTGGGGAATTTCCCCGGGCGGTATTGCAGCCGATAATTATAAGCGGCCAAGAATTCTGACCAGTGAGTCATCCTGGGGGATAATATGTAGGGGGTCGGTTTATCTCCGGCTATTATCCCTAATAACGGCTTGTGGTCAATCACGATAGTAAAAGCCCGGCCATACACGTACTCGTGAAATCTTTTAACGGCAGAGACAATCACAAGAGCTTCTTTATCGATTTGGCTATAATTTTGCTCAGTTTTTGAAAGTCTTTGAAAAATATGCAACAGGGGCTTCGTTACCATTAGGCAGTACATGGCTCAAAATGGCGCCCACTCCGAAAGGCGAAGCATCACATGTGATATTTAATGGCAAAGTCTCATTGTACTGCATGAGAACAGCGTCAGAAGTCAGTAGTTTTTTTACATTACGGAACGCCTGTCCTTCTTTATGACCCCATAACCAAATTGCTTTTTTGTCTAGTAAACGATGTAACGGTTCAGCGACAGTTGCTTTATGTGGTAGAAATACATTATAAAAGTTGATAAGGCCTAGGAACGCCTGGAGATCGGCCTTGTTCTGAGGTCTGGGAGCGTTTTTTATTGCTCTCAATTTACTGTCGGTAGGGTGAATACCCTGACTATCAATTAGATACCCTAAAAACTCGACACAATCTGTACACAGTTTACACTTATTCTTTTTCACTTTAAGACCGGCGTCTTGGAATTTCTATAGAACTAATTTTAAACGATCCCGTAAGATTTTTTTTTGTAGGTGCAGCAATTAATACATCGTCAAAGTAGGGGACCACACCTTTAATTCCTTGTAGTAGCCTCTCCATAAGACTCTGAAAAATTCCCGGGGCTACACTGACTCTGAATTGGAGCCGGGTACATTTAAAGGCACCTCGGTGCGTCACAATCGTTTGTGCCTGTGCCGTCTTTTCATCAACAGGTAGTTGCTGATATGCCTGAGCTAAGTGTAGTTTAGCGAAGACTTTTCCGCCCCCCATGGAATGGAGGAGGTGCTGCACCACCAGCACCAGATATGCATTTTGCTGTAGGGCGTGGTTCAGGGTGGCCCGGTAGTCCCCACAAATTCGAATTGAACCATCCGGCTTAATTGGTGTTACGATTGGGGTCTCCCAGGGAGAGTGATCGGTTGGCTCTAATACCCCCTGAGCTATTAATTTATCGAGCTGTTTGTCGATTTTCGACTTTAAGGCAAACGGAACTTGACGGGGCTTAAGGCAGATGGGAGCTATCTTTGGATTAAGGCTGAACGATATTGGGGTCCCCTTGTACTTGCCTAATTTTTCCTCGAAGACGTCCCTGAATTCATGGACGAGGTCCTCCTCCCAGTCACTGCCGCTGACTCGGTTTATGCCTGCCACTTCAATGCCAAGTGGCATGAACCATTGGAGGCCTAGCAGGCTAGGCCGATCTTTGTCAATCACAGCTAGCGGTAAGTACGCTGTGCGATTCTTGAATGAGACCCAGACTCGGCTGGATCCAACGACATGGATTCGATTCCCTTGATAGTCCTTAAGGATAAGTCTTTGGGAACAGAGGTCTTGGCGCTGGATAGTGGGGATGAGTTGCTTGAGGGTCTTCCAGGAAGCCATCGAGAGAGACGATCCCGAGTTGACTTCCATTTGGCAAGGCTGATTTTCGATGGCCACTGTAATTCGGATTTTCTTGGCATCCAAGGCAGAGGCATGACCGATAGTGATAGTCTGGTGAGCCTCTTCTCGCTTCATGGGGCGATTCAAAACTCGGTTTCTGTAGGAGTGGTTTACTGGTTCTCGCCTTACAGGACGGTTTCCTGTCGATTGGCAATAGTTAGCCCCTTTTGAGGCCTGGCCAGGTCCTTGGAAGCTTCGGCAGACCCATCCGATGTGGCCTCTCTTCCCGCACTCATGGCAGAGCGCGTCGCAAAATTTGCATTCGGACCTGGCATGGTTGGCTCCACAGCTGGCGTATGGGTGTAGGGACTTCAAGTAGGGGTCCCGGTCGGACCGCAGTTGATGGACCTCTTCTTCATCGCTGTCTGACGACAAAGAGAGGTCCTCGTGGTGGGCCGTTGATAGCTGTCCCTCTGACTTGGATAAAATGTTGCCTGTCGGTTGGTGTACCAGAGCGTGGTTGCGGTGTAATTGGGCAGCCGACTTCCTGGTTGCTTCTGCTGCAGTAGCATCAGCGATGGCATCGGCAAGACTGATGTTGCCTTTCGCCATCAGCTTGCTCTGCACGCCTGGTGCATCTAATCCCAGAACTATCCGATCTCTCAACACTTCTTCCAAATCGGCGAATCCGCAGAGGCCTCCCAGATTTCGGAGGTCTGCTATGAAGTCGGCGACACTTTCTCCTTTTCGCTGGTTTCTTTGATGGAACTCGTGCCATCTCACTGGCATGGGCACAGTCAGTGCATAATGAGTTCTTAGGAGGGGTTCGAGGACGTCCCAGTCCATCGCCTTTACTTCTGCAGCTTTGGCTAGTGCTTTAGCCATCTTAAATACGGTTGGTCCGCAATGCGTTAGGAATACCGCCCATTTCTTCCCGGTTGTGGCATCCTTTAAATTGTTAGTTTCCAAAAACATTTGGAAATGATCCATGTAGGACTCCCAGTCCTCTTGCACTGGGTCGAGCGGAGTGGGTGGTACGACGCCTCCGGACATGGTTCCATCGTGTTGCATTGTCAGCCACGTGCTCGGTGTTTCTTCTTAGTTCAGTCAGCTCTGACGTCTCCACATCCCACCCTCGTTGCCAGTGTTATGTTTGGAGCATGGGTGAGAAAGAATGGAGACGAGCCTGTGGAACGGTGAACTTCAACTCTTTATTTACATGGTGTGACAGCTCAAACTGGATGGCCACTATAGCCTTCCTTATATAGACAACCCAATAACTATTTAACCAATAACAATCCAGGAGTGCTAGCTCCGTTAACCAATACAAATGCCCCATTAATGGCCAATCAGATTCCCCTGCACAGGCCAATCCGATCCTGCCATTAACGGCCAATCAGAAGTGCAGGGCCAGAACCCTGCACTTGACTCCAAGCTCAAGATAACTTTATTAAACCTTATGCATTCACAACAGAAAGTAATAAGAATGGCTGTCTGAAAGAGGCCCCAGTCAGCATTGGGATCCTTATGAATATTGTAATTTTCAATGTTTGAGGTGCCTCCTGTAATTTTTTTTTAAACAAATTTTATTCAGTTTTTCACATAAAAACAAAAATCTCTTTTTAGTAGACAACATATTTCCAGGTCATCACTTTTACATACAAATGTGACAGCAATTATACATTCATATATGCATATTTAATTCTATTATTACCTTTTCCATTCCAAATTTTCAGTAAGGAGAGAAACAAACACATTAATTCTAATCTCTTTCATTAATCGCAATCAATACATCTTTTTGTTTCATTTCAATTATTTCAAATATAATGCTTTAATATTTATTTTAAAAATGAAGATAAACAATATGTATTTGCCTAATAATAATAATAATAGCAATGTCTCTCCTTACTTTTAATAGTCTATATTAACTTATTAATTTAATTGGTTCTTTAGTCTGTCATATTCCTTTTCCATTACACATTCTTTTTATAAATTCTAGATTCATACAAGTTTTAACACTAAAGGAAAAAAAAACAAGTATAGGTTTCCCCCCTTTTACTGCTTTGAGTGTGACACCTCAATGGTTAAAATATACCTTTATTCCCTCATCTTGATTCCCAATCAATCATTATTTTTAAGAAGCTACAATAATAATCATTACATCTTTTCATTTGGATTCCGCAGCATATTTTCCTCCCTTAATTTTTAATAAGAGTTATCAATTTCTATATTACCCTATTTTCTAAATATTTTTAATTGTAGAAATATTCTTATTACCCCTTGTCATCCTGCAGAATCCCCTTTTTAATTAATCAACCATTATCTCTGAAAAAACAATTTCTTTTCAACGTTTTACTATTTCCGTATTTTTTTATTTCATGCACCTGTTTCTTACTGCTTCTCCTCCCCCTCTTTTCACCATATCTTTTCTCATTCCAGTTTATATCCCTCTCTTTCTTAATATCTTCCTTTCCCCTTTTCTGCTGGGTCTTTCTGCCTTTCCCGACTTCACAGGTATTCCCCGTTTTCATTGCCTTCTTAAATCTCAGCTTTTTAACCTTCCTTCTTTCCCCACTTCTTGGTAGCGTTCTTTGTGTTAATTGTCTATTTGAGATATCTTCTCCTTGAGTTGACTCCTCCTTCTCTGAAACTCTTTCTTCTTGTTCTTCAATCGCCATTTCCATTTTTTCTAACACAGAACAAAGCGATTCACCTCTTTCCTGCAATAATTCTCTCATATTTTTAAGTTCTATTTTCATTTTAATTCCTGAAGAGATATCATCATTACACACTCTTATATTTTATGATCGTTAAAGTCCACAAAAAACACTTTTACTTTCCTTCTTTCTTCTTTCAATTTTCTAAAGTTCTCAATTATTCCAGCCGAGGGTCTATACTAAAAACATCAATCAATCCCACAGTCAGTCTTTCCTTGCTTTTTTCTTTATTCTGGTTCTGCTTTCCCTTTCTAAGATTCTTACTTTGTTTCAATATTTCTTTAATGTTATATCCACACAAGTTCATTCAGAAACAGGATGCTTTCCCTTTTGTTTGAGCTCAAGTTTTTGTCAAAAGGAGGCATTCTCCATTATACAAAATCTTCACCTTTTCCCCCTATTTTTTTATTTAGGGTTTTTTGAACCTCAATATTCCAGCAAAGTCCAGTCTCCAATGTGTAAACTTTATTATTATTATTTTTTGACAATCAAGTCCAGCTTTATTTTATGCCAAAATATTTTAGTCTAATTTAGTTAAATCTTTAGTTCCGGCTTCTTCCTTTCCTGGTTTGAAGCCCCGCATAGATGTCAAAAATATTTTCTTATTTTTTTTCCTGTCCCTTTGTAATCTAGCCTCTCACTTTTCTTTTCTTAAAAATTCCATGTTACCTTAATCCTGGGGTACTTTTGTTTAGTTGTATTGTCCAGTTGTCCCAGTTCAGATGTTATCCACCTCTTTTTCCTTCCTGCACAAATCTTAGTCCAGCTGAGTCCTCCTCTTTGGGGTGGCCATTTTAAACCACCACTGCAGTCGTCTTCAGGGGGGGAAAGACCAAGCCCAGGGGGGGAGATGCGGCTCCCCTCAACCTGGCTTGCGGCTTCCCCTTACTCCACCACCCCTCCAAGGCAGCTTCAGCCCCTAATCATGATGATTGGGGCTCTCCAACAAAAGAGCATGGACCGTAGCCGCAGAGAGTTGCAATCTACGGTCCATCAGCAAGGAGGCTCAACCCGGAAGTGAGGTGCCTCCTGTAATTTTTAACTATGACAGTTCATTTATATATCCACTGTCTTAAAAAAAGAAATATTGTTTTGCCTTCCCTCCTCCCTGCTTTCATTTCTGAGCAGCCATTATAATCAAGAAAGTAAAGAAGGCTACCTATGGACAGAAAAAGATAAAAGGAAATTAATACGCTACCTGGACCTGGCTCCGCAAAGAGGAAGGGAAAGGAGAGATGGTTAATTGCTGATATTGTTAATATGATACACCCATGAAGAGTGGAGAAAAGTGTTGTCTAACCACTTCAGTGAAGTGGCTAGAAAAGCAGTTAAGAAAAAGGAGCCCAAGAATTTATATTCTAGGATTTCAATTATCAACAGTAGACATGTATTTTACAGAAGCTTAGTTTGATTATAATCACAAGTGTTATGTAGAGGATGACCAGGCTGAGCTCAAGGGAGGGATCAAACACGTCATTAGTGTCCCTTCATGCCCACAAGAGATTTAAGTCCAGCCAATATTGAGATCCATTGATTCTTATCTACCACCAATTTGTTTTGTCTGTTGGTAGTTAAGGCTCTTGTAGATAGCTCAAGCTTGCAACAAACTTTTATATTCATTTGAACTGCCTGGACTCCTGATTTCCACACTTGACATGCTAATTGATATCCTCACTTCAAGAATATGTCCATCTATCAACCTGGTATTGTAGTTGAGATATTTGTCTCACCTCAGGGAAACTCAACCCTCAACTTTCACCGCAGCCATGGTGGACTTTGGACAGTCAGTCCATCTCAGCCCAACTTACTTCACAGGTTTGTTGCAGGAGAAAAGAGAAGAAAGATTCATTATGTACACTGCTTCAGGCCATCAATAGTTCTCTAGACCATCAATAGCTCTATGTTGCCAACTCCCTGGAGCCAGTGTTTACCCCAGAATGGTTGCAATCTGGTCCTTTTGTCATCTGAATGCAGTCCCTGCATTCTAGGAGAGTCATTTCCCAATCAGAACTGGGAACTGTAGGACTCATCTCTTATAAGAATTTCTATTTCTTTCCCAAGGCTACTATGGACCTTGGTACAAACTCAGCTATCTGTTGTTTTAAAACAAAATTGAGGGATCCTTGGTCCTCCCTGAACTTGCAGGTGTTTCATTTCCAAAACTAGATAACATCATCAGTGCTAATGCCAAAATCAGTGCTACAATCAGACTCCCATCCTCTGGTGATTACAGCACTGAAGATGATAACAAGTTGGCTAATGAAACATCTGCATGAAAATTACTAAGCTATGAGAGCACCAAGGATCCCTCATTTCAACCCTGAGCTACAAATATTCTCCTTTATTGATTACACCATCATTCAGTTTTACCATAGAGAAGAAATGTTATCATATTTAGTTGAGTTTGAACATCTAAGCTAAAAATGACACATTATTTCCATCATTATTCTAACTGAAGGGAACAACGCCTTCAAAGAAAAACAACAAACCAAATGTTAAGTGAGACAAATCTAAATAAACTAAGACTAAAATTATGTCACTCAGAAATTTTATACTAATTCAGTCTCCTGGAATAGCATTTCCCAGGACTCTCTTTACTAGACTTCTACCACAACCAACCACCAGACTCACTGGAAAAAAAGAGAATGGATTGTATTTGTATGATATACTAATCCACAAGCAAGCAACCACATATGAGTTTCATCTTGACACAGAAATACCAAAAAAAATGGCTTTATTGTGTACACAGTGGTTGACCATACAAAAGCATTTTATGCAAACCTGTCAGTGGTGAATTAAGACAGTTCTTGGTTTAAAATATCATGAAAAATTAATTTCAAAAAATTATCAGAGCACATTTCAGTCAGTATTACTATACATCTCCTTGGAAGATGCATTGTATACAATAGATTCAAATATCTTGTATTGAGTCATGATTTAACTATGTTTTTTTTTATAAATCACAAGTCACTGGGTTTGTACAATATGCTAAGTCATACTTGGACCATATTATATCTTAACACACTAGGAACTAAATCATTTTGCTTTTATAATTTGGTCCTTCTGTGAGACCAAGTTCTCCTTCCCTGCTAGACTGAAAGATAAAATATATCAGGCATCTAAAAGAGAAAAATAACTAATATATTGGTTTGTATAGCTGTCCACTTGTGACTCTGGGAAGTGAGCACAAGATCAAAAACCAACAGAATAAGAAATAATAAAACAAGAGCACAACCATCGCACAATGGCACCCAGGACAAACTTCAAGCCACGTATCTTATCATGTCAGGGGAGAAAAAAACCATAAAAACAAGTTCACCCCAGCTATTGAAATAAGCCACTGCCCACATTTCTGTCTCCATATGGTTTCACATGTATCCATGGATGTTTTGCATTGGGAAATCATAGACTGGGCTAGGAAGGAGCTCATCTGAAACCCTGGAAAGTTCTGCCGGTTGAGCACCTTTCCAGAGCTGAATCTTCTCTTCCACCAACAATATCCAGTATATGTGGGGAAAACCTCATACAAGAGACAACAGCTGCTACAAGCAATCTTTAGCTAAGTATCTTCATTGTCAGACTCAGAACCAGACAGGTTCCTTCATTACTGGCCTGGTCTCATCTTGTATCATACAATAGTGATGCTTTTTATGCTAGAATTATGCAAAATTGCAGTTGACATAAGAGATCACTTTCCACAACAGCCACTGAATAAAAATAAGAAGGGATGATTACAGAAAGTCCTATCCAAACCCTTGGATAATCTATGATTGAACCTCTGTGTAGGTGAGTACAAGAAAGATTCCCTTTCATGGTTTCTATTAAGTAACTCCATGTTTTCCCAGGGTAATGTTGGCTTATTATGTGTCTGACTTTGCAGGTCAGCCTCTAATTCTATGTTCTGGCAACACATAATCACATCAACTGAATCAAACACCACTATTTTTAGGAAAGCATTCTCATCAGCTTTCTCCAAAAATATCGTTGACAAAGCTTGCATGAGGACAATTCTGGCAAGGGTTCATGTTAGTGCCAGATGTTTTGCCTCTGATTAGATAGGCTACAAGATGCATGGAAGATAAAGGTAGAAAAAGTGAAGAAGGGAAAACCAAAAATGCTATAAAATAGTCAGATCCCCTGAGTAGATCAGACCAGAAAATGAAGTCCAGAGGAAGACTAGAACAACTTTTATTGAGTTTTGTTTATTTATGAAGAAATTTTGTCAACTCATTCATGGTGACAACTCACTGGATAGCTTACAGAAAAAAAAATCCCAATACAAAGCCAATCACCCCCCTTGGTAACAACAATCAAACCAAACTCTTCATATTACCTTGGGATCCTCAGGCCCAGTGGTGAAAATCTTGACTTCAGAGCCTTTCAAAAGAATGTCACAGTGGGGTCCAATCTTATTTCTGTAGGGATGATGCTCCAGAGAGAAGGAGTATTTTTTATTTACTTACTTATTTGGTTTGTCAATTGCTTACAAGATAATAGGTATAAGTAAAAACATAGTTATGAATACATGGATACAAATAAGAAAAATAAAAGAAACAATAGGACAGGGATGGTAGGCATGTTGGTGCACTTATGCATGCCCCCTACAGACCTCTTAGGAAAGGGGTGAGGTCAATAGTAGAGTCTTAGGTTAAAGTTTTTGGGATTTGGGGAAGAAACCACAGAGTCAGGTAGAGTATTCCAGACATTGACCACTCTGTTGCTGAAGTCGTATTTCCTGCAATCAAGTTTGGTGCAATTAACCTTGAGTTTGTATCTATTGTTTGCTCTTGTGTTGTTATGGTTGAAGCTGAAGTATTCGCTGACAGGTAGGACATTGCAATGTATGATTTTATATACTAATCTTAGATCTGACCGAAGGCAGAGTCTAGAATTTCGAGTCTGGTGGCATAAGGTATTCTGCAATGAGTAGAGAAGTGAAGAACTCTTCTTGTGAAATATTTCTGGACTTTCTCAACTGTATTAATATCAGATACGTAATGTGGGTTCCAGACTGATGAGCTGTATTCGAGTATTGGTCCAGCAAATGTTTTGTATGCTCTAGTTAGTAGTGTAATATTATCAGAGAAAAAGCTACATACGATTAGGTTAACAACTCTTAACGCTTTTTTGGCTATGTAGTTACAGTGGGCTCTAGCACTTAGATCATTAGAGATGAGTACTCCAAGATCCTTGACAGAGTTTAGATCAGGTTTAGATCAAGGTCTTGACTATTCAGCCTGTATTTTATTTTCTGATTTTTTTTTGCCAATATATAAGACAGAGCATTTATTTATTGAGATTTGAAGTTTCCATTTGTTTGACCATTCTGATACATAGTGAAGATCTTTTTGAACAGTAGCAGTCTTGTCTGTGATGTTGAATAGCTTTACATCATCAGCGAAGAAAATGCAGTTGCTCTTAATAAGATCACAGAGGTCATTTATGTAGAGTATGAAAAGAGTTGGTCCTAGAACACGGCCTTGTGAGGACACCACTGTTGACAGGGAAATTTGATAGAATTTGATAGGATGCTCCCAATTTTGATCATTTGTTGTCTGTTTGACAAGAATGCTTCTATCCAGTTATGCAGGTGTCCAGAGATACCATAATATTTTAGTTTTAGGAGTAGTTTGTTGTGTACCACTGAATCAAAGGCTTTACAGAAGTCTATGTAGATTGCGTCTATTGCTTTGCCTGATCAAGTTTTGTAGTCCATATATTTTTGCAATGTAAGAGTTGCAGATTACTGGGTAGTTTTTTTTTCTGAAACCAAATTGTTTATTAGAGAGTAAGTTGTTTGTCTCTAAGTGGAGGATGATGGATTGGTTAATAATTGATTCCATGACTTTACAGGTGATGCAGCATAAAGAGATTAGTCTGTAATTTTCAACTAGGCTGGGGTCTCCCTTTTTGAAGATGGGAATGACTGTGGCTTGTGACCATAGTTTTGGCAAGGAACTGGTCCTGAAAAGTTTTTCAAAGATTATGCTTAGAGGTTCTGCTATGGCAGTGGATAGCTTTTTTAACAAGTAGGCACATATTCCGTCTGGTCCAATACATAGAGATGGTTTCAGATTGCATCGTGCTTTTTCAAAATTGTCTTCTGTAAAATTGATATGCATTATATCATTGTAGTTGTCTCTGGTTTGACTAGGAAACACTGGGCATGATCTTCTTGGTATCTTCTTGGTCCTATTAGATGGACCTTCTTAGGAAACTCATCCTGTGTCTCCCCACTCTGGTGGGTTGGGTTGATGTAATTGCAGAAAGATGGTCCTTCAAATAACTTCAGATTCACCATAATAGTAGGTTTTTTGCAACTCTGATTGTGCCCCCATCACATCTTCTTATACTTTGGTGAATGAGGGGATACATTACTGAGCTTCTTTCAAATATTATCTCAATTCTCAATTCTTAAGTAATGTTTCAGTCTCCTTTACATAGATAACTGTTCTTTATTTTTTATTTTATTTGGTTTGTCAATTGCTTACAAGATAATAGGTATAAGTAAAATATAGTTATGAATACATGGATACATATAAGAAAAATAAAAGAAACAATAGGACAGGGATGATAGGCACATTGGTGTGCTTATGCACGCCCCCTACAGACCTCTTAAGAAAGGGGTGAGGTCAATAGTAGAAAGTCTAAGGTTAAAGTTTTTGGGGTTTGGGGAAGAAACCACAGAGTCAGGTAGAGTATTCCAGACATTGACCACTCTGTTGCTGAAGTCGTATTTCCTGCAATTGATTTGGTGTGATTAACCTTGAGTTTGTATCTATTGTGTGCTCTTGTGTTGTTATGGTTGAAGCTGAAGTATTCATTGACAGGTAGGACATTGCAATGTATGATTTTATATACTAAGATTGGACCAAAGGTGGCATAGTTCTAAGTTTTCTAGGTCTAGAATTTCAAGTCTGGTGGCATAAAGTATTTTGCAATGAGTAGAGAAGTGAAGAACTCTTCTTGTGAAATATTTCTGGACTTTCTCAACTGTGTTAATATCAGATACGTAATTTGGGTTCCAGGCTGATGAGCTGTATTTGAGTATTGGTCTAGCAAACGTTTTGTATGCTCTAGTTAGTAGTGTGATATCACCAGAGAAAAAGCTACATAAGATTAGGTTAACAACTCTTAATATCTTTTTGGCTATGTAGTTACAGTGGGCTCTAGCACTTAGATCATTAGAGATGAGTACTCCAAGATCCTTGAAAGAGTTTGGATCATCAACAAGGTCTTGACTATTCAGCTTGTATTTTATTTTCTGATATTTTTTTTGCCAATATGTAAGACAGAGCATATATTTGTTGAGATTTGAAGTTTCCATTTGTTTGACCATTCTGATACATAGTCGAGGTCTTTTTGAAGGGTAGCAGTATTGTCTGTGGTGTTGAATAGCTTTACATAGTCAGCGAACAGAATGCAGTTGCTCTTAATATGATCACAGAGGTCATTTATGTAGAGTATGAAGAGAGTTGGTCCTAGAACACGGCCTTGGGGGACACCACTGTTGACAGGTACAGAATTTGATACAGTGCTCCCAATTTTGACTATTTGTTGTCTGTTTGATAGGAATACTTCTATCCAGTTATGCAGGTGTCCAGAGATATCATAAGATTTTAGTTTTAGGAGTAGTTTGTCGTGTACCACTGAATCAAAGGCTTTACAGAAGTCTATGTAGATTTCATCTGTTGCTTTGCCCTGATTGAGTTGTGTAGTCCATATGTTTTTGCAGTGTAAGAGTTGCAGATTATAGGATAGTTTTTTTCTGGAACCAAATTGTTTATTAGAGAGTAGGTTGTTTGTCTCTAAGTGGAGGATAATGGACTGGTTAATAATTGATTCCATTACTTTACAGGTGACGCAGCATAAAGAGATTGGTCTGTAATTTTCAAAAATTTTCTTGCCTTATGCCATTTTTCCTATTCCATCTTCCTTAGTCTCTAAAAAAAACTTTAGTTCAATTACTCTGCTAACCCAAAGTCCTCTTTGCTGGTCTTTCCAAGACTATTGAATAACAAATCATTTTAGAGAGGATTACCTTGATTTGATTTGATTTGCAGTTGTTGCAGAGATTTAAGATTGCAAATAAGAGATTGAACAATCAATGAGTTATGACACCATTATTTGAATATAAATTGCAGATAAAATATTGCACAGTTGTTGTGAATTTCATTTTTAAGTGAAGTATATTGTTGAAAATGTTGTAATTTTATTTATTTGGATTCAAGTGATGTATTGTTTAAATATATTGTTATAGGCATCTTAGGTTGTATGACTGAAATGGTTTAACAACATTTAAATTAAATAATAAATAGTATATGTACCTGTGTATATTGGGGTGGGGTGTGTGTGTGTGTGTGTGTGTGTGTAATACTGACTCCTCTAGGACCTCTCAGCAACTCTGCTAATTATTTAGGACCTTTCAGCAACTTCTCATGCCATCAATTAAAAAAAAATCCTTCTGGGACATCTGAATAATTTGAGCTTGGAAGGGACAGTGTTTCAGTGTTTCCAACCATCCCTTGTTGAGACATGTCCAGAAAGTGGTGTGACATCAAGAACTATGACATATGGTGGCCCTCAGTGTTCTACCCTGTCTTCTCATGAAACTCTTGAGAATAGTCATTCAAAGCTTTGGAGTGGATACCATCAGAATGTTGATGACAGCCAAGTCCATGACTCCTTGTCTTCTAATTCAAAGAAAACAATCAATACACTTTAAGGTTGCATAATCTCAATAATGGGGAAGAACAATCTCTGGATTTCAAAACCTGACAAAGGCAATTTGCTGTTTTGAAGGAAAAAGCTGACTCTGGAATTATGATGTGGTTTCCTCTCAATAGTCTTATACTCCCCCAGTAGAAACATGTTCCAAATTTGGGTACTTCTTGATTGTTAGCTGCCTATAGATTAGTTACAACCCGTTTTTGTTATAATCTATCATGATTATTACATGTCATATGTGGGACTTTCCTTGAAAAGTATCTGTAAAATGCAATATGTGGTAGTTGGGCTGTTGGTCTTCAGATGAGGTGCATAATATAATCCTGCATTTGCAGTGGCTATTAATTGACTTCTGGGAACAATTAGTGTATTGATGTTGACCTTTAAAGTTGTTAATGTCTACAGATCTGACCAATCAGAGAACCATCTCTTCTATTATGGACTTTTCTGGCTACTTAAGCCAAGGCCAGCTATTTGATGAGTAAGAAAACCCTTGCTCCTACATGACTCAATGACTGTGGAACACATTCCTTAGGGAGAGATGTTTTTTCTCCTTCCCATAATCCCACTATTTAAATAAATAGTAAAAACAAATCTCTTTGGCTAAACCACTATCCATTTGATTTTAATTGTATTAACATCTACATTTATATTGTATTTTTTTCACTGCTGTGCTGCAAGCACTTTGTTGAAGAAACAGAAAGATGGGATAGAAATGCAGTCAATAAAAACATCTGGAATCTGTGTATGTGGAGCATGGTGGGAAACATTTTATAACCCAATGCTATTTCAATGAACCATAAGGGATTGGCAAATTCCCACAGATGTTGCTGATCTTCTCTTAAAGTCATGAAGAACTTCCTTAACCATCTTGAAGAGCACAACCACTCTGGTTTAATTATTTATGACTAATTCTATCAATGAGTCATAAGGCTGAGAAGTCTCTTTAGATTAGAAAGCCAGACCATCTGCCCTGAATCAGGATTCACCCAGTTTCAATAATCTCTGGTAGAATTCGGTCTATACCGATACAAGTTATGGGTTATTCAAGTTCAGGAAGCATTTTCCCCAAATATATGCATTTATATATATATATAAACACACAGAGTAAAGTATATAAATGAATATACAGAAGTGTGCAAATAGGGCAAATGCCTTCAAAAGTATAGACAAGTGTACTTTACCCTCTTATTTGACAAATGAGAGATGAAGGTGGGTAAGATGCAGGTACTCAAATGGAAAGTATAATCAGATCCTCCCTCAATCTTCTCTCACAAGTATATTCAGTTCCCTCCATACGACCAGTTCCAGTTGGTCTGAATCCTTCCTGCAGTACTAAGACATGTGATGACTTAATTCTGTGCAATTAGTGATAAAGGCTTAATTCTAATGCTGTAGATATCTGGTATTTGTCACTTATTTATTTATTTAGGAGAGAATAGAAGAATCTTTCAGCAAAGAATGTAACCATAAAGAC
The DNA here is from genome assembly GCA_033807585.1 of Hydrophis major. Lineage (NCBI taxonomy): Eukaryota > Metazoa > Chordata > Lepidosauria > Squamata > Elapidae > Hydrophis > Hydrophis major. The sequence continues at coordinate 287,893,045 of CM066328.1, forward strand.
TTTAAATGCTGCTTCTGAAAAGCTGCTTCTGTTCAGAGGATTAACTGAAGGTTTAAAGTATATTTTGCAAGTACTGGAAAGCATTTTGGTTTTTCAAGTAATAATAATGACATCCCAGATTCTTGGGAAGAACTCGGTGTGTATGAAAGCCAAGAGTAGCTAAAGAACAGGCAACTTGTGTATAAACATTGTTGTATGTATAATTATTACAAAATAGATAAAGTAATAGAAGATGGAGAAACTAAAGTGCTCTAAGATTTTAGAATTCAAACAGACACACTCCAGATTTAAGTGTCAATAAGAAAGACAAGTCTGGATACCAGAAGTTGCAGTACCTAGAGACAGCAGAAGAGAAAGAACTGACGAAGATAACAAAATAGAAAAAGCAGCAAATAGAAGTAGCATGACTGTGAAAAAAGAAAGCAAAGATAGTATCAATAGTAATAGGTGCCTTGAGTGCAATCCCAAAACATCTGTAGCATCGCTTGCATACCATCGGCATTGACAAAATCTCCGTTAGTCAATTGCAAAGGCAGTTTTACTTCGAATAGCTTACATCCTGCCACAATACCTTTAATATCATCAGATGATACAATCTATCTATCCCAGGTCTTTGGGAAGGACTCAACAGATAGATGAAAAATGCCAAATCCACTCTAAACATCTGGCTGACAATGTGACAAACCATAATAACGTACTGAATGTGTGCTTAATTTGGAGCAGGGAGGAGGGAGGGAAAATGATAACTAAACCCCTTGGAAACTTGGAAATGGTATCATTTGAAGATACCCGAGGATCCTCACTTTTTCCAGCCATGATGAAACCCTTGCTATTGTTCCTGCTGAGTCATTCTTTTGTGGTGCAGGCTAAAATGTCTTTCAAGCATAGTAGGCAACTAAAGCCAAATTACCTCATCTGACCAAAATGGCTCCGGGGTTAGCAGTCCGTAGGCAATGAGAAAAACAGAAAAAGTCATGGCTTGCAGCTCATGAAAACTGTTCCATGAGACTGATGGGAGAAAATCCATATGTCAATTAAAAAGATACTTGTAGCTGCCAGCAGAAAGGGAGTGGAGAAAAACAGTGGAGTCCTGACACCACATTCCCATTACTAGTGAGAAAAAAATTGTATTAGCTGCAATCATAGAGATAACAATGTGAACACTGCAGGCATCTCTCCGCTTGATGCTGAACTGCACGTAGACAGCCTCTGAACTTCCTGCCTGAAGAAAAAAATGTGGTGGAGGTATTAAATGACATGAAAATAAAATAAAGCAGAAAGAATATGGAGCAGTGATCTGGGCAATGAGATGTATAGTAATTGAATGTGCCTATCTTAATGTGCTATCTTAAGATGTAAGTTGTCCTCGATTTCTCAAGTTCTATTATTGTGAGCCTTTTTTTCATAAGGAAAAATCCTACTGAGTTGGACTCATCCATCTCATATTCACATGTCTAGAATGGAGGGTAGCTATCTCCTTACCCACCTTTGCTGCGGCTTCCATTATCACTGCCCAGCAATCAGTATTTAATATAGTCAACAGTTATCAGTATAGTAGTCATTGATAGCCTGTCTTCAGCATCTGTTCAGAAAACTTGATCATAGATTACATAGTATGTATGTATGTATGTATGTATGTATGTATGTATGTATGTATTTAAATGCACAATACCAGTGGACTCTGGGTGAGATGAATTTTAGTGCTAATGTTAGTAGTTGCAAGACAATAGGTCAAATTTGTTAATCTGGAGAAGTTAGTCTACTCTTATTTGAGTTAATTTGCTGGGCAATTTTAAAGTTTGTGTGATATGTTTATCACCACCACTTCATGCACCGGGCCCAGTTAAAGGTGCTCCATGAACAGCTTCAAAGAGAGTATAGTAGTAACACATTAATAGGAGGCTTTTGTAAATCTGATCACTTAAGAATGGTGGAAGATATGAGATGTTTTGCTAAAAGTACATAGTTATCATTGGTGTGATATTAGCCAAGAGTAATATGTTAACCAATTATGCCACCCGACTCCCAACAACTCTGTGTGGCTCACAATAATCAAAGAAAATAAATAAAATCCATAAATGATAAAAGATGGCAAGTCAACAGACCAGATAGAATGAAGTTAGGGGGTCTCTATTTCTCTATCAAATGCCTGAGTAAACAGGCAGGTCCTCATGGCCCTCTTAAGCAACAGAAAGTCGATTAAGGCCATCCAGATCCTAGTGAGGGCTCTTGATCCAGAGACAAGAAGCATCTACCAAGAAGGTACACTACCAGGGGACTGAAATATGATATTGTTTAATTGAAGAAACCTGGAGAGTGCCAATAATGCAAGATTGAATTGGCCAGGCAGATGCTATAGGAGGTAGGCAGTTCTTCAAGTAGCAAGGCCATTAGAGGTGCTGTTCAGTAGGTTTTGACCAGTTCTGGAGAACCATTAGTGAAAAAAAAATTTTTTTAAACAAATTTTATTAATTTTACAGAGAACACAAACAAAACTAAAAGATCTTTTCTGAAGGTTGTCTGATCCCGGGTTGAAACTCTTCACACAGACACAAATTCAAACATCATATTCACTTTATATATCCTTCCATATCTTATTATCATTTTCTTTTATATATATATATATAAACCATTTTTATCAATTTTATATAAACAATGCACAAGGCATAACAGCTTATAAGTTCTTTTCTAAGAAAAAATAATAAAAGAAGAAAACCAATAGAACATAACAATTCCAAATTATAGTATCAATACTTTGTCTATTTAACTTCATATCTTATCCCAACTTCTCCTTTTCATCCAAATTATTTCTTATTAATTAAATTTTTTTTTGCCTTTTTTCAATATACAACATCCAAGAAAAAAACATAACAAAACCTTTATATATCCTTTCATATCTTATTACCATTTTCAATAATATTCTTTGTCTGTTCTATTTCCAACTATCCATTCATCTTTTTTCTTTTATTATACTTCTCCTATACACCAATTGGAGTAACGTCTATAACTCATTACCCTAACTTAAAAGTACTTCATATAACAATTTTTCTTGGGATTCTGTTTAAAAGATTCTAAAATTACACAATGAATTTTATACTCTAAATACACATATAAAAAACACAATCTTATGTACCCTCCAGAATCCCTCTTTTATCCTAAATTAAATTCACCCATTGTCTCTGAATAAACTTTTTTTCTTTAGATCTTGCTTCCCCCCATTGAGGCTTCTCCTCCCCCCCTTTCTCTCTTGCTTATTCTTCTCCTTGCCCTTTTTACCCCTTTGTCTTTCCTCCTCCCTTTTCTTACTCCTTTTCCTTTGCTTTCTAACCTTGCCTCCACCTTTCCGCTCATTTTTCTCTTCTTTGGTTGTTTTTATAATTCTTAAAATCCCCTTTTTCTTATCCTTTTTCTCCTCTTCCCTGGAAAGAACCCATTGTTCATCAAAGATGGCTTCTTCTTCCTCTTCTTCTTTGTCCCAGTCCTTCTGCTGCGTAGTCAACTTTTCATAAGTACATAATGCCATTTCTAAGAATTGAAACAAAGTGCCCAAAGTATCTTCTTTTTTATATTTTTTATATTCAATCTTTAGTTCATCCACAAGCGATGCCATTATAAAAAAAGAAACTTTTCCCAAAACAACCACGAATATTTTTAATCAAGAATAATTCAAAAAAAAATTCCAAAAATTAATACTTTTCTTCCTTCTTCTCTTTCTCTTTCTGGGGTTAATGTTTAATCAAAGAGGTCCAATTACCATATACCTTTCTTTGGGATTCTAGGCAATCTCCTCCTTTTTCAGCTTCTGCTCCAATTTTTTTTCCTCTCCCTTCCCACTTGCAATATCAATTTTAAATAATCAGAAATCCATACCTCCAACAAGGGTTTTCCAATTTCTTAAGTTTTTCAATGTCCAAAAACCCTTTTGTCCCTTAGCTTCAACTCTCAAAACAATTCACTTTCAATGTCCAATATGTCCAAACATATCTGCTGTTTCCATGGGGTGGGAGAGTGAAGAAAAAAAAAAAGTTCCCTTTAACAGCTTCTCCGCCGCTTTCGATCTTCTTAGGGATACAATGTATCCTCCAGCAATTCAAACAGCTCAGTTCCAACCAATTTGAAAGATGTTACTTGACCCGGCTCAGACAGCACTTTCACTCTTCTTACTTTCTCCAGCGCAATCTTACCCGGTTGCTGGCTTCTTTGTGGCGGCCATTGCTGACCGCCGCTCCACCGCCTTGGGAAAAAGGGGTTTTTCTGGAGGAGGAGGGGGTCTGCGACACCCCCAACCCCCTGTCCGACTCCCCTCTCTCTTCAGCTGTCCCTACAGGGCAGCCATATCCCCCTGACCCATCTGGATCGGGGGTACCTCGGCGGCTAGCACAGCAGGAATCGCGAGCTGTCGCGAATTCCTGCTGCCCCGAAGCCACGCGAAACCGGAACCCCATTAGTGAAATTTTTGAGTAGTTCAGAAACCAGCAAATACCACCTCTGATTGGTCCCACGCCCTTCTATTCTCTACCTCCCAAGTCCCAGCGGATCTTTTTTGTTGTTGTTGCCCTGCACAGGAGAACGGAGCTGGAAAGCAGGTTAGTGGGGTGGGGAGGGAATGGGATTTTGCAGTATCCTTCCCCTGGAGTGGAGTGGGAATGGAGATTTTACAGTTTCCTTCTCCTGCCACACCCACCAAGCCACGCCTACCAAGCTATGCCACGCCATGCCCACCAAGCCATGCCACCCCATCAAGCCACACCCACAGAACTGGTAGTAAAAGAATTTGAATCCCACCACTGGAGGCCATGCTATGTACCATTTGTACATGGAACATTGGAAGAAAGCTATTATTGACCAGTATGCATCTTCAAGGAAGTTGATTTACTACCAGAAAAATACAATAAAAGGGAATACATATTTAATTTTACACGTGTTAACCACAGCTAGAATTCTGTTTGTACAACAATGAAAGAGTGAAGAAATCTCTGCAGATGAAAATGTAATTAAAAAAAAAAATACAATGTGCAGAAATGGATAGATTAACACTCAAAATTAAGTAGAAGGAAGAAACCGAATACTTTTAACATGGGATTTGTTTTATCAATGGCTAACTAGCAGAAACAGAAATTAGAAATTTAAAAGCATAAGAAATAATTACATAGAAGAGTCACTAAAATGGATAAGCAAATACTATTATTATTATGTGAATGTTATGAATATTATTATTATTATTATTTCTAATTCTCAAAATTAACTGTACCCAAACAACACACTGTTTATATAAACATTGCATTTTTATGTTTAATAACAAATTTTTAAAAAAATTAAAAAGGAAATGAATTTAAATAACTCAAAGAAAAGGTTAAGTAAGTAATACGTCATGATAATCTACTAGGAGGAAGAGCTTAAGATGTGGGAATTCTTTCAAAAGGAGATTTTAAAAACCACACTGCACACAATTCCAATGTGATTAGGACGGAACAGGACAGAAGACTGCAAAAAAAATTCAATGACACAAAGATTAGTGAAGAGCCGAAAGTGAAAAGGGCACATATAGAAAACAAAAAGAATAATGGATCTCCAAGAAAGAGTATCCAGAGCCATGAAATACAGAAGTGAGTTGGATAACTTTTCTTAATAAATAAATCTCTTCCATGAAGCAAAGAGGCAATGTGATTTGCTTCAATTTGAAACTTGTTGTGTTGTATCAAAGTGTCCACCATCTGTCACCTTCCAAAGCATTGCAAATAGAAGTTCCCGTGCAGCCTTTTGAGACAGCAATACCGAAAAAGACAAATTTTGGCAAAATTTGGCAAACAAAATTTAGTAAACTAATAGTGTCTTCCCCACAGCACTTGCAAAAGCCAGGGCAAGAGGAATTGAAGCTTGAGCTCAATCAGAAATCCTGGAGAATGAAATAACTGTGGAAAGAAGGTGACTAAAAGAGTTAGAGCCAGCATCTATGAAAGAAAATTCAGGAAGCCCTTATTCAGGGAGTCATGTCCACATCTTGTTGGTCAGCTTATGTAGTTATTTATCATATTGATATGGCTGCCTATCTAGCAAAAGCACTCTGATTGGCAAACCAATTAAAACAAAAGAAATTCACAAGACCTTACATAAGAAGTAGCAAAAGTGAAGCTCTTAAACTTTTTTAACAACATAAACTTCACCAGTGCTCTATTAGCACCCTGCCCCACTGTCCAGTTTTCATGGCCCTTCTAATAAGCTCTTAAAAATAAAAAGACAAACTTTGAGGGTTAGAAAAGTTGATCTCAAAAAAAAAAGGATGCTGGCTAATGAAGTAAACATTTAATGTGATAATATTAATCAATTATGCAAGGCAACCAGGCAAACAACTAGCCAGACTACAAAAGATCTGAAACCAAAGTTTAATTTCTTTCATGATAGGCGGTCCTTCTATAGTGATGCTAAACTAGATGTTTGACCAACAGTGAGTCAAAAGAGAAAGAAAAGGGGGGATGAGAATGTGTGATAGGGTAAATAAAGTTATTTGTCAGTTATCTATATCTTCTCATTAGTCATCAAAAGATCCCAGCTGTTCTACTATCTTGTGCCTTGGGGAAAAATAGGGAAAGGAGTTCCTAGTAAAAGGTGTGTGAATGTTTTCCCATCATAAAATTGGAGCTGTATCAAATCAGCTCCTTCAAGATGTCTAGTTATGTAAACAGTTGATCAAAGTAAGTGAGAGGTTGAAGAGAGACAAAGGAAGGTGCTTGACAATAAGCACCTTGATTTCATAAAACCAAAGGATTAAATCAGAAAATTGTATAGTAAAATTATGTAGTAGGAAGAGATGCAACATCAGACAATTGAATATTATCCCCATCTTTAAAGGAGAAAAGAAATAAATTACAGATCAGTCAGCCTGATATAAATACCCAGAAAAATCCTAAAACAGATCCCAAAGAAATCCATTTCTAAACATCCTGAGGTAAGATTGCAAGGATTATCTAAAAATAGCATGTCAAAAACCAACTCTTTGCAGACTAACATCTTATTTTTCAGACAAGTAGCTTCCTTAATAGATTATTGGAATGCTGTCCACATTCACTGGAGCATCTGACAAACTGATTTAGCATATTCTAATTATCAAACTGCTGGTGTGGGCTCGATGGGATGACAGAGTGGCAGAGCAATTCATAGGAACAGTGTTGGCAGCATATTTGTAGCTCTCCTCATCCAACTTGTTCCCACAGCCTAAATCCTCAGACCATTCCAAACACATGGCTTTCCATCCTTTGCTTGAATGGTTCCAGTGATGGAGCACCCAGTATTCCAAGAGATGGGCTGTTTCACAGCTTAATAGATTTCCTGGTCAGAAAATTCTCTTAACAGATAACATAATCAGAGTTGGAAGGGACCTTGTAGGTCATCTAGTCCAACCCCCCACCCAAGCGGGAGACCCTACACCATTTCTGGCAAATGGCAGTCCAATCTCTTCTTGAGAGTCTCAAGTGATGGTGCTCCCACAACTTCCAAGGGCAAGCTGTTCCATTGGTTGATTGTTCTCACTGTCAGAAAGTTTCTCCTTATTTCCTGGTTAAATCCCTCCTTGTTCAGTTTCCATCCATTGTTCCTTGTCTGGCCTACAGGCGCTTTAGAAAATAACTTGACCCCTTCCTCTCTGTGGCAACCCCTCAAATATTGGAAGACTGCTATCATGTCTCCCCTGGTCCTTCTCTTCACCAGACTAGCCAAGCCCAGTTGCTGTAATGGTTCTTCATATGTTTTAGACTCCAGTTTCCTAATCATCCTGGTTGCTCTTCTCTGTACTTTTTCTAGCGTCTCAACATCTTTTTTGTAATGTGGTGAACAGAACTGGATGCAGTACTCTTGGTGTTGTCTTTCTAAGGCTTTATAGAGTGGTATTAGTACTTCCCTTGGTTTTGATTGTATCCCTCTGTTAATACAACTTAAGATTGCGTTAGCTTTTTTGGCTGCTGCTGCACACTGCTGGCTCATATTTAGCTGGTTGTCCACTAAGACTCCAAGATCCTTCTCACAGTTACTGCTATTGAGCCTGGTTTCACCCAGTCTATATGCATACTTTTGGTTTTTCTTGCCTATGTGTAGGACTTTACTTTTCTCTACATTGAATTTCATTTCGTTATATATGGCCCAGTGTTCTAGTCTGTCAAGATCCATCTGGATCTTGAGCCTATCTTCTTGGATGTTAGCTATTCCTGCCAGCTTGGTATCATCTGCAAATTTGGTAAGTTCCCCTTCTATTCCCTCATCTAAGTCATTAATGAAGATATTGAAGAGTACTGGGCCTAAGACGGAACCTTGTGGCACCCCACTGCTTACTTCCCTCCATGTAGCCTTAGACCCATTAAGGACTACTCACTGAGTACAGTTTGCCAGCCAGTTGCAAGTCCATCTAGTGGTGGTGCTTTCTATTCCACTTTTTTCTAGCTTTCTAAGAAGTAGGCTGTGATCTACTTTGTCGAATGCCTTGCTGAAATCTAAATATATTATGTCCACAGTATTTTGCTGGTCTACTAATTTAGTTACTTTATTTCAAGTAGTGGAAGACTGCTATCATATCTCCCCTTAGCCTTCTTTTCTTTAGACTAAACATACCTAGTTCTTTTAAATGCTGTTTATAAGATTTAGCTTTTGATCCCATTATCATCTTTGTTGATCTTCTCTGCACTCTTTCCAGTACTTCAGCATCCTTTGTGAATCACGGCAAGCAAAATTGGATGGAATATTCCAGGTGTGGCCTGACCAGTGCAGCACAGAGCAGAACTATCACTTCCTATCATTCTCTTTTAACAACCCCATAAACCCTTGCAGGGTAGAGTCTGAGCAATTGAATTGAGCTGAATATTTATAACCAGATGCCCTTCCTGTCGCCAATGCAGAGTTTTATTCAGTAGATATAAACTCAGTGTGCCCAGAGAGAGAAATATCTGCCTCTACCTAGGATCAAATTCATAGCCTCCTGGTTGTGAGGCAAGAGCTCTACCTCTAGGCCACCATACCACTCAGAATTATAACTTCTTATGATCTCTGCATTATATCCCTATTGATGCAGTCCAAAAATGCATTTGTTCTTTGAGCAGCTGCAACACACTGCTGGCTATGCATACTTTGTGTTCTATCAAGCATACTTTGTATTCAACCCAAACTATGAACTAGTGCAGTGTTGTGATTTTTTTTTTTTTTTTGCTTTGTACAAAGGTAAGGGCAGAGGTGAAAAGCTGCAGGTTCAGCTCCAGTAGTAAAAAAAAATGTGATCAGTTTGGCCAAATTGGTATTGTTGACAATCAGCTGGGCAACGATCAGCTGTGCCACGTGATTTAGATTAGCTAGAAAGCAAGGAAATCATTGGATTTCTTGCTTTGTAGCTAATCTAAATTGCATGGCCCAGCTGATTCCCCCACCCCACAGCGTTGTACTTACCTCAGAAGGCTTCAAAACGCTTCTTTTTTCACCACCCAGGAGGTTTCCCTGAGGCCCAGTAGGCCAAAAACAAGGCGTGGGGGTTGCTGCGAAAGAAAACAAGAAAAAAAAAGACTTTTTACCCCCAGTCACATGACCACCTGGCCCCACCCACAGAACTGGTAGTAAAAAAAATTTGAATCCCACCACTGGGTGGGGGGTAGTAATTTTGGACTTAGTTGTTCTACCACCACAAAGGAAAAAGTCAACATGATTATCACTATGATTCTTCACTATTGCATGATTCGTACAGTCAGGCTATTCCAGTGACCAGGAGCTTGTTTCATCCTCCCTTCCTTGAAAACCAGCTACTGAAATACAAACAAACCTTTGGTGAATTCCCATTATCTTTCCCACCTATGGAAATTAGAAGAGTATGCTGAAAGTATTGTTTAACAAAATTAAAATGCATTGTACCAAAATAAAACCTGCATTGGTATGCACTGTAAACTCGGTAGCAGCTTTTGCAAATCTGTAGAGAGCACTTACAGTCTATCGATTAGCCCAAGAGAGTTGTTGTATCGCATCATCAAATTCTGCTTCTTTCAAGCTTGCTAGGCTACTTTGAACCGGTTTTCAAGCGCTCGAAATGTTTATGAGAAAATAAATGTGAGTTCTGGAAGGCTTGGCAAGATGGAAATTGCTTTTGACAGTCGGAAGAATTGAGAAGACTTTTATCCCCCATAAAATCTTTGGAATTTCAGAGGAATCCATAGACCACAGATGTCTGCCAAAGGGAAATTCTACTGAAAAGTTAATACCTTTCCAGACACCACCATTTAAACACATACCATTTGTCGTGTCCGCGAAATGATGTCAGGAGTCGGTGACTTAGTGCAAAGCTCTTTATTGTTATGCTGGAACCGAACTGGCGAAAGGAAAAAAGCCCGCGGCTTTTATTCCTTTCGCCGCCGCGGCCGCGGCCAATGGCACCGCTTTGAATCTCCCGTGGTCTGAACGGACCAATCGCGGGAGATTCTTAGCGAGCCAATCGGCGCAGCTCGCCTGACCAATCGGAGAGCCCCGCGCTTTGGCCAATCAAAGCGCGGGGATCTCGAGTATGTTAATGAAGGACAGAACACCCTCCGCTCTTGGTTCAGTCCTTACGTTGCGTAGTCACGTAGGTAGGCGGGGCTCCGTCTGGTCCTACTTGACCCGCGCAACTCAGTTGGAGGCTGGATCCCGGCCGGTTCGGTCAGGATCTCCGTTGCTCTTGCTGCCGTCGTGGGAACCGGCTGGTCGATCGGGCCGGTTATTTCTCCGTAGCTCCCTCCTGGGCCTTCCGGGTTGGTTGAGCTACGGGTTTCGCCGCTCCCGCTCGGTCTTTCCGGGTCGGTCGAGCTGGCTTGTCTGTTCCTTCCTGGTGAGGGGTCGTGATGGCTGCGTTCCGGTGAGTACTGCTGGTTTATTTTTCTTTGGATTCGGTCCCCTGGGTATTCCCTCCCCCCTTGGTTTGCGTTGCAGGGGTTGGGTTTGTTTGTTTGTGCGTCGGCGGCTTGTTGGTTTGCAGTTCTCGACCTCAGTTGGTTGATGTGGTGTTTCCACGCTCGTCCGTCTGCTGTTTGTAGCCGGTACGAGTGTGGGCCTGTTGCTTGGGTGATGATGGCTGGGATCCATAGAGGGTCTCCCGTCAGGTTTTTTGCATATACTGGGTCCCCGGGTGCGAAGGTTCTGTGTTTGGTGCTTGAGTCTGGGGGCCTCTCCGGGTTATACGTAGGGTGTAACCTGTCGAGTGGGGACCTTAGCTTTCTACCCATTAGTAGTTCGGCTGGGCTTTTATTGGTTGTGGTATTCGGGGTTATGTGTTGGGTGAAGAGTAGTCTATTGATTTTCTCTTGGATCTCCCCATGGTCTATTTTCCGGATGGTCTTTTTAGTGAATTGGACCATCCGTTCCGCCCTTCCGTTCGCCGCCGGGTGCGCCGGTGCTGTCAGCGCGTGGCGGATGCCCCTTTCCGCTAGGAATTTTTCGAATTCCAGTGAGGTGAACTGGGGCCCGTTGTCGGAGACGACGACGTCTGGGAGGCCGTGTGTTGCAAAGAGTTTGCAGAGTTCTTTGATCACGGCCTCCGTGGTTGTCGTTTTCATGTTGCTTACCTCCAGCCAGTTGGAGTAAGTGTCAACTGTTATGAGGAAGGTGTGTCCTTTTGTGGGCCCGGCGAAGTCTATATGGATTCTAGACCAAGGTCCCCTTGGGGTCTCCCACTCTAGGACGGATGCTGTGGGTGGGCTGGGCCTCGTTTCCTGGCATCGTTGGCACCTAGCTACCCAGGCTTCTATTTGTTTGTCCATCCCTGGCCACCAAGCATAACTTCTGGCCAGGGCTTTAGTCCTCACGATGCCAGGGTGCCCCTCGTGTAGCATTTCCAAAACCTTCCCCTGTAGCTTTTCCGGAATGACCAGCCTGTCCCCCCATAGTATGCACTCTTTTAACAACGAGAGTTCCGTTTGGCGGTTTCGGAACGTTTTGACCGACTCATCGTTGTCCCTTTCCGGCCACCCTTTCTCCACCCAATGCAACACCCGCGCCAGACGTTTGTCTTTATTAGTCTCTCGGGCAATGTCTGACGCGGTTATGGGCAGGTTGGGTAGAGTCTCTATGCTGAGGGTGGTCGTCGTGGGTGCTGGGTCGATGTCGGGTTCCGGTAGCGGCGAGCAGCTTAAGGCGTCTGCATGGGAGATCGTCTTACCCGGTCTGTGTATGAGTTCGTAGTTGTAGGCTGCCAGGAACTCGGACCACCTTGTCATTCGGGGAGACAGAATGTTCGGGGTGGCCCGGTTCCCTGCAAGGATTCCCAGCAGCGGCTTGTGGTCCGTTATGATTGTGAAGGTCCGGCCGTAGAGGTATTCGTGGAACCGTTTTATGGCGGCAACTATAGCCAGAGCCTCTTTGTCCAGTTGGCTATAGTTCCGCTCCGGTTTGGTGAGGGTCCGTGAAAAGAACGCGATGAGCGCTTCTTTTCTGTTGGGCAGGGTATGGCTGAGGACAGCGCCGACGCCGAAGGGTGGTGCGTCGCATGTGACAGCCAGAGGTAGGGTCTCGTTGAATTGTATGAGGACGGCGTCGGAGGTGAGGAGGTCCTTCGTTCTTTGGAAGGCGGCTTGCTCGCGTTTCCCCCAAGTCCAGGTCGCCGCCTTGTCCAGGAGCCTATGCAAAGGCTCCACCGCCGTCGCCTTTTGGGGTAGGAAAACGTTGTAAAAGTTCAGTAACCCCAAGAATGCTTGTAGCTCAGTCTTTGATTTGGGGGTGGGGGCTTCTTTGATGGCCTTGATTTTTTTGCTTGTGGGGTGAATGCCGTGCCGGTCTAAGAGGTAGCCCAGGAATTCCACTCGTTCCGTGCAAAGTTGGCATTTTTCCCTCTTTACTTTTAGCCCCGTCTCTTTAAATTTTGTTAGGACCTCCCTTAGTCGACCTTCTAGTTCGGCTTGGTTGGCTGCCGACACTAGGACGTCGTCGAAATAAGGTACCACCCCCTTGATACCTTGCAGTAACCTCTCCATTAGGCTCTGGAATATGCCCGGTGCCACGCTGACTCCGAATTGGAGTCGGTTGCATTTGAATGCTCCCCGGTGGATGACAATGGTCTGCGCTTCTGCCGTTTGCTCGTCGACCGGCAACTGTTGGTATGCCTGGGCGAGGTCAAGCTTGGCGAAAACCTTGCCCCCTCCCAGTGAGTGCAGTAGGTGTTGCACTACTGGGACGGGGTAGGCGCTTTGTTGCAGCGCGCCATTTAGGGTGGCCTTATAGTCCCCACAGATTCTCACCGACCCATCGGGCTTGATCGGGGTGACTATGGGGGTCTCCCACCGGGCGTGGTCTATGGGCTGGAGGACCCCTTGTTTGACGAGCTTATCAATTTGCTCGTCTATTTTGGGTTTCAGTGCGAATGGCACACGCCTTGGTTTCAGGCGTTTGGGGGGGACGTTAGGGTCTAGGTCAAACGAGATAAGGGGCCCTCGGTACTTGCCTAGGTTTCCGTCGAAGACCTCTTGGAACTCCCGGGCTAGTTGCTGCTCCCAGCCGTCGTCGGTGACGTGGTCGACTCCCGTGAGGGCGATGTCGAGCGGGGTGAACCATTGCAGTCCCAGTAGGCTTGGGCGGTCGCGGTCGACGATCGTTAGGGGGAGTCGTTCGGAGCGCCCCTTATACGTGATGTTAAAGCTTTTGGTGCCGACTACCGGGATGCGGTTTCCCTGGTAGTCTTTTACAATGAGTTTCTGGCTGTCTACGTTCCTTCTTTGGAGGGTAGGCACCAACTGCTTTATCTCGTGCCATGCAATCATGGAGAGGTAGGACCCGGAGTCCACCTCCATTTTGCACGGCTGGCCCTCGATGCGTACCACGACGTGGACCTTCCGGGCGTCGTTGGTGATGGCGTGGCCGATGGTGACCGTCTGGTGGGTCTCCTCTCTCCGCCGGTTGTCGCCGCCTCGCGAGGATCGTCCGTTCCGGTCCCATCGGCTGTCTGAGGGGCGATCTCTGGTCCGGGGTGGTGTGCTCTCCCTCCTTCGGTCGCTCTGGTCCCATCGTGCCGGACTGCAGTTTTTCTTCAGGCGGCAAACCCGGGAGATGTGCCCCTTTTTGTCGCAATGCCGGCAGATTGAATCGAAAAACCGGCATTCCGACCTAGGGTGGTCGCCGCCGCAGCCGGCACAGTTGGTCCTCGACTTACGACCTCGCCGGTTCCGTGGGTCGCGCCCTGTCTGGAGTCGGTGGATGTCCTCCTCGTCATCGGACGTGCCGGATGCCGAGTGGAAATCGCCCTGGTGTGTTGTCATCTCGGTTTTTGGCTCGGTCGACCTCGCCGGGTTGTTGTTTCCACCGCGGTCCCTCGTGTCCGGTCTGCGCATGCTGTCGGCGGAAGTTCGGGTTGCTTCTGTGGCGGCAGCTGCGGTGAGGGTGTCTGCTAGGCTGATGTCGCCCTTAGCCATCAGCCGGCTCTGGAGGGCGGGGTCCCACAGACCGAGCACGATTCGGTCTCTCAGAGCATTGTTTAGGTTATCGAATTCGCAGAGCCCCCCTAGGCGCCACAGCTCGGCGACGAAGTCGCTGAAACTCTCACTCGATCTCTGGTCCCGCCGGTAGAACTCGTTCCGCCGGATCAGGATGGGTACCTCTGGGGCGTAGTGTCGCCGAAGGATGGGTTCGAGGACGTCCCAGTCCATGGCGGTCGCATCGGCGGGCTTGGCCAATGCTTTGGCCATCTGGAAGACCTCGGTCCTGCAGTGGGTGAGGAAGACAGCAGTTTCAGTGGGCCGGAGGCGTCCTTCATGCCGGTGCACTCGAGGTACATGTGGAATCGGTCGGAGAACGATTCCCAGTCCTCGGTGGCGGGGTTGAAGGGGGCGGGCGGTGCGATTTTCGCCATCTCAGTGCTTCGTCTGGCTTCCGTCGGACACGTGGTTCGGTTCAGGGTCTGGATCCCACCTTCGTCGCCAGTGTCGTGTCCGCGAAATGATGCCAGGAGTCGGTGACTTAGTGCAAAGCTCTTTATTGTTATGCTGTAACCGAACTGGCGAAAGGAAAAAAGCCCGTGGCTTTTATTCCTTTCGCCGCCGCGGCCGCGGCCAATGGCACCACTTTGAATCTCCCGCGGTCTGAACAGACCAATCGCGGGAGATTCTTAGCGAGCCAATCGGCGCGGCTCGCCTGACCAATCGGAGAGCCCCGCGCTTTGGCCAATCAAAGCGCGGGGATCTCGAGTATGTTAATGAAGGACAGAACACCATTGGTGTCATCAAATGGATGTACTCTTTCTTTTAAAGAAAATATAAGCTATTGCTCGTGTGTCCGCTGTTTGCCATGTACTGTAAGCTGTGTTCAAAGCATCCTAAATAAATGAATAACCTCTCATCTTCGATAATTCTTCATTGTAAGGTAGAGTGGGGGAAGAATGGTATTAACTGATCCACTGATCTCCAGGAAGCTTGACATTATTATTTCTGATCTCATTTGGGACCATATTTTCTTGGATCTTAATGTAGCAGAAAGATAGGTTATGTGTAGAATTAGAGCTTTTTCTTTTTGATGGGATGGGCAGTTCAAAAATGCAGTGGCTGCCTGAGTGGGAAATATTCAGCAATCCTTCTAAATAATTCCTAATAGAGAGGATTTGTGGTTAGTTTATAGCTAGACTTTCTGAGAGATAAGGAAGAAAACAGACGTTGCTTTCAGATGCATGAATCATTTCAAGATATTTTCTTGTGCCACTCATTAAAATTTTATTAGAATACAATTGTGACTAATGCAGACTCAGGATGAGGGCAAGAATCTCAGACAATGGGTTGGGGTTGTACATATGTTAGTTAAATGCCTAGTTGCTGTGTTTGCACCCTTTGTAAAACTTAGCTATTTTAAATTTGGTTTCTCTTTATTTATGCCTTAGAAGGTTGTGTGAGCCTAGCCTACTTGGCTTCTTTGTAGGCCACATTCTAAAAATGGGCTAATTCAACATTCACACGAAGCATAATATGCAAACCAAGAGCCAAAAAAGTTTAGGAAGTTACCTTATTTGTTGAGAAAGACCATGAATGCATCTCTCTGATGAGGTCTGTATATATACCACAGGTTGTTCCTCAGCTTGTATTTCCTTCTCAATCAGTAAATTGCTTTATGCTGTTTCACCTTTTGTCATTCTATAGTTTGAAAAGGTCATTCGTATAATTATGTCACAATATATGTCTAGACCAAGGGTCTTTAAACTTGGCAAGTTTAAGACTTGTGGACTTCAACTCCCAGAATTCCTGAGCTAACATGACCGGAGGAGGAATTCTGGGAGTTAAGTCCACAAGTCTTAAAGCTGTCACGTTTGAAGTCCCCTAGTCTAGACTCTACAGCAGGGGTCTCCAACCTTGGCTCCTGGAAGCCTGGCGGACTTCAACTCCCAGAATTCCACAGCCAGCTGGCTGTGGAACTCTGGGAGTTGAAGTCCGCCAGGCTTCCAGGAGCCAAGGTTGGAGACCCCTGCTCTACAGCAATGTTTTTTCAACCTTGACAGCTTTAAGAAGTGTGGACTTCAACTCCCAGAATTGTCTAGTCAGTGGGCTTGGGAACTGAAGTTCAGCTCTACTAATCTTAAAGTTGCCAAGATTGAGAAACATCATCTATTGAATTATCTGTTATTTTTAGCAGTCATTCCATGCTTTTAAATAGTTAATCTGACTCAGTTCTTAAAATGCAATTGCCCACCAATTAAGTTGATTTTTAGTTGCCACTCTTTTGCAAGGAAGATTTCCATCAGAGTGCCTTCTGAGTTCTGGGGTGTGGGGTTTCTTTTTTTTTTCTTTTTTCTTTTCCCCTTTAAGGAATAGTCAATAATCAAGGAATTTAATGAATATGTATCCCATCCTGAATATTATAGCAAACTCAATGATTTGCTGATTTCTCATAGCTTATTGATTTTGAATAAGAGAGCAGCATCCTTTTGACAACCTGCACTTTCATCTTGGAAGCCATAGAATGGACTAATTTTTATTTAGATTTATGTCAGGGGTCTCCAACCTTGGCTCCTGGAAGCCTGGCGGACTTCAACTCCCAGAGTTCCACAGCCAGTTGGAGACCCCTGATTTATGTTGTGACTCGGAGGTTTGAGCCTGCTCTGTTAGAGGACACAGACTTGGACAATGAGGAAGAGGAGGATTTGGCTCTGAGGTTTGAGCCTGCTTTGTTAGAGGATTTGGAATTGCCTTCCTCCCCAGGACTTTCCTCTTCGGCAAGACCTTCCTCCCTGGTTGTGCCTCAGGTGTCGGCAAATAACCAGGAGGGCGTATCAGAGCCTCTGATTGAGGAATGTTGGTTTGATGCGAGGCAAAGACACAGGCAAAAGCGTGAGATGCAACGCAGAAAGAAAGGATGAATCAGAGACTGAGATGAGGGACTGACACGCCCCACAGGGAATAAAAGTGGGTGTGTTAGCTCTGGGTTCTTGTTCGGGACAACGTGTTAATTTGTGAGAGAAGCTTCGGAAGATTCTGTGTGTGGCAATAGCTGGTGATTTATGTTCTTGCTTTATTATTGGACTTGGCAGACAGCTTGTGTGAGACTGCCAAGAACTTCCTCAGCTCAAGGAATTTAACCCTGTCATTACTGGACTTGTTTGCTTGTTTATATTCATTTGGAAATTTGGACTTGTCACCTCGTTTGCACAGGTGAAACATAACAGATTTATATCCTGTGTTTCCTCCAGACATTCAATGTGTCAAGCACAGTAATTGCACAACAATTTCTGGGATAGGTGAGAGATACCCCATTTCTTCCAGTCAGCTACTAACCCAGTTATATCACCCTACCAGTGGTTCTGTATCAAAATTGGCTTTTGCAGCCAATCAGAAGGCGTATCACATCTGGACTACAGAAAAGTACATGGCCACGAGATAACAGCAAAGGAATATAGAAAATCTAACTCTTTGCTCCCATCTAGTAATCATCCAGGTTTTGGCAAATGTTTTTTTGCATTTGCATTTGCCTTTTTAATTGTCCTTTGCTTCCTGTAATCAATTCATCCCTTCTTATTCCAGGAACTAGCCAGAAGAAAACCATACTGTTGCAAAAGCTAACAGACCAAGGAACAAATCCCACATTCCCTTGCACTGAAGATGTTGCCTAGTCAAATGATGAATCATTTGTAAGCAAACAATCAAGCTCAGAGAGCACCAAAGACTCCCCAGTTCAACCCTGAGCTACAAATATTCTGTTTTATTGGAACCCATATATGGAGGGCAAACCCATATACGGAGGGCAAGTGTCAGCAAATGTTAATATCATGCCCATGGATTCAAGATATGTTAAAAAAAAAAAAAAAACAATTACAGCTTTACAATTTTTATTGTTGGCTTCTGGAAAATTGGTTGACTTATGCCTGTATATACCCACCCAACTCAATGTCTGGTTGGCCAGGTAGAAATATATTCCAATCCAACTGGATGCTTTTCCACTTGAATGTTATTTAGTTCATCTGGGAACCATTTCTTGTTTTAAAAGCTATCTCTTTGCGGAGTCTTCTTGGGGTCTTCATTTTGGAATTTTTCCACATACTGCTTAAACTGAGATCTTCCACCACAACTTCTTCCACTGTATGATCTGCTTAAGTAATCTCATCATGTTACATTTTCCAAAAATGTCCATTCATACAATGACATAAATACATGCCATAGGTATACACCCCCCTCCAAATAACAATATCATTATAGATTTTAAAGGAAGACACAAATAACCTTTTTTATTTCTTGCCAGGAGTAGACATGATTTGAAACCAGAGTTAATCCTTCCAAGAAAAGCATGGTCTGCCAAGCTTAAGATGAAAAAATTCAGGGGGGTTTCATGCAAAAATGAGTTTTCCATTTGAGTGAAAATGTTTAAACCCTGTAACTTGGTTTAAAAAATATTTTATATGAAGATTTTGGCAATGGATCTTAAAATTATCTTCAGTCCAAAATAAGGATGACCCTCCGAAAAGGAACTTGTAAAACTCCGAATGGATAAATACAATATATCTTCATAGGTATGTTCAATATCTCATCATATCTTTCCTTTTTCTCCCTTAGATTTAGTGGGGGCCTGGGTTACAAAATTATTAGAAAAGTGTAGGCTACATAAATCCTTCCTTAGAAAAAGAAACCTGCAAAAAACCAGAAGGATGAATGTGGAGCTAGCATCCAGTATTTTCTAAGTAAGAACCAGTGGCATATCTAAATCCAAATGGCTGCCCAAAACCTCTTGTTGTGTTTCTGTATGACCAGATTACCAAGGAGCCTGGATTTTTCCATGCATTATATCCTTCATTAAAGCTCTATGATTGGAAGATTTTGATAGACCATCCATTGTAATTGGAAATCAAGTTATCGGTCTACTTCTAAAGTATAGTAGACTATAGTTTTTACTTCCTTATTTTTCTCTTAACCCTGGAATTTTCTTTCTGTGAACAGAGTTGGAAGGGACCTTGTAGGTCATCTAGTCCAACCCCTGCCCAAGCAGGGAACCCTGCACCATTTCTGACAAATGACAGTCGATTATCTCTCTTTTTTTTTAATTAAAGTTTTAGTTGGGTTTTCACACACACAAAAAAAAACATAATACAAGTAAAACATCTTTTTTAAAAATAGCATGGTCCCAGGTTACACTTCTTTATACAGACACAAACTCAGTTTCATGCTCATTTTTGTGTTCTATTCCATATCTTATTACTATTTTGCATTTTCTATGTAGTTTTTCCCCTCTTAATTTTCTCAATTTTATTTTGATTATCTCATCTCAATTCAAATCATTATATTTATACTTTTGTCTGTCCTGTTTCAATTTCATATTATCTTTTCTCATTAAACAAATTTTTTCCTGTAGTTACCAATTGGAGCATGACACCTTTATATCTTTTAATTTTATCCATTCAACTCTTATTTAAACTTCAATATATACCTTAAGGTTGTAACATTCAATATAATACATAATACATAACTTCCAATCGAATTCTCCTTGGTACATTCTTATAATACACACTATATTCTTTAAAAAAGGATTATAAATATATGTAATTAAAACCCTCATTCCATTCCAATTCAGTTCTATCATTAATATTCATTAAAGTCTTAACATTCAATTAAATATCATATTTCCTTAAAAACACATATAATCTCCACAATTAATTTTTCCCTTATTTCTCTTCACATATGTTTTATAAATCATTATATATTTATTTTATTACATTTATTTATTGACAAACATTCCACTAAATTACGATAACTATTTTATCAAACATTTTAATCATACATTGTTTCATATTTTCTGAAATTATTTTTATTTCTAATATAACAATACTATCTTATGTACCTTTGCAGAATCCCTTTTTCAATTAGATTTTCACCCATTATTTCTAAATAGGCCCTGTTTCTCTATATCTTGTTTCTGTCCTTTATAACTTCTTTTCTTTTCTTTCTTCCCTCTCTTCTTCTCCCTCCCCTTTTTACCCCCTTGTCTCTCTCGTTCTAATTCTCTCTTCTGCATTTCCCTCTTCTGTTGCTTTCTGATTTTATACTTTATTTTGTCCCTGAAGAAGCTCAAACTGGAAGTCCCAATCTCTTCTTGAAAGTCTCCCACAATGAAACTTCCACAACTTCCAAAGGCTATATCAACAGAAGATTTTGTTGACATTGCTGTAACAAGAATACATTTGAAATGATCTAGTGTTTAATTAAGATAAAGATCTTCATTCTTTGGGGTTCCATAATCTACAAGGCAATATTTTAAAATCAGCTCCAAATAAGAAAAGTTTATTCTAATGATAAATACACATTCCAAAGGAAATACACTCTCCAAAATTATGCTTAAGATTTCATAAATCTTACTGACTCATTAATGTATTCATCCAGTTTTACAGAGATTGAGAGAGAGGAAAAATACCTCAGGAATTAAACTGGGCAGGGAAAGAATCAATAGCTGAAATTTTTGGATATTTATATTGGAAAGGAAAAGAACTCAAGTGATTATCATAACTTCCAGCTTAGAAATGCCTAAACCAACAAATGTTACAAGTATGAAACAGTAACTACGAATGGCAAGCCTTTATTTCAGATTCCAGAATGCATGTGAAATCTTTTAAAAAGAAAATTAGTTTAGAGTTAGCCAATGAAAGCACTGTGGCTTGCATAATAAGATTAAATGAATTCAACATCCTGAGAAAATTTTCAAGGGGGAACAGTTAGAGTGCAAAACCAGCAGCAAGAAGACCAATCTTGGCTTGATCTAAAGGCTCCCCAACCTTTTTCTAGTAGTTATAATAATCCTGCATTTGCCAAGTAAGAAACCAATATAAATTGCTGTTGAGAATCTCTTAAATCGAAGCAGTCTCTACATTTTATAAATAAATTAATGAAATTAAGGTAGACGTGGGAGACCTTATAAATGAAAATTTTCATACTGCTGAAAAATAGGATGTGTCCTCATCAGACATTTTTATACATAATTTATTCTCAGCAGTGAGGAAATAAAAATTGCCTTTGTTAGGAAGAATGATCACCCAATAAAAAGCTTAATTTTCTCTGCCATAGGATTTCAATAACAAATTAAAATATGATATTAAATGACTGATAGAAACAAAAAACTAATGTTATACAGCTTAACAAAAGACCAAGGGTTAAATCTAAGGTATTGTAAGTGTTATAAACTAATAAAACACTTAAATAAAGTTTATCAAAAGCTTTAGAAAATAGCAGGGTTCTAGCCCTGCACTTCTGATTGACCGATAATAGCGATATTGGATTGGTCCATTCAGGAGAATCTGATTGGCTGTTAACGAGCCACTCTCATTGGTTAAGGGGGTTAACACTCCACGTCTCTTATTGGTTACTAGAGCAGCAGCTTGCCTATAAAAGGGCTGCTGTTGCCATAGGGTTTTGCTCTGTTCAGAATGATTAATAAAGAGTTGAAGTTCACTGTTCACCGTCTCGTCTCCGTTCCTTGCACCCATGCGCAGAACTTAACACTGGCGATGAAGGTGGGATGCGGAGACGTCAGAGCTGACTGAACACTACAGAGCACTAAACAGAGCACGTGGCTGAAGGCGCATCAACGGTGGAAACCATGACCGGTGGCACCATACCACCTGCTCCATTCGACCCGGCACAAGAAGACTGGGACTCATACATGGACCGGTTCCAGATGTTTCTGGAGACCAACAACTTGGAGGATGCTACTACTGGAAAAAAGCGAGAGACCAGCAGAAAGGAGAAAGCATTGCAGATTTCATTGCGGATCTCCGGAACCTGGGAGGCCTCTGCGGATTCGCTGACCTCGAAGAAGCTCTAAGAGACCGAATAGTTCTGGGACTAGATGCAGCACATGTGCAAAGTAAGCTGATGGCGAAAGGCGACATCAGCATTGCAGATAACATCGCTGACACTATTGCAGCAGAAGCAACCAGGAAGTCGGCTGCCCGAATGCGCCGCACCAACACCCCCTCCGCCAACTCACCGGCGAAACCTCACCTCGCCTTGAGGGACATGCAATGGCAACCCACCACGAGGACCTTGAACCGTCATCAGAAAGTGATGAGGAAGAAGTCAACTGGCTCCGGTCTGAACAAGACCAACGCCACCAGCGTAACCAGAGACTGCAGTATCAATGCGCAGGTTGTGGGGCAAACCACCCACGATTAGACTGCAAATTCCTCGACGCGCTCTGCCATATTTGTGGGAAGAGAGGCCACATCAGAAAGGTCTGTAGAAGCAAACTAGGATCCAGCCCATTTCAGAGGGGGACCAACTACCGCCAACCCACAGGAAGTCGTCCTGTGAATCAGGAACATTTGAACCACCAATGGAACAACCACTCCTACAGAAATAAACCACTAGCCCATTCAACGAAATGAGAAGAGGCACACCAAACCATCACGATTGGTCCCGCATCATCATAAGTTGTAAAGAAGATCCGAGTGAAGGTCACCATCAAAAACCAGCCCTGCATGATGGAAGTCGATTCAGGATCATCCCTCTCGATGGTTTCCTGGAAGAGCCTTAAACAATTAATCCCTGCCGTCCGGCGGCAAGACCTCAGAATCCAAAGAATCATTCTCAAGGACTATCAAGGAAACCGAATTCCGGTCGTTGGGTCCAGCCTAGTCCAGGTCTCATTCAAAAATCTTACTGCATCTTTACCATTGACCGTCGTCAACCGTGATCGCCCTAGCTTGTTAGGCCTTCAATGGTTTGCTCCACTTGGGATTGAGGTAGCCAGCATTCACCAAACCAGCAGCGATGACTGGGAGGAGGCCCTCGTCCAGGAATTCCAGGACGTCTTTGAAGACAAACTAGGCGAGTACAAGGGGACCCCAATATCATTTAACCTCAACCCTGAAGTAGCCCCCATCCGCCTTAAGCCTCATCGAGTCCCTTTTGCCCTTAAACCAAAGATTGAAAAGCAGCTTGATAAATTAATAGCCCAGGGTGTTTTTGAACCAACCGACCTGCTCCTTGGGAAACCCCAATCGTAACACCCATCAAACCGGATGGATCGTTAAGGATTTGTGGGGACTACCGTGCCACCCTGAATCACGCCCTTCAACAGAACGCTTACCCGGTGCCGGTGGTACAACACCTCCTCCATTCTCTGGGGGGTGGTAAAGTCTTCGCTAAATTGGACTTAGCACAGGCATACCAACAACTGCCTGTAGATAAAAAAACAGCAGAGGCACAAACGATCGTTACGCACCGAGGTGCTTTTAAGTGCAACCGACTCCAATTCGGAGTTAGCGTGGCCCCAGGGATCTTTCAGAGCTTGATGGAGAGACTATTACAGGGAATAAAAGGGGTCGTACCATACTTTGATGACGTTTTAATTGCTGCCCCGAATAGAGAAATACAAAAGGAGCATCTTAGACTGGTTCTCCAGAAATTTAAAGACTCTGGCCTTAAAGTTAAAAAAAATAAATGTCAACTGTGTACAGATAAAGTAGAGTTCCTGGAGTATCTAATCAATAAACAAGGCATTCATCCCACCAGTAGCCAGTTAAGAGCAATCAAGAATGCACCAAGACCCAGAAATAAGATTGATCTCCAAGCTTTCCTGGGGCTTATTAATTTTTACAACATCTTTCTGCCCCACAAAGCGACCGTAGCCAAGCCCCTACATCGGCTCCTTGACAAAAAAGCAACATGGGTTTAGGGGCACCGAAAGGAGCATGCATTCCGACAAGTAAAAAACCTATTAACTTCAGATGCTGTTTTAATGCAGTATAACGAGACTTTGCCTTTAACAATCACATGTGACGTGTCACCATTTGGAGTAGGAGCCATTTTGAGCCATGTGTTACCAAACGGAAGTGAAGCCCCTATTGCCTATTTTTCAAGAACTTTATCAAAGGATGAACGTAACTATAGTCAAATCGATAAAGAGGCTCTTGCTGTTGTATCTGCCGTTAAACGGTTTCATGAATATGTTTATGGATGAGTTTTTACCATTGTAACTGACCACAAACCTTTGCTGGGGATTATAGCGGGAGACAAGCCAACCCCCTTTATATTATCACCTAGAATGACTTGCTGGTGGGAGTTTTTGGCTGCGTACAATTATAAGCTGCAACACCGCCCGGGGAAAGCCATTCCTCACGCTGACGCGTTGAGCCGTGCACCACTTCCAGAAACCGCCGATGACCCAGCTCCAACCCTTACAACGCTCCAGATTGAAACGCTACATTCACCGCCACTAACAGCTAGAAATATCGCGATCGAAACAAAACGCGATCCTATCTTAAAGCGAGTTCTTTGCTGGGTCGAACGAGGATGGCCAGTAGATCAAAACCCTGACGACTTCATCCCCTTCAAGAATTGGCAAACAGAACTTTTTTCACAAAAAGGCTGCATCCTGTGGGGGGATAGAGTTGTCGTCCCAGAGCGGTTACAATGAGCGGTATTAAAGACACTGCATGAGGGCCACCCTGACATCGTGCGTATGAAAGCGCTCGCACAAAGCTATGCATGGTGGCCGGGCATCGACAAACAGATCAAAGCCTGGGTAAAGACTTGTTATAAGTGCCAGGAAGTTAGCAATGCCCCACCAAAAGCAATTCCGACAGAATGGGAAACACCTCGGGGACTGTGGTCCCGCATCCATATTGACTTTGCGGGACCTACTAAGGGACACACGTTCCTATTAACAGTGGATGCCTATTCAAACTGGCTCGAGATCCACGAAATGAAAAGTACCACAACTGAATCCGTCATCCAGTAGTTGAACAGATTATTCGCGACGCATGGACTGCCAGACGTTCTGGTATCTGACAACGGACCCCAGTTTACCGTGCACCCTTTTGAACAATACTTAGCAGACCACGGTATTCGCCATGCGCTTACTTCACCAGCGCACCCTGCGGCTAATGGAAGAGCTGAGCGCATGGTACAGTTTGTGAAAAAAACCCTCTACAAAATGGACTATGGGGACATTGAAGAGAAGATAAATAGAATACTCCTTC
Source organism: Hydrophis major (assembly GCA_033807585.1). Taxonomy (NCBI): domain Eukaryota; kingdom Metazoa; phylum Chordata; class Lepidosauria; order Squamata; family Elapidae; genus Hydrophis; species Hydrophis major. The sequence goes on from CM066328.1 coordinate 287,918,462, forward strand.
TCCAACACATCACTCCGCACAGCGTCACCAACAAGACTCCAGTGGAACTATTGATGGGACTCAAACTCCGCTCCCACCTCGACCGGCTTCACCCGTCTTACGAGCCAGAGAAACCCTGTGGATCTAGCAGAAAATGCCACAAGTTCAAGATAGGCGACTTAGTTTTCACCAGAAACCTTTCTGGCGAACCGTTGTGGATTGAGGCCACTGTTATTCAAGCCACTGGACCCAGGTCATACCAGGTGAAAACCTGCAACGGAAAAATATGGAAACGCCATATAGATCAGTTTCGCTCGAGGCTACATCCTAGTTTCCCCGACCCTGGTAACTCCCAAACTGAGGGGGGAGGGGATGTCGAAGAAACCAATTTCGAGATGGCAGAAAGCAGGAACGAAAGAAGTCAACAATCAGGCGTAACTAATGAAGAAGGATCAAGGAAGGGCATGGCCTCGCCACAGAGGAACACATCAACAGAGGCAAGCCCGCAAGGGCCAGAGGACAACGACAAGAACATTAGCGGCACCGAGTCTTCCAATGAGGAACCGCTGACACCCGACTTGCCCGAAAATGCCCCACCAAAACAGGCTTACGGACAAGAACCGGTGGGACAGCGTAAATCCAATAGACAGTCAAAGCAACCTTCCTACTTCAGAGATTACATCACCGCACCCGCCAAACAGAACCCGGGGGGAAGGGGTGTTATGAACTAATAAAACACTTAAATAAAGTTTATCAAAAGCTTTAGAAAATAGCAGGGTTCTAGCCCTGCACTTCTGATTGGCCGATAATAGCGATATCGGATTGGTCCATTCAGGAGAATCTGATTGGCTGTTTACGAGCCACTCTCATTGGTTAAGGGGGTTAACACTCCACGTCTCTTATTGGTTACTAGAGCAGCAGCTTGCCTTTAAAAGGGCTGCTGCTGCCCTTGGGTTTTGCTCTGTTCAGAATGATTAATAAAGAGTTGAAGTTCACTGTTCACCGTCTCGTCTCCGTTCCTTGCGCCCATGCGCAGAACTTAACAGTAAGGTTCAAAGGAACCAAGTAGTTTTGCAGAACCAAATGTCAATATTATCAGGCTAAGATAACTTGTTGAATCATGTCACCTAACTTGTTATTTATTCCTTCATTAAATTTCTCAGTTGCATAGCACCAAAACAATCTCAAGCAATCTCGCAATAAAAAAAACTGTATTCATAATTATTACTTAAAAGGAAATAATGCATCCAAACACACTTTTCCCACTTCCCAACCTGAAGGGGCTGTGAACCACCACTATGCTGTTTGGGAAAAGCCATATTTTGAAGGGTTGGGTGGGTTGATTCTTCAGAGGAATGCTGTTCTAGAAAGTAGGTGCAACATAGACAAATTTCACTTCATGGATCCCATTAAATGATATTATTTTAATGACAGGATCCAATCACATCAAGCCAATATTTTTGGATCCTAGAATTTGGGTAAACATTGAGGAAGAGAACTACAGCTTGTGCCACATAGGGCTTTAACGATAAAGAGCGCAGTGGTTAGAATGCAGTATTGCAGGTTAACTTTGCCAACTGCCAGCAGTTCGATCCTGACTGGCTCAAGGTTGAGTCAACTTCCATCCTTTCAAGGTTGGAAAAATGAGGACCCAGATTGTTGAGGGCAATATGTTGACTCTGTAAACCACTTACAGAGGGCTGTAAAATTATTGCTATCTTGAATTCTACTCAAAATCTTACTGGTAAAATAGAGTCTTTTAAAGACTACATATATGCATTATCAATAAAAGAACTGAATTCTACAACTTTGGCTTATGTGAATTTCATGAAGGATCTCTGGAAACAAACAGGCTACATCTTAGAAAGACTGGGAGAGAAGTATTTGGCAGGTACCTTCAATCCAATCTCACAGGTGTTCAATGTGAAACTAGAAAAAAGGATGTCAAAAGCCAACAAGTATAATTCAAGGATTGGGACCAAGGAAACTATAACAGGAAACTATAACAGCCAGTAAGTAATGTCATTCAGAGATCAGTTGTTTCTGTATCAATGACCAAAGTATGGTAATAAATAATGAGTACTAGAGACCATAATTCAAAAAGACATGATGCATCACTGATATTTGGTGGGATGATATTCACGATCAGCACAAAAACACTGGAAGATTATAAGGAACTAACCCATTAATGAGTCACTGGAGTGTGGCACTGTATGAAAAGAAAATCTATTTGTACAGAAGTGTAAGAATTGGAGAATGGAAATCCTGCTGAAAATGTTTACATAAATTTTAAATTTTACACATACATGCCTTTCTGTATTGCCTCAGAGGACAGGACCAGAATCAATGGAGTGAAGCTATAAGGAACTATAAGATGCAACAGCAATAGCACTTAGACTTATATACCGCTTCACAATGCTTTACAGCCCTCTCTAAGCACAGAATCAGCATACTGCCCCCCAAATCCTCATTTTTCTGACCTCAGAAGGCTGAGTCTAGCTTGAGCCAGCCAAGATCAAACTGCTGGCAGTCAGCAAAATTAGCCTGCAATACTGTGCCACCACAGTTCAATCTAGATCAGGGGTGTCCAACCTTGGCAACTTTAAGACTTGTGGACTTCAACTCCCAGAATTCCTCAGCCAACTTTGAAGTTGCCAAGGTTGGACACCCCTGATCTAGATATTAGGAGGCAATTCCTGTCTGTATCAGGGAATAAGCTACTGCATGAAGTGGTGGATTCTTTTCCACAGGAAGTCTTCTAACAGAGGTTTAGATGGTCACCTATAAGAGATAAATAAACTCCAATAAAACTTGCTGGTTGGAGACATCCCATCTTTCAGTTTTACAATTTTAAGATGTAGCATTGACAGATGCACACATATCCTGAAAAGGAAGCCATGGGCCCAACTGAGATTAAAAAATGGAAACAGAAAGGAAGTTTTGTTTGGGGGGGAAAAGGAAAAAAGAGGTAGGAAAAGCAAGTTAGAAAGAATCACCTTTCCTGCCAGTATTGGTCCTCATTAGAATGATTGGTGTATTATATAGAGTTATCAAGGAAAAGGGATTTTCAGCAAAAGAGGAACAGCTGGGAAAGAAATCATACTGTTTCCAGTAAGAAGTTTTAGCTCTTTTTGGTTCAAATGGGGAACTGAAAAACAGATTGCCAAGATGCTTTGGAAGTTGAAATAATTAACATTCATAGGTGGCGACTGAAATGTCTGAATTAATTAGGAAGAAGAAAAATGTTTCCCCAATAAAGGTGAAACAACATTAAAAATACATTTCACTACTTATTAGGCTGGCTGGCAACATGATTTGAATGTTGTTGTGAAAATCTAATAGGGGAATGTTGGACATTTTCTCAGACAATAATTGCAGTCCATTAGACAAAATAGCAAATATAATTTGATTTAAGATTTATTCAGTATTGTAATGATGATACAGATGATTGAAACTAAATATGCTCAAGGCCATTATATTTAGAATTTAAAACAATTTATAAAGTATTTTATTTTAAAATCTATTCTTAAATTGTCACTAGTCACTTTGTTTTGATTTTCCAAACTTTCAAAATCAGAAAACGAATTCAGATGCACACAGTTTGGGTGAACTGGGAAGAGAACATTAGTTGATTTTTGTTCTGTATGTAATGTGCATAGGAAATGCATTCCCGTTCAATGTGAATGCCTCCAATCTACAAACCTGTGGTAACTTATATTAATAAAAAGAAATACAAATAGTAACAAAACAGAATCAAAATTGAAACATAGCATATAAAATAAAAATAGAAGAAAACAATATACTAAAAAAAAATACAAAAATAACCAATCCCCCATTCATTTAATAATGACGAAATATAAACATAAAATTAAAATAAAGATGGTTATAATAAACTAACTATGAAATACTCTTTGAAAATGTTCTATCTTAAGCAACTTCCAGGATGTTAAGAGAGAATAATCAAGAGCTTTCCCCTGGAAGTCTATTAGGTGGACCAATTAAAAATAAATTTGCTCAAATGAACTTTTTAACTGAATCTCTTCATCAATCTCTTCACATAGTCCAAATGTTTACATTATGCTGTAATAAATACAAGAAACTTTGCATTAGCAGAAAGTAGATTCTGCTAAAATCTAGTAAATTCAGTTTCCACTACTATGCCTCACACACTATATTAAGTAATGGAACAGAGAAGTTTCAACTTGTAAAAATTGAAGTATTTTTTATTGATACAAATTCATCGGTTACAACATGAAGACTGGCTAGCCTGTGTAGTAGATCATAATGCCACATATTCACCGAAAAGGGAGTGGTTAATCTGAAAGAATCATGACCTTCAGTTGAATACTAGCTGCGATCTCCTGCTGTCAGAGATTATACAGGTTGAAAATTACCAGTGAAGCTGTCCATATTTTACAATTCCCTCTTTCCCAAAGTAGGTTTGATACCTTCTGTTGTATTCACAGAACTGATGGAAGTCCCCACTCTGGTCTGCCATTCTGGCGGGAGCACTGATCGCTCCCATTGGCTGATGCCGTTTGACAGCCGGCTATAAAAGGAGCTGTCAAACGGCATCAGCTGTTGCCGCCAGCTGATCTGCCTGTTAGCCTCGGCAGCCGTGGCAACCCTTTATTCCCAGAATAAAGTCTTTACTGTTTAGCTCTGGTGTCTGCCTGGTATCTTCCACCGCTCCACAACACTGGTGACGAGGGCGGGATACTATAAGAGGTGACCAGACATAAAACAGCAGAGCTCAGTCACTACAAAAAGAGCTGGAGCCACTGAGCGCTGATTAGTCACAGCTGCCTACGCTTTCCGCGAGCACAAAGTTTAAAGCCTCCACAGCTGAGGAGACAGACGCCGCCTGACAGGCACAGCCGCAATCGCAACTTTAAAACCTCCCCAGCTGAGGAGATAGATGCTGCCGCCTCACTATGACTTCTAACCCGGCATTCCCACCATTCAAGCTGACAGCCGAGACGTGGGAATCGTATAAAAATCATTTTTTCTGTTTCCTAGATGTGATAGACCTTGCAGACGCCACAGACCATAGAAAGAAATCCTATTTCCTTAGCTTCTGTGGAGCCGTGGTTTTTGACACTGTCACGGCGCTGGTCACTCCGCGTTCGGTTAGAACTATCCCCTGGGAGGAGTTACAAGAAATCCTCTCCAACCACTACTCCCCTAAGCCTTCCCAAATAGCTAGGAGACATGCCTTCAGGAATAGAAAGCAGTCTGAGGGGGAGTCAGTTAGTGAATATGTGGCAGCCTTACAATCAGCTGCCCTACAATGTGGTTTTAGGGATTACCTAGAGGATATGCTTCTAGATCAAATTGTCTGTGGGGTCAAGGACCTGAGACTGCAAAGACGCTTACTAGCAAAAAAAAGACCTGACCCTAGCTATAGCCATAGAGGAATCCCAAGCTGCTGAGCTCTCTGCTCTGTCAACAGCTGAAATACAACCCTATTAGGCAAGGCAGCTCAACTATTCATTCTGAGGAAGTCTCCCAAGATGAGGATTTGGAGGACCCAATCGGGGTAAACTGCCTCAGACAACAGAAGCCCCCTCTGGAAGGACCTAGACAAAAACCAACCTTGCCCCCAGGCAGCAACCCATCTGCCTGAGCTGTGGAGGAACCCATCTCAGGGCATCCTGCAGGTTCAGGAATGCAATTTGCCTGAACGGTCAAAAAAAAAAAGGCCACCTAGTTAGAGTCTGCCAAGCAGGGAGAACTTTTCCACAAAGACCTCAGCCTACTCCTATTTTCCAAAGGCAAGTTGAGGATTGCTATACCTGCTACCACTCAGATCATACTACAACAGGCTCTAACAAAATAAGTATCTTTGTCTTTTTAGAAGGTAAGCCTTGCAGGATGGAGGTGGACATGGGATCTGCACTTTCTATCATCTCCTGGGCAACACTAAAGAAGATGCATCCTAGAATGTCCAAGAAGAAGCTCCTGAGCTGCCACCTGACTCTGCATGATTACCAAGGCAAGAACATCCCTGTCCTTGGGAAAGGCAAGTTTTTAGTCCAATTCCAAAACTTCAAAGGCCACTTGCCTTTAGTGGTGGTAGATGGTGCCCTCCCTGGTTTACTAGGATTAGACTGGTTCCCTGCTCTTGGCCTCAGCATAACTGGTATCCATGCTGTTTCAAACTCTAAAGTAGACACCCTATTCAGAGACTATTCTGGTGTATTTAGCGAAGATCTAGGGTGTTACTCTGGTACCCCTATTTCATTTAATGTAGACCCACAGGCAACTCCCATCCACCTTAAACCATGTAGGGTACCTTTTGCTATCTGCCCCAAATTAAATATAGAGCTAGATAAATTACTAAAGCAAGAGATATTAGAACCAGTAGATTTTGCGAGATGGGAGACCCCGCTTAAGAAAGATGGCAGCGTGAGAATCTGCGCTGACTACAAGACTTCCCTCAATAGATTCCTACAAATCAGCGCCTACCCTGTCCCTGTCATCCAACATCTTTTACACACCTTTGAGCCTGGGACTATTTTTGCAAAATTACATATGTCCCAGGCCTACCAACACTTCCCTGTAGATGACCAAACTGCAGAATTACAAACCATAATCACCTATAGAGGTGCATTTAAGTGCAAGTGTATCCAGTTTGGCATAAGTGTAGCCCCTGGGATTTTTCAATCCCTAATGGAGAGGCTTCTCCAAGGACTCCCAGGTGTAGTCCCCTACTTTGACGACATTCTAGTTTCAGCTATGGACAAAACACAACTAATTCATAGAGTCAGAGCAGTCCTAGACCGTTTTAGGCAGCATGGCCTTAAACTTAAAAGGGACAAGTGCACCATCGCCACTAAGCAAGTGGACTTTCTAGGCTACAGAATTGACACCTCTGGTATTCACCCAATTGAGTCCAAAGTCAGGGCTATCCACGAGGCACCCACACCTTCCAACAAGACTGAGCTCCAAGCCTTCTTAGGGCTTCTGAATTTCTATGCTTCATTCCTTCCACATAAAGCATCTGTAGCAGAACCTCTGCACAGACTTTTAGATAAACAATCCCCCTGGCATTGGTGACCAAGGGAAGCCCATGCCTTCAAATCTGTCAAGTCCTTGCTCACATCTAATGCAGTTTTAATTCAATTCAGTTAGCAGCTGCCCTTAGTCCTGGCAGCAGACACTTCCCCCTTTGGTATAGGGGCTGTTCTGAGCCATAGGCTCCCCAATGGCTCCGAGGCACCAATTGCCTTCTTCTCAAGAACTTTCTCTGCAGCAGAACAAAACTACAGCCAAATTGATAAAGAGGCTTTGGCTGCAGTTGCTGCTGTCAAAAAGTTTCATGAATTCCTTTATGGTCACTACTTTGAACTTATAAAAGATCATAAGCCACTTTTAGGCCTCTTGTCAGGGGATAAGCAAACCCCACAGGTCCTATCCCTGAGGATGACCAGGTGGACTCTGTTCCTGGCCGCCTATTCATACAAGCTGGTGCATCGCCCGGGGAAGAACCTGTGCCATGCAGATGCCCTCAGTCGTTGCCCTCAACCGGTGCCAGTTGAAGACCCCACTCCCATCCATGCCATTTTTGAGGTCAACGAACTCAACCTGCCTATCTCAGCTGAGGACATTGCCACCAGAAGGGACAAGGTAATCGCCCAAGTCCTGGACTGGGTGGGAAGCGGGTGGCCTGCAATTCAGTACACCCCTGAATTTTTGCCATTCAAGATTCGCAGGCAAGAGTTGTCATCCCTACAGGGTTGTTTGCTGTGGGGGACAAGGGTGGTCATCCCTATTAAACTACGAGAGCCAATCTTAAAGGTCCTGCACGAAGGCTGCCCAGGCATCGTGAGGATGAAGGCTCTGGCCCGCAGCTACATGTGGTGGCCAGGCATGGATGCCCAGATATCCAGCTGGGTAAGCACGTGCCAGCCATGCCAAGTGACCAGACCAGCACCCCCTGCAGCCACTCCTACCCAGTGGGAGGATGCTGGGGCCCCTTGGTCCCAGCTTCACATTGACCTGGCAGGCCCTGTACATGGGTGGACTTTCCTAGTCATAGTGGACTCTTTTTCCAAATGGATTGGCCTGGCTCTGCTTCCTTCCACAACCACACTGGCTGTCACAAGAGCCCTGACCAGAGTATTTGTCACCCATGGCCTCCCTGACACCCTTGTATCCGATAATGGCCCCCAGTTCACTTCTTCTGAATTTGAAGTTTTTGCAGCCAATCTGGGCATTAGGCATGTCCTCACAGCCCCTTTTCACCCTGCAAGCAACGGGATGGCTGAAAGGGCAGTTAGGTCAGTAAAGGAGGCCCTGGCAAGGTTTGGCCAAATTGATTGGCACTCCAAACTGTCCAGGTACCTCCTGACCCAGCATACAACCCCCTGTACCACAACCAACAAATCACCTGCAGAGTTATTGATGGGCAGGCACCTTAGAACCACCCTGGACAGGTTGCACCCCCATTACGCCCCTGGCACTCCTTTGGGCTCTGACAGCCAGGCCAGGGAATTTGCCCTGCATGACCTGGTCTATGCCAGGAATTATGCAGGGGACCCACTATGGGTACCAGGACCGATTGTTTCAGTTATAGCAGGGGTCCCCAATCACCGGGCCGTGGACCGGTACTGGTCTGTGGAACATTTCCTACCGGGCCACCGTTTTGCTGGGTGCTGCCATCTTGTTTGACAAAAAAGTGCTTCCGGGTGAGCTTTTCCGGTTGGAAAGCGGCGTTTGGGTCCTGAAGGAATCCTTGCACCTTAGTTTCATCAAAGGGGGGGGGGGGGCTTTGAATGAAACTAAGGTGCAAGGATTCTTTCAGCACCCAAGGCAAGGTGAGCCAAGTGACCATCCCGAAGTAGTCCCGAAGCGAAGCCCATCGACAAAGGTACAAAGGAGGAGTTGAAGGTGGCAGGGAGAAGCGGGGGACGGCTGGCTGGCCAGTCACTTGGCTTGGCTTGCCTTGCCTTGTCATGCGTGCTGATGCCGGTACCGGGCCGCGGATCATTTTGTGATGCCGGTACCGAGCCATGGCACAAAAAAGGTTGGGGGCCACTGAGTTACAGGACCTAGGTCCTATAGGATCCTCCTGGACGACGGTCGTATGTGGCGCCGACACATAGACCAGCTGAGGAGGCATTGGAGAAGGACGGCAGATGACCCCCCGTTTCCCGACAAGTGACCGAGTCTACCCAGCCAAACAATCCGGTCTACCCAGCCAACACCAAAGGTCCCCAGCCAAGCGAACCAGTCTACCCAGTAAATGCCAAGGGTTCCCAGCCAAACGACCCAGTCTACCCGCTGCACCAAAAGACGTTCCTGAAGCAAGCCGGACAATGGAACCTGCCTGGACCGCTGATGGACGCTCAGACAAAGGCACTGGTGGGTTGGACTCACGCTCCAGCAGCCTCCAGCGTGACCCAGGGGGCGAAGGACTCTGTTCTAGCAGGAGATCCTCCAGCACTAAGACGATCCGGCCACCTGCGCAGGCAGCTGGCCTATTTGCAGGACTACACATGCTCCTGGCCAGGGGGAAGGAGTGGTGTATTCACAGAACTGACGGAAGTCCCCACTCTGGTCCGCCATTCTGGCGGGAGCACCGATCGCTCCCATTGGCTGATGCCGTTTGACAGCCGGCTATAAAAGGAACTGTCAAACGGCATCAGCTGTTGCCACCAGCTGATCTGCCTGTTAGCCACGGCAGCCATGGCAATCCTTTATTCTCAGAATAAAGTCTTTACTGTTTAGCTCTGGTGTCTGCCTCGTATCTTCCGCTGCTCCACAACACCTTCTATCAGCCTACACACAAAGGCGGGTCATAAATAATGTTATCATAAGATAGCATTCACCTTTGGAGGGTCATGACTTGCAATTGGAGTGGCACGCTTTTCTATGGTATGGAAAAAATAAAATTCACAATTCTTTCCAAAGACACTACATTAGAAATGCTCTGTTTTCAGTATGGGTAAAAAATTAAGGAAAAACACTATTTGAAAATTCCAGTCTGGCTCTCCACAATGGAGGCATTGATACATTCAAATTGATACAGAAAAAATCATAAGGTATAAAGATATTTTGAATGAGAAAGGAGAATTGAAAAGTAAACAGGAATTGAATTGTCAAGGGATAGATTTAGCATGGTGGCTACAGGTACAAATACAATCAAGATAGTAATAGAATTCACATTTTTTTACTACCAATTCTGTGGACGTGACTTGGTGGGTGTGGCAGGGGAAGAATACTGTAAAATCTCCAGTCAGAGGTGGTATTTCCCGGTTCTCCGAACTACTCAAAATTTCTGCTACCAGTTCTCCAGAACTAATCAGAACCTGCTGAATACTACCTGAATCAAGATATTAAAAAGATGCTAAAATTTATGGTTTTTATAAAGAACCAACAGAATTGGACCAGATTTTAACAGGAACTAATGAGAAATTAATTTTAAAAATTTATACCTACCTATTGAGTATTAGAATAGAAGAAGAGCAAGTAAAGGAAACACTTCTAGTGTAAGCTAAAAACTTCAGTTATTCTATAGAATTGGATAAATGGAAAAAGTTGTGGGATTGAAATTATAAATTAATAATGTCTACTGCATACAAAGAAAACTTACCTAAAATGTTTTTTAGATGGCACTTTCCACCAGCAAGATTTGCCAAGATGTTTAAAGATATGTCAGCTAAATGTTGAAAGTGTAATCAGACTTGGGGCTCATACTACCACATGTGGTAGACATGCCCAAAAGCAAAAATATACTGGTCAAAAATACATACCTGGATAGAAAAAATGATAAAGGAACATATAGTTTTAAAATCAGAAATATTTATGTTGGGTATCATATCAGAAAAATATAATAAAGGGACTGTGTATCTAATACTACATGTGTTAATAGTAAGCAGAACTGTATTTGCACAACATTGGAAAGGTGTGGAGATCCCTACAGAAGAGAAGATAATTTAAAAAATAGTAGTATGTGCAGAAATTGAAATTAAAGAGAAGGAAGATATGGAATATTTTGAAACACGCGACTTATTTTATCAATGGTTAACGAACAGAAATAGAAGTTAGAACATTTACAATTATAAGAGAAGGATTATTACTATGAGGGTTTATTATGATATATTTATTATTAATATGACTTAGTATTAACAATTAAGTATTAATATTATTTTGAGAAAATACTGTTATTATATGATCACTACTAATGAACATTATTACTATTATGATGATGACCATTGCTCAAATTAACCCTAACCAGAAAACATACTACACAGTATTTATATAGACATTGAAACTGTTCCTCTGTCTTTATATAGTAAAAAAATAAAAAATATTCAAAATAAAATAAAATAAAATAGCATTCACATGTTGGACACTGATGGGTGAAAAAATAAGTAGCTTTGCTAGCTTCATTCTAATTCAATCTAATTCTTTTGCTAGCTTCAATCTAATTCAGCAAGTATATGCTTTATACTGGCATGGAGCAGAAATAATCTAAAGCAGCCACATTTGAATGCAACAATTGGAGTGAACCCAAGGGACAAAAATTCAGAGCCTATATATTGATACCAGATGTTTTCAGTTGACAGATGTTCCTCAGATGTAAGAGCTGTCAATGTTTTTTTTTTCAAAGTGAAGAGTGTGCAATGTCTCTAAACACTTCCTGTTTTAAGAACTTGGACCTCAATTTTTTAGAAGGAGTGTCACGATGAAAATTTGATATTTCCATAACAGTTCCACTGAAGTAGCAGGGCACAGCCAAAAGTTTTCATGCCAACTACATTATGCTGCAGAAGATGGACAACAACTTTCCATTATATAACGGGGCTATATGTGTTCTACCAGTAATGGTAGAATAGGAGGATGGCAAGAAATATTTCACACACACACACACACACACACACACTCACACACACACATTCTCCACATCACAGTTAAGGCTACCAATGTACTGCACTCATTCTTTGTAAAAGATATAAGTCAGCCCAGTTCTAATATGAAGCTAAAGTCACAGTCCTATTTCTTTCTCCTGAGGAAATAATATATAGCGATATTCATATCAGTGTTAATGGTGTTCATGCAGCTTGGAAGGAAATAGGATCTGTGGATTTTTGTTTTTTTTCCTGATAGGAGCTGGGTTCTTTCACAGTGATCCTTTGAGGAGTAACAAGCAGTCCATGAAGCCAGAGCTGAAAAGAGTTGAGATACATTTTTTTTTTTTAATTTGTGGTGCCTTCTTATTCTTTCTAATTTCTCATTCCCAAGTATTTAACTTTAGAGCCCTTTCCTAATTCTGGAATCAGTCGCTGATTCCAGAAATTTGGAGTAAACATCTATAAGACTTTTTTTTTTGAATGTGTGTGTAAGGATGTTTGGAAACATACAGGTGAAACTTGAAATTAGAATATCGTGCAAAAGTTCATTTATTTCAGTAATGCAACTTAAAAGGTGAAACTAATATATGAGATAGACTCATTACATGCAAAGCAAGATAGTTCAAGCCGTGATTTGTCATAATTGAGATGATTATGGCTTACAGCTCACGAAAACCCCAAATCCACAATCTCAGAAAATTAGAATATTGTGAACGGGTTCAATATTCTAGGCTCAGTGTCCTACTCTAATCAGCTAATTAAGCCATAACACCTACAAAGGGTTCCTGAGCCTTTAAATGGTCTCTCAGTCAGGTTCAGTAGGAATCACAATCATGGGAAAGACTGCTGACCTGACAATCTCCTGCTTGAGCAGGGGGTTGGACTAGAAGACCTCCAAGGTCCCTTCCAACTTTGTATTTTTGTTATTCTTCATGCAGCCAGGCATGTAAGAACACAAGGAAGATATGCAATCAGTCCCTCTTCTCTACAGGGAGTCCTCAAGTTACGATCGCAATTGGGATCAAAATTTATATTGATAAACAAGGTGGTTGTAAAGTAAGTTGTGCCCAATTTTGTTGTCTCTTTTGCTACAGTCATTAAATGAATCATACAGTCGTGAAGTGAATAATTGCAACAGTGGGAAATTTGGCAAATACCTATAGCCATCATGATTTACTACCAATTGTTCACCAGTTCTGCAAACAGTCACAGCCACTTCAACCTACATAACCCAATATCCCTAAGAAGCTGACAAAATAATTTGGGGGAATGACTCTTCCAATTTGGTGCATTCTACACACTATATAAATTGCTCCTTTGAAGTGTGTCGGCTTCTGCTTTCAGTTTCTAAAACTCAGTAATACTGTCGTGTCCGCAAAAGAAGCCAGGAGTCGGTGACTAAGTTTCAAGCTCTTTATTTAATAGTTGTGAACCGAACCGGCGAAAAGGAAAAAGCCCGCGGCTTTTATACTTTTCGCTGCGGCGGCCGCGGCCAATGGCAGCGATTCAAGTCTCCCGCTCTTGGAGCGAGCCAATCGCGGGAGACCTCAATCGGACCAATAAGCGCGGCTCGCCTGGCCAATCAGAAATCCCCGCGCTTTAGCCAATCAAAGCGCGGGGATTTCAAGTATTCAAATTAAGGACAGAACAAATACAGTGGGAATAAATAAGAAAGAGACGCTTTGAACATTGAGCAGAGCTAATATTCCCATGTCCAATTGACTGTGTATACTTGGTATCATTCCAGGCATGGCAACTTAGAACAAATTGCTTGTTTACTAAATGTTTCCAGTCTGAATAAATAACTGTGCACCACAGTAGTACATCTTACTGTATAAATAAACTGAGATATCCTTGAAATTTACTGTTCTTGAAACCACTTGGTAAGATAATATCAGGGAACAGAGATCATTTTTAAAAAAAAAAAAAAATGGGGGAAGAACTAGTTTTAAATAAAGCCAATATTTTATCCCAATCCATCCTCTCTCTCAAAAAAAAAAAGAAAACACCCAGCAGTTTTTCTTTTCATGAAAATGAAAAGTTCTGGAACTATAATATTCTCAGAAAGCAGAACATGGAAACATATAAGGAGCACTTCTATTGTTTTCCAGACTGTTTGAAGCTGTTTCCAATTGTCTTTTGTGTTACCATGTCAATTAGTACACTAATTCTCTCTTCTTTTTTTCCAAAACTTGATCACACCATTAGCTATAACTGGATGGGACTTCTTTTGTTTTTTTCGTTCTTTCTTTCTTTTCTTTCTTTCTGGTTTTTCTCTTTTTCAGTTGTAGATGTTCATCCATAAATCTTCCATTAAACTGACCAATTCCATAACCTGACCAAAAATTAACATTTCATAAATAAAATATTTTATTCATTCCAAGAATCAACTGGTGAGCTTTATCCCTTTTCTTATAATACATGGTTCAAGGCTCTTTGCTTGTTCCGCTTCCCCCAGTCTGATATCTTTGAGGAAGAAGAAATCATTTTCCTCATATTGCCTTCACCTAGAATCAATTCTGCCCCCAGAACAGGACAAAAAGGCACAGCTGCATTTCATATATTAGATACCAGAGATTCTAATGTGAGGTATCTTCAAAAGGGCCAAGTTAGATTTCTCTGGGCAAAAACTTCCATCATTAATGTTCAACACCATAATATCTAGAGGTATTGACTGCTTGAGATATGACCTGAAAGTGAGGATTTGATCTTTTTAGAAGGTTTTTTTAGAGTGTTTATCAGAAAAATCAGAACTATACTATATCTGTATTCATTGATTTTGTCTGTGATTTTGGTCACCAGAAATGAATTAAGTGTTATGATCATTCGATGTATTTGTTTGTTTGTTTACTTGTTTGTTTATTAAATTTATATGCCACTTGTTCTGACCCCTCATTTGCATTCTTGAGATCCCCACGCTTTGATTGGCCAAAGCGCGGGGCACTCTGATTGGCTAGGCGAGCCGCGCCAATTGGCTCGCTGAGAATCTCCCACGATTGGTCCATTCGAATCGCGGGAGATTCAAAGCGGTGCCATTGGCTGCGGCCGCCGCGGCTTGGAAATAAAAAGCCGCGAAGTTTGCCTTCAGCCCCAGTTTGGTTCCTGTACCCAATAAAGAGCTAATGCACAAGTCACCGACTCCTGGCATCATTTCCAACGGACACAACACTGGCAACGAAAGTGGGATTCTGATCCTGAACCGAAGCACGTGTCCGACGGAAGTCAGACGAAACTCCAAGATGGCAAACATCGTGTCACCCGCACCCTTCAACCCCACCAGCAAGGACTGGGAGTCGTACTCAGACAGATTCCGCATGTTCCTCGAATGCAGCGACCTGAAGGACGCCACCGGCCCGAAGAAGCGAGCCGTATTCCTAACCCACTGCGGGCCCGCAGTGTTTAAGATGGCCAAAGCGCTAGCCAAACCCGCCGACGTGACCACGATGGACTGGGACGACCTCAAGCCAATACTCCGGCGACACTATGCTCCAGCCGTGCCCATCCTCATCCGACGACACGAGTTCTACCGTCGGGACCAACGGTCGGGTGAGAGCTTCAGCGACTTCATCGCAGAACTACGGCGCCTAGGGGGGCTGTGCGAATTCGCCAACATGGACGAAGCCCTGCGAGACCGAATCGTGCTCAGCCTTTGGGACCCCGTCCTCCAGAGTCGGCTGATGGCCAAGGGCAACATCGCCCTCGCCGATACCCTCACCAAAGCCACAGCAGCCGAAGCTACCCGAAAATCCACCGAACGCATGCACAGACTGAACGCCGGGGACCGCAGCGGAAACAACCACCCTGCCAGGTCGACCGAGGCCCAACCCGAGACGACCACCCACCAGGGCGACGTCCACTCAGCATCAGGCACTTCCGATGAGGAGGAGGAAATCCACCGTCTCCAGGCAGGCCGCGACCCACGGAACCGGCAGGGTTGTAAGTCGAGGACCACCTGTGCCGATTGCAGAGGCGACCACCCCAGGTCCGAATGCCAGTTCTTCGATTCGATCTGCCGGCATTGCAACAAGAAGGGACACATCGCCCGCGTCTGCCGTCTCAAAAAGAACCGCAGCCCTACACGATGGGACCAGAGTGAACGGAGACGAGAGAGCACACCACCCCAGACCAGAGATCGCCCCGCTGACAACCGATGGGACCGGAACGGATGATCCCTCTGAGGCGGCGAGACCCGGTGAAGAGAGGAGACCCATCAGATGGTCACCATCGGCCACGCCACAACCAACGACGTGGAGGTAGGAATCGAAGGCGAGCCATGTAAAATGGAGGTGGACTCCGGGTCCTACCTCTCCATGGTAGCATGGCAAGAAATAAAATGCTTGGTGCCTACCATCCAGAAAAAAGGCCTAGACAACTAGAGACTAATCGTGAAAGACTACCAGGGAAACCGCATCCCTGTAGTCAGAACCGGACAGTTCAAGGTAACCTACAAAGGGCACACCAAAAGACTTCCCTTGACCATCGTCGATCGTGACTGCCCAAGCCTACTGGGACTCCAATGGTTCGCACCGCTCGGCATCACAGTCACGGGCATCAACCACATCGCCGACAACTGGGAGCAACAACTAGCTCGGGAATTCCAAGAGGTGTTCGACGGAAACCTAGGCAAATACCGAGGGCCCCCTATATCATTCAGCCTAGACCCAAACGTCCCCCCAAAACGCCTAAAACCAAGGGGGGTACCATTCGCGCTTAAACCGAAGATTGACAAGCAAATTGACAAGCTCTTCAAGCAAGGGGTCCTACAACCCACAAACCACGCCCGGTGGGAGACCCCCATAGTCACCCCGATTAAGCCTGATGGGTCAGTGAGAATCTGTGGGGACTATAAGGCCACCCTAAATGACGCCTTGCAGCAAAGCGCCTACCCCGTCCCAGTAGTGCAACACCTACTACATTCACTGGGAGGGGGCAAGGTTTTCGCTAAACTCGATCTCGCCCAGGCATACCAACAATTGCCGGTTGACGAGGAAACGGCAGAAGCGCAAACCATAATCACCCACCGGGGAGCCTTTAAATGCAACCGACTCCAATTCGGAGTCAGCGTGGCGCCTGGAATATTCCAAAGCCTAATGGAAAGGCTGTTACAAGGCATCAAGGGGGTGGTACCCTACTTCGATGACGTCTTAGTGTCGGCAACCAACCAGGCCGAACTAGAGAGTCACCTAAGGGAGATCCTAACCAAGTTCAAAGAGACCGGGCTCAAAGTAAAGAGGGAAAAATGCCAATTATACACGGAGCGGGTTGAATTCCTAGGATATCTCCTAGACCGTCACAGCATTCACCCCACCAACAAAAAGATCAAAGCCATCAAAGAAGCCCCCACACCGAATTCAAAGACAGAACTGCAGGAGTTTCTGGGGCTGCTTAACTTTTATAATGTCTTCCTGCCCCAAAAGGCGACAGCCGTGGAGCCTTTGCATAGGCTCTTGGACAAGGCGGTGACCTGGACTTGGGGGAAACGTGAGGAAGCCGCCTTCAAGAAAACAAAGGACCTACTCACTTCGGATACCGTCCTCATCCAGTACAACGAGACCCTACCACTAGCCTTCACATGCGACGCATCACCCTTGGGCGTCAGCGCTGTCCTCAGCCACACTCTCCCTGATGGAAAAGAAGCACCCATCGTGTTCTTTTCAAGGACCCTCACCAAACCGGAGCGGAACTACAGCCAGCTGGACAAAGAGGCTCTGGCTATCGTCGCCGCAGTAAAAAGGTTTCATAAGTACCTCTACGGCCGGACATTTACCATCATCACCGACCACAAACCACTGCTGGGAATCCTTGCAGGGAACAGGGCCACCCCGAACATTCTGTCTCCCCGAATGACAAGGTGGTCTGAGTTCCTGGCCACCTACAACTACAGACTCACACACAGACCGGGTAAGACTATTTCCCATGTGGACACCTTAAGCCGCTCACCGTTACCGGAACCTGACACTGACCAGCACCCACGACGACCACCCTCAGTATAGAGACTCTACCCAACCTACCCATAACCATGTCAGACATTGCCCGAGAAACTAATAAAGACAAATGTCTGGTGTGGGTTTTGCATTGGGTAGAGAAAGGGTGGCCGGAAAGGGACAACGACGAGTCCGTCAGGATATTCCGGAACCGGCAAACGGAACTCTCGTTACTAAAAGGATGCATACTATGGGGGGATAGGGTGGTCATCCCGGAAAAACTACAAGGGAAGGTTTTGGAACTGTTACACGAGGGGCACCCGGGCATCGTTAGGACAAAAGCCCTGGCCAGAAGTTACGCTTGGTGGCCAGGGATGGACAAACATATCGAGGCCTGGGTAGCAAGGTGTCAACGATGCCAGGAAACTAGGCCAAGCCCACCCGCAGCACCCATCCTAGAGTGAAAAACCCCCAGGGGACCTTGGTCTAGGATCCACATAGATTTCGCCGGGCTCACAAAAGGACACACTTTCTTAATAACCGTAGACGCTTACTCCAACTGGCTGGAGGTAAGCAACATGAGAACAACCACCACGGAGGCCGTGACCAAAGAACTCGGCAAACTTTTTGCAACACACGGCCTCCCAGACGTCCTCGTTTCTGACAACAGGTCCCAATTCACCTCGCTAGAATTTGAAAAATTCCTTGCGGAGAGGGGCATACGACACGCGCTGACAGCCCCGGTGCATCCGGCGGCAAATGGTAGGGCAGAACGGATGGTTCAATTCACAAAGAAAACCATCCAGAAAATAGACCACGGGGAGATCCAGGACAAAATAAATAAATTACTTTTCATCCAACACATAACCCCAAATACCACAACAAATAAAAGCCCAGCCGAACTGCTAATGGGGAGGAAAATAAGGTCCCCACTTGATAGATTACACCCCACGTACAACCCAGAGAAACCCCCAGACTCAACCAGCAAACACCGAACCTTCGCACCAGGCGACACCGTCTACGCGAAAAACCTAACGGGAGACCCATTATGGGTACCGGCCATCATAACACAACTAACAGGCCCACACTCATACCAGCTACAAACAACCGACGGACAAGCATGGAAATGCCACATCGACCAGTTAAGATCAAGGACGACCACCCAAGAGACCACCAACGCGAAACCAAGCAAAACCAACCCCCACAACACAAACCAAGAGGGGAGGGAATATCCAGGGAACCAAAACCGAGAAGGAATAAACCAGCCATACTCACCTGAATGCAGCCAACACGAAACCTCGCCAGGAAGAGACAGCCAGGCCAGCTCAACCAACCCGGGAAGACCGAGCGGGAGCGGCGAAACCCGCAGCTCAACCAACCCGGGAAGCCCAGGAGGGAGCTGCGGAGAGCGGCCCGGCCAGACAGACCAGGCGGTTCCCATGACGGAGTCCAGAGAAACAGAGACCCCGACCGAACCGGCCGGGATCCAACCTACGACTGACCTGCGCAGGTCCAGTAGGCAGAGACGGAGCCCCGCCTACCTACAGGACTACGCAACGTAAGGACTGAACCAAGAGGGGAGGGGTGTTCTGTCCCCTCATTTGCATTCTTGAGATCCCCGCGCTTTGATTGGCCAAAGCGCGGGGCACTCTGATTGGCTAGGCGAGCTGCGCCGATTGGCTCGCTGAGAATCTCCCGCGATTGGTCCATTCGAATCGCGAGAGATTCAAAGCGGTGCCATTGGCCGCGGCCACCGCAGCTTGGAAATAAAAAGCTGCAAAGTTTGCCTTCAGCCCCAGTTCGGTTCCTGTACCCAATAAAGAGCTAATGCACAAGTCTCCGACTCCTGGCATCATTTCCGACGGACACAACACCACTCATCTCACCAGTAACAATAACAAAAATTCCTTGGTTAGATTCTGATAGTGTCTCGAATTATTGGAATTAATTATCTGAAACCCTTTTCTCCATGTGCTCTATAAACACTGTTTCGAATGAAATTTTGTAGACCTGGTCATTCTTCTTTAAAATATGTTGTGAAAATATCAAATCAACCATACATTTATCAGCTAGACTTTTTACTTTTATTTTATCCATTTTAGAAACATTCAATCCACAAAAGTCTTCTGAGTTTTCCAGAATCAAAAGATATGGTGGTGGTAGTGGTTTGATGGTGGTGGTGGTCATCATCATCATCATCATCATCTTCTGAAATGCTCTTTATTCCCCATCTCTGCCATGCTGCAAAGTAATAAACAGCCTTTAGTATCACCATTACTTGATAAAATGTCTCTTGTACATCTCTATTAAAGAAATATACAGTCCACCATGGAAAAGATAATCATCCAATAGCCAGCATTTGACCACTTGCTCTATTCTTTAGGTCCTTACAGGCTGATGAGACCTTTAGGATTCCTGGTTTGCCTCCCAATGTTTCTTTTTCTTGAAATAAGCCTTGGACTAAAGTGTCCACTGAAGAAGAGGCTATGCCCTTTAAAGCAGGACACTCGGTCACCCTATATTCAAGATGAAAAACTAATAACTGAGGAAGGGAAGAGAAGCCACTCATAAGCAGAGAATGTTTCCTCACATTCTGCCATGTCAAAACAGGGGCCAGTTTTAATCAGAGTATGACAGGGCTGCCTGCTTTCCTAATCTGAGCATCATTCAACATGGAAGTAATGTTTTCTTCTCTTTCCCCAACATCTGCATATCCAATTTGAAACAAGTCAACTGTCTACCAACAAGACAGAAAAATTCCAAGCCTCTTTGTGCCAGTAAAATCCAAGAGTTGTTTGGAAATTTATGAAGCTCATTTTGCATGATATTTTGTCTCCTTCCAAAATATTAAGATCATCTGGCTAATAGGCAGAGTTTGAAAATCCAATATTTCCAATTTGAAAGGTTTACCAGTGTCCCATTTCCACAGGACAGAAAAATTCCACAGGCAATGAGGTGTTTAATAGACAGCTCCTGTAATCTCTCCAGCTGAGCTGCACATACTTGCTGAAGGGGCTGAGAAACTTCGTCCATTCACTTTTTCCATTTTAGGCATTGAAAGACCCAGGAATCCTCTATGGAATTTTCTCTTGAGAAGCACATTCTGTAAAGCTATCCCGAGTGAAGAATCATACAGATTTCTCTTTCATCTCATTTCTGGGGATAATAAAAAGGGGTCAAGGAATGCAGGAAAGAAAGGTTTAGAAACCTTTTTTCCTTAAAGAAATCAAACCAAAGATGTCATGCTTCCCTATAGAAGAACCATGGAATGCTTGGAGTTAGATAATGGCCTGTTTATAATCATGTTTATTAATGCAAATTGTGTTTATGTAACTCAACAAGAGCTGCCATCTTCCAGAAATTATTCTGGCAGACAAATCCAATGCACAATTCCAATGGCTGAAGATGACGATGAGAGAGTATTTTCTTCAACACCTTGAAAAATATGTCTTCTGTTAGGAATAACAAGCTTACCTAACGTAGTTTAGGTAAAATAATATATGTAAACTATGATTGTAAGTTTAAGTGTGTGTCACTGGTTATGGGCCCAGCTGCACAGTCAGACTAACCAGGATATAACAGGCTTATATAAAGTAAAAGTTAGTGTAGTTACACAATATTGTAAACAGACAGCTGTGTTTTATTAATTATAGTTTAATATCCAGAAAAAGATGGCACAAGTCAATTTACCAAGTTTGTCTCTAATATCCAAACTGGATGGAATAAACTATGTTTCATGGTCTATGAAATGCAGCCTACTTCTACGCAGAGAAGGTTTGTGGAGTATAATTCAAAACCCACCAGAGGTAGATGCTTGGGATCTGGAGGATGAGGATGATGCCCAGAAAATACAAGAATATAAACTGAAGAATGAGCAAGCTCTCTGTATAATAGGACTGACACTCTGTGACCAGCAGCTTGTCCACATTCGTGGAGAAGAAACAACTGCTAAGTGTTGGGAGAATTTAAAGAAGATTTATGTTCGAGACAGTGTAGGAGCACATATAAATCTTAGACAGAAGCTGTTCAGAACACATCTTCAAAAGAATGGAGACATGTTGACTCATATAAACACTATGAAGAGAATTTTTCAGGAACTGCATGAAAAAGAACTTATCTTCACAGAACTACATCAGGTTTATATCATGTTGTCTTCGTTAGATAAGAGCTATGACGATTATGTAACTTCACTGGAAGTACTGCCAAAAGATAACCTCAGATTAATTGACATTACTGGCAGATTAATTGAAGAAGCCGGGAGAAGGCTTGAAAGGGATCAACTCAGAAGGGAACAACCACAAGAAGATAAAGAATCTTCAACAGCCTATACAATTAGAAAATGTTTTAATTGTGGAGGAAAAGGACATTTGGCTAGATTCTGCAAGAAAGGAAAACGCCACAATGCCAGCCAGAATGCTAAAAGGCATCAAAAGGATAAAAATGCTTAGAGTTAGCCATGTATAGCAACGAAACTGTGAATAATAATTTATGGGTTGTAGATAGTGGAGCATCGCACTGCATAACGAAAAATAAGAAAAGATTTGTTAAGATGTCCACGAGTTCACAGCAGATATCGTTAGCTAATGGCTGGAAAATGAAAGCAAAAGGTGAAGGTATTGCACATTGTTCTTGCATAAAAGAAAATGTAAAAATGTTATATATACCACAGCTTAAGTTTAATTTGCTTTCGGTTAGAGTTTTGGTTAAACTAGATTATGTAGTTACCTTTAGGGGAGAAAACTGCATAATAGAAAAGGAAGGTAAAAAAGTGACTGCAACTTTAAAAGGTGAATTGTATGTGTTAAAAGATAATCAATTAGAGGTGGCTAACACAGTGTATAATAACATTAAGCCTCATGATGAATGCATACATTTGTTACACAGACGTTTAGGGCATATAAATTTTAAAATGCTTAAGCAAAAGGTTGAACTGTCTAAAGGTATAAAACTGAAGCCTTGCAGTAAGTATTTGCACTGCAATGCTTGCAGTCAAGAAAAAAGCAAGGTAATTCCAGCAAATAGAATTAATGGATTTAAAACTAAAGAGCCTCTAGAGGTCGTATTTGCTGATATTATAGGTCCTAAAAAACCAAGTGTGGGAGGTGCTTGTTATATACTAAGTATAATGGATTATTCTAGAAATGGTTTCTGTTATTTAATGAAGAGTAAAATGGAAACATATCAGAATTTCTTTAATTGGTTGAAGTTTGCAGAAAGAAAAACTAAAAGGAAACTAGTAACTCTTGTAACTGATAATGGTACAGAATTTATAAATAATAAATTCCAAAATAGACTGAAGATGGCAGGCACCGTATAGGCCACAACATAATTCCTTTATAGAAAGACGAGGCCAAACAATACAGGCAATGGCTCGTACTATGTTGTCGGATTCAGGATTACCTGAAACTTTGTGGGGAGAAGCAATAATGTGTGGAAATCATATATTGAATAATGTTGTTAACTCAACAACAGGTGAATTACCATTCACACGGTGGCATGGTAGAAAACCTGACCTAAGCTACATGCACACATTTAGAACACCAGCATGGGTGCATATTCCTACACAACTGAGAAATAAGGGGCAGCATAGGGCTAAAAAGTTATTCTTTGTAGGTTATGAATCTAATCACAAATCATACAGATTCTGGGAAAAAGGTACATCCAGCGTTTACTGTAGTGCTAGTGCACAATTCCTTGAACATGTAGGATGGGAAAAACTGGAGCAAGATTCAAGTAAGGAAGTAATCATAGAAACCTACAAAAGACCAAAACAACATATCAGTAACATATCAGAAGAGTGAAATTAAAGAGAAAGTACAGGAAGAGCATATAGGACCAGAACAGGAAGAAATAGGTGAACAGGAAGAAATAGATAACCAGGAACAGGTAGTACATGAAAGTCCACCTGTAAGCCCTGTAATACCTAGACGTACAACACATGAAACCAGACCACCTGACAGGTACCAAGCAAGTATAGTTTGCCAAGTTAGTAAAGTTCCAACTACTGTTGAAGAACTTAGAATGTATCCAGCAAAGGAACAAGAAAATTGGCATAGAGCGATGGAGAAAGAATTAAATTCACTGAAACAAATGGAAGTTTATGAAAATGTTAAATTACCTCCAGGTGAAAAGTCCATTGGCTGTAAATGGATATTTAAATTAAAAACAGATAAAAATGGGACTGTTACCCATAAGGCTAGGTTGGTAGCTCAAGGATTTAATCAAACTGCATGTGATTATGATGAAGTATTTGCACCGAGTCTAAAAGCAACAACCTTGAGAGCAGCTTTAGTGTGGGCAGCTAAGAAGAACTATATCATAAATCACTTAGATGTAGAAACTGCCTATCTGCATGCACCATTGCAACACACTATATACTTAAAGAAACCTGTAGGAATTAAGGATGCCAAAACGAATAATGAATGTTGGAAGCTTAAAAAGAATCTCTATGGATTAAAACAATCTGGTTACGAATGGAACCAATATATTGTTAAGGAATTAAACAATATAGGGTTTAAAGCAGGTTTAGCTGATCCATGTGTATTTAAGAAAGAGACAAATGGAACAGTGTCATTATTATTGTTGTTTACAGATGAGATGGCCTTAATTACAAAAACTAATAATGAAGCTACTGAAATAATGTCATTATTAGGTAAGAGGATAAAATTAAAGCAATTAGGAGAGATAAAACAGTATCTAGGATTAACAATAAATAAAACCAAAGGTGGCTATAAGATATCTCAAGAAGATAAGATTTATCAATTACTAAAAACATACAAGATGGAACTTTGTAAACCAGCAAAAACTCCAATGAGTCAGGAATTTGGCTGCACTGATGCTCAAACTCCAAAATTCGATAAGAATATCTATCAATCGCTAATTGGTAGTTTATTGTACATTAGTAATTAGTCAAGGCCAGACATTGCCTAAGGCGTTAATCAATTGGCACGATTTAATGCTGAACCCACTGAATGACACTGGCAAGCACTAAAGCGTATATTAAGGTATCTTAAAAAGACAATGCCCTATGCATTGTATTTAGAGCCAAAAAATGATTTGATTTTAAGTGCGTATGCTGATGCAAGTTTTGTAACAGATATAAAAACTAGAAAATCAACTTCAGGTATGGCTATACTGTTAGGTAAAACACTGATTGGAGGTCAATTAGACAGCAACATATAAGTATGTCCACAATGGAAGCAGAATTTTCATGTCTATCTTTATTATGTACTGACTTAATTCTGTATAAACAGTTATTGTTAGATATGGGAGTAACTGTTAAAGATGCCATTGTAGTTTATGAGGACAATCAAGCATCCATACGGTTGGCTACAAATATTGCTGTAAAAAAAAGATCTAAACATACTGACCTTAGATATTTGAATGTAAGACAATCTGTAAAAAATGGTTTAATGAGATTGAAATATTGCATTACTGATGAAAACATTGCTGATGGATTTACAAAAGCCCAAGGTGCAGTCAAGCACAAAGAAAATTGTGAAAACTATGGGTTGAAATTGTAAATAGCTATATATATTATTATATTACCCAAAAGGGGAGTATGTTAGGAATAACAAGCTTACCTAACATAGTTTGGGTAAAATAATATATATAAACTATGATTGTAAGTTTAAGTGTGTGTCACTTTAAACAGCAAAGCATGTAATTATGGGTCCAGTTGTAAAATCGCCAAAAGAGGGAGCAAGAGAACCTGCTGGCTTACTGGATTGCTGGATTGCTTGCTGACTATGATGGATTGATGGTTTGTTAACTGCGTGTTTCCTGCTGCTGCTGAAGGAAGAAAGGAGGTGTTATGAACTAATAAAGGCGTTTAATAAAGTTTTAACAACCTTAGGTAAAAAGCAGGGTTCTAATCCTGCACTTCTGATTGGCTGATAATAGCGACATCGGATTGGTCCTTTTGGGGAAGTCTGATTGGCTGTTAACGGGCCAACTCTCATTGGTTCAGGGGTTTAACACTTCCATGTTTTTCATTGGCTAATAGGACAGCAGCCAATCCTATAAAAGGGCTGCTGCTGCCCTAGGTGATTGCTCTGTTCAGTATGCTTAATAAAGAGTTGAAGTTCACTGTTCACTGCCTCATCTCCGCTCCTTGCACCCATGCACAGAACTTAACAGTGGCGACAAAGGTGGGATGCGGAGACATCTGAGCTGACTGAACACTCACAGAGCACCAAACAGAGCACGTGGCTGAAGGCACATCGACAACGGAAAACATGTCCAGCGGCGCCATACCAACCGCTCCATTTGACCCAGCACAAGAAGACTGGGACTCATATATGGACTGGTTCCAGATGTTTCTGGAGACCAACAACTTGAAAGACGCAACTATGGGGAAAAAGCAAGCAGTGTTCCTGACCCATTGCGGGCCTGCCGTCTTTAAGATGGCCAAGGCACTAGCAAAACCGGCTGAGGTGAAATCCATGGACTGGGACATCCTCGCGCCCCTTCTATGGGCCCACTATGCACTTGTCCAAAAACATGAATTTTATCAGACGGACCAACGGAAAGGAGAGAGGGTCACAGATTTCATCGTGGACCTCCGGAACCTGGGAGGCCTCTGTGGGTTTGCAGACCTCCAAGAAGCTCTGAGAGACCGAATAGTTCTGGGATTAGATGACCAGACAGCACAGAGCAAGATCATGGCCAAAGGGGACATCGATCTTGCCGATGTCATCAAAGACGCTACTGCAGCAGAAGCAACCAGGAAGTCGGCCGCCTGAATGTGCCGCACCAATGCACCGCTCCGTCAACTCGCCAACGATACCTCACCTTGCCTAGAGAGGCACACAACAGCGGCCCACCATGAGGACATCGAATCCCCATCATAAAGTGATGAGGAGGAGGTCAACCGGCTCCGGTCCGAACGCGACCAATGCAACCCACGGAATCGAAGACTACTGCACCAATGCGTGGGTTGTGGGGCAAACCACCCGTGATCAGATTGCAAATTCCTTGATACGCTCTGCCATTCCTATGGGAAAAGAGGCCACATCAGGAAAGTCTGTAGAAGCAAGTGAGGATCCAGCCCAATTCAGAGAGAAAACAACTACCACCAGACCACAGGAAATTGTCCTGTGAGTCGAGAACACTTGAACCACCAATGGAACAACCACTCCTACAGAAATAAAACACTTGCCACTTCAACGAGATGGGAAGAGGCACACCAAACCATTACCATCGGTCACGCTTCATCGTTAGATGCAAAGAAGATCTGAGTGAAGGTCGCCATCGAGAACCAACCTTGCGTGATGGAAGTCGACTCAGGGTCATCCCTCTCGATGGTTTCCTGGAAGACCCTTAAACAGTTAACCCCTGCCGTCCAGCGTCAAGACCTCAGAGCCCAAAGAATTATACTCAAAGATTACCAAGGGAACCGAATTCCGGTCGTCGGCTCCAGCCAAGTCCAAGTATCAATCAAAAATCGTACTGTGTTGTTACCGCTGACCGTCATCGATCGTGACCGGCCTAGTTTGTTAGGCCTTCAATGGTTCGCCCCACTTGGGATCGAGGTAGCCGGCATTCACCAAACCAGAAGCGACGACTGGGAGGAGGCCCTCATCCAGGAATTCCAGGATGTCTTTGCAGACAAACTAGGTGAGTACAAGGGGAGACCCCGATATCATTTAACCTTAACCCTGAAGTAGCCCTCATCCACCTTAAGCCTCATTGGGTACCTTTTGCCCTAAAACCAAAGCTCGATAAATTAATAGCCCAGGGTGTTTTAGAACCAACTGACCACGCCTGTTGGGAAACCCCAATTGTAACACCCATCAAACCGGATGGATCGTTAAGGATTTGTGGGGACTACCGGGCCACCCTCAATCACGCCCTGCAACAGAACGCTTACCCGGTGCCGGTGGTTCAACACCTTCTCCATTCCCTGGGGGACAGAAAAGTCTTCGCTAAATTGGATTTAGCGCAGGCGTACCAACAACTGCCTGTAGATTAAAAAACCGCAGAAGCACAGACGATTGTTACGCACCGAGGTGCTTTTAAATGCAACTGACTCCAATTTGGAGTGAGCTTGGCCCCAGGGATTTTTCAAAGTCTGATGGAGAGACTTTTGCAAGGGATCAAGGGGGTCGTGCCATATTTTGACGATGTTTTAATTGCAGCCCTGAATAGAGAAGTACTAGAGAGGTGTCTTAGAATGGTTCTCCAGAAATTTAAAGTCTCTGGCCTAAAGGTTAAAAAAAATAAATGTCAACTGTGTACAGAGAAAGTAGAGTTCCTGGGGTACCTAATCGATAAGCAAGGCATTCACCCCACTAATAGCAAACTAAGAGCGATCAAAAACACCCCAAGACCCAAGAATAGGACAGACCTCCAAGCTTTCCTGGGGCTCATTAACTTTTACATCTTCTTGCCCCAGAAAGCGACCGTAGCTGAGCCTCTACATAGATTTCTCGACAAAAAAGCCACCTGGGTCTGGGGACACCGAGAGGAGCACGAATTCCAACAAGTGAAAAACTTCCTAACCTCCGATGCTGTTTTAATGCAGTATAACGAGACTTTGCCTTTAACCATTACGTGTGACGCATCACCGTTTGGAGTAGGAGCCATTTTAAGTCATGTGTTACCAATTGGTAGAGAGGCACCTATTGCTTATTTTTCAAGGATCTTATCGAGAGCTGAACGCAACTATAGCCAAATTGACAAAGAGGCTCTTGCTGTTGTATCTGCTGTGAAA
Source organism: Hydrophis major (assembly GCA_033807585.1). Taxonomy (NCBI): domain Eukaryota; kingdom Metazoa; phylum Chordata; class Lepidosauria; order Squamata; family Elapidae; genus Hydrophis; species Hydrophis major. Next base: position 287,946,937 of record CM066328.1, read on the forward strand.
TGGTTTCATGAATATGTGTATGGACGAGCTTTTACTATTGTTACCGATCACAAGCCTTTGCTGGGGATTATAGTGGGAGACAAGTCAACCCCATATATATTGTCACCTAGAATGACTCGTTGGTCGGAGTTTTTAGCTGCGTACAATTATAAATTGCAACACCGCCTGGGGAAAGCCATTCCCCACACTGATGCATTGAGCCATGCCCCACTTCCGGAAACCATCAACGACCCAGCTCCAACCCTCACGACACTCCAGATTGAAACCCTACATTCACCGCTGCTAACAGCCAGAGACATCGCGATTGCAACGAAACGAGATCCTGTCCTGGCGCAAGTTCTCAGCTGGGTCGAACGAGGATGGCCAGTAGAACAAACCCCTGACAACTTCATCCTTTCAGAAACCGGCAAACAAAACTTTTCTCGCAGAAAGACTGCATCCTATGGGGAGACAGAGTCGTCGTCCCAGAGTGGTTACAATGAGCAGTTTTGAAAGCATTGCATGACGGTCACCCCGGCATCGTGCGTATGAAAGCACTCACACAAAGCTATGCATGGTGGCTGGGGATCGATAAGCAGATCGAAGCCTGGGTGAAGACTTGTCTAAAGTGCCAAGAAGTCAGCAGTGCCCCACCTAGAGCAACTCCAATGGAGTGGGAAACCCCCCCCTGGGGGCCGTGGTCCCACATACACATTGACTTTGAGGGACCTACTAAGGGACATACGTTCCTCCTAACAGTAGTTGCCTATTCCAACTGGCTCGAAATCCATAAGATGAAGACTACTACGACCGATTCCATCATCCGCAAATTAGATAAACTATTTGCAACACATGAACTGCCAGACATTTTAGTCTCCGATAACGGACCCCAGTTCACAGCCCTGGCGTTTGAACAATACTTAGCAGACCGGGGCATCCGCCATGCACTAACCTTGCCGGTGCATCCTGCGGCCAATGGAAGGGCCGAGCGCATGGTCCAATTTCTTAAAAAAACTCTCCACAAGATGGACCATGGGGACATTGACGACAAACTGAACAGAATACTCCTACTCCAACACATCACCCCGCACAGCGTAACCAACAAAACGCCAGCTGAATTGTTGATGGGACGCAGGCTTCACTCCCACCTCGACCATCTCCACCCAACCTACACGCCAGAGAAACCCTGTGGATCTAGCGGAAAGTGCCGTGAATTCAAGGAAGGTGACTTAGTCTTCATTAAAAATCTTTCCGGTGGACTGTTGTGGGTCGAAGCAACCATAACCCAAGCCACCGGGCCCAGATTGTACCACGTACAAACAAGGTACCGCATACAAACAAGGGCAAATATGGAAATGCCATATAGATCAGCTTCGCTCTATATGGTTGCAACCCAGTTCCCAGGACTCCTGTGACCCTCAAACTGAGGGGGGAGGGGATATCGAGGGAACCGAATTCGAGATGCTGGATGACAAAATCGAAGGAAGTCAGCAGCCCGGCGCGTTACCTGAAGAAGAATCAGGAATGGGGATTGCCTCGCCACAGAGAAATATCTCAACGGAGGCGAGCTCACAGAGACCTGAGGACAACAACGACAGAATCAGCGGCGCCGAGTCATCCTGTGTGGATGCGGAACTGCCTGTACCAGAGAAATCAAAAAACGTTCCACCGAAACCGGACTACAGACAGGAACCGGTGGGACAGTGCAAATCTAATAGACAGTTGAAACAACCTGCATATCTACGGGATTACGTCACCGCACCCCTCAAACGGAACCTAGGGGGAAGGGGTGTTATGAACTAATAAAGGCGTTTAATAAAGTTTTAACAACCTTAGGTAAAAAGCAGGGTTCTAATCCTGCACTTCTGATTGGCTGATAATAGCGACATCGGATTGGTCCTTTCAGGGAAGTCTGATTGGCTGTTAACAGGCCAACTCTCATTGGTTCAAGGGTTTAACACTTCCATGTTTTTCATTGGCTAAAAGAACAGCAGCCAACCCTATAAAAGGGCTGCTGCTGCCCTAGGTGATTGCTTTGTTCAGTATGCTTAATAAAGAGTTGAAGTTCACTGTTCACTGCCTCGTCTCCGCTCCTTGCACCTATGCGCAGAACTTAACAGGAGGTTTGACTTTATATCTCTACTGCGAGAAGATATATTACTGGACTGATATTTGTAAGTTTACTGACCTCTTTTTCGACACTGGACTTTGCAACTGAATAATCCCCGGACGGACTGAACTAGTGAATGATATATGGACTGTTTTGACTATGCTAAAAATCTTACTGGAATAAACTATTTAACTAGCACTGCGTATCTGTTTTACTGAGTGTAAAGCTACAAAAACCTTTATCTCACATATTTGCTTGCCTGACTGACTGCCGTGCAGATTCTGCTAGGGTATATCCCTAACATCTTCCATATTTGTCTTTTTGACCAGACAACTGTACATGGATTGGCCTCAAGAGCAAAATTAGGGAGAATGTCTATTACTCCTCTGATCTCAGCACACGATCTTTCTAAGACTCAGCAGACACAGTAATGTAGCACAAGTCCTTCTGTAGCCCATGGTGTACTGGTGGCCTTTTTGCTCTTCAGGATTTCCAAAATGACTTAAAGGAAGAAACTGCCTCAACTTATAAGATGGTCACTATAAAGTATAAACTAGGGGTGTCCAATCTTGGCAACTTACAGACTTGTGGACTTCATGATGCCTGGGGAATTCTTGGAGTTGAAGTCTATAAACCTTAAAGTTGCCAAGGTTGGACTTCCCTAGTTTATAAATTTTATATATGGCTGCTTCTTTATCAAACGGCCTAATATTTCCAAGGCAATTCCTACTGTTTACAATGAGAACATTGAACAGAACTGTTCTGCTGAATCTGTTGAAAAACTATCTCCCTTTCTTCTGTTCTTCTCCTTCCTCGGCCATTAAAGGTAATTTTATCAAAGTACATGAATTATTTCCATCACAGATGGGAGTTATAAGAACTATGGCCTAAATTATCTTTGATACCCTCCTTCTCAATTCCTTCTCCTTTTACAGCTTTAGACTTTAATTCTGAAAGTACAGATAGTTTCAATTCATAATGTTCTATAATTTGTAGAGCTTTGTTTTGTTTTGTTTTTTATGGAACAAAGAGTCTCATAATGAGAATAATCTTGAAAAAAAAACTCAGCAAATCTCCTATTAAGATACAACATTATGAACCTAAAAGCATGTACAAAATAATGAAGACCATGAGAACCAAAGAAAATATTACTTAGGTGGAAAGTATGACAAAAGATAAATGGGTGGACTTTATCATGTACCATTTCAAAATGTTCTTTATCAATCTACATTTTCTTTTTCTGTTGAATTCGGTTCTTATTTGGAATTTTATTTTAAACAAACCGCTTTCAGTTGTGACACCATGAGATATGATTAAGAAGTGATAACTCCTAATCACCAAAATACAGAAGAGACTTCTATTGTTCTTTCACTCAAAATAGATAATTACAAAATATCATACTAATATCTCATAGAACCACTTGTTTGTGGGCATGCACCTAAATATAATCATAGCAGAGACTTAATCCTTCACGTTTCTAAAGTTTTACAGAGAATTTTCAACTTTTAAGTTGTAGAAAGTTGAGAAACAAAGTGTCTCCAAATCAAGAAGTAGATCAATCTACAGTTTCTTATTTCCCTACTCACAACAATGGTTGATCCTGTTCTTGTAGCAAAGGTGTATATATTTTTCAGTACATTTCTCAAAATGTTTATATTTTCATTTTTTTTTTGTCAGATGTACATAGCTTTTCCTAATAATCATCCTTTGGTCATGTATTTTGTACATTATTTGCACACATAGGCATTTTTTTTCTGTAGAATTGTCACTACTATATGTTTTGAAGTTAAAACTACATTGCAAAATTAATTTACTGCATTTTTTTTTAAACAAATTTTATTAATTTTACAAACACAATACACAAAACATAAACTAAAACATCTTTTCTGAAGGCTGCCTGATCCCGGGTTAAAACTCTTCACACAGACACAAATTCAAACATCATATTCATTTTATATATCCTTCCATATCTTGTTATCATTTTCTTTTCTTTTTTTTTATAAACCAATTTTATTAATTTTACAAAAACAGTGCACAAACAATCAAAGCATAACAGCTTATAACCATTTTCAATAACATTCTTTGTCTGTTCTATTTCCAACTATCCATTCATTTTTTTTCTTTTACTATACTTCTCCTATACACTATTTGGAGTGACGCCTTTACCCTAATTTAAAAGTACTTCATATAACACTTAATTTATCTTGGGATTCTGTTTAATAAATTCTAAATTTACGCAATAAATTTTATACTCTAAATACACATATAAAAACACAATCTTATATACCTTCCAGAATCCCCCTTTTATCCTTAATTAGATTCACCCATTGTCTCTAAATAAGCTTTTTTTCTTTAGATCTTGCTTCCCACTATTGAGGCTTCTCCTCCCCCCCTTTTTCTCTTGCTTATTCTTCTCCTTGCCCTTTTTACCCCTTTGTCTCTCCTCTTCCCTTTTCTTACTCCCTTTCCTTTGCTTTCTAACCTTGCATCCACCTTTCCTCTCATTTTTCTTTTTTTGGGTTGTTTTTTCAAACCTTAAAATCCCCTTTTTCTTATCCTCTTTCTCCTCCTCCCCGGAAAAAACCCATTGTTCATCAAAGATGGCTTCTTGTTCCTCTTCTTCTTTGTCCCAGTCATTCTGCTGCGTAATCAACTTTTCATAAGTACATAACGCCATTTCTAAAAATTGAAATGAAGTGCCCAAAGTATCTTTTCCATCTTGTTCTTCCTTTTTATATTTTTTATATTCAATCTTTAGTTCATCCACAAGCGATGCCATCCTGAAAAGAAAAACTTTCCCTAAAACAACCACCCAAGTATTTTTAGTCAAAAATAATTCAAAAAGAAAGTTCCAAAAGTTAATACTTTTCTTCCTTCTTCTATTTCTCTTTCTGGGGTTACTGTTTAATCAAAGAGGTCCAATTACCATATTTCTTTTTTTAGTATTCTTGGCAATCTCCTCCTTTTTCCACTTCTGCTCCAATATTTTTCCGCTCCCTTCCCACTTGCAACATCAATTTTTAAATAATCAAAAATCCATACCTCTAATAAAGGTTTTCCAATTTCTTAAATTTTTAAGTCCAATGTCCAAGCAACTTTCAGAATATTTCACCTTCAGTGCCCAAAAAAATTTCAAATCTTCTTCTGCTTTTTTCATGGGGTGGGAGAGTGAAGAAAAAAAAAAGTTCCCTTTAACAGTTTCTCCGCCGCTTTTGATCTTCTTAGGGATACAATGTATCCTCCAGCAATTCAAACAACTCAGTTCCAGCAAATTTAAAGGATGTTGATTGACCTGGCTCAGCCAGCACTTTCACTTTTCTTGCTTCCTCCAGCACGATCTTACCCGGTTGCAGACTTCTTCGTGGCGGCCATTGCTGACCGCCGTTCCACCGCCTTGGGAAAAAGGGGTTTTTCAGGACGAGGAGGGGGTCTGCGACACCCCCAACCCCCTGTCCAGCTCCCCTCTCTCTTCGGCTGTCCCTACAGGGCAGCCATATCCCCCTGACCCATTTGGATCAGGGGTACCTCGGCGGCTAGCACAGCAGGAATCGTGAGCGGTCGCAAATTCCTGCTGCCCCGAAGCCAGGCAAAAACCGGAAAAATTAATTTACTGCATTTTTTTTTTTTTGCTGGAAAGGGGTCTCATTCAGAAGTTATGATATATCTACATTTTTATGAAGATATCTAAGTTGTTCTTCACCCAGAAGAGTTCTGAGTGAGAATTTTTGCTTCATTCTAATTGTCCTCAGAACAAGGCAATGTGGTAGGAAGTCATTCTTGAACCCATTTGTTGTTAGCACAGTGTTTTTCAACCTCTGCAATTTAAAGATGTCTGAACTTCAACTCCTGATGGCTGGCAAATTCTGGGAGTTGAAGTCCACATATCTTGAAAATTGGTGTAGCTGAGAAATATTGTTCCTTTAATGAAGTGTCTGCATTAAAAATGGCAGCAGCTTGGATTCAAGGAAGCATCTTCATTTCCAATAAGTTGGGGAATTGTTGTCTAATTTAAAATTACCAAAAAGAACTTGAAATTCTTTTTTTTTTTTCAAATTTTTTTATTAATTTTCAATAAACAAACATAGACAAACAAAACACAAAACATGAAAACATAAAACTTTTTTTTGGGAAAGCGGCTTAGTCCCGGGTTACATCTTTTTGTGCAGACATAAATCAAATTCATGCTCATCTTATATACCGTTTCATATCTTATTTAGCATTCTATATTTTCCATATGACTTCTCCCCTCTTTTCACTCTCTTAATTCTATTTTATTTATTTCATCTCAATTTAAATCATTATACTTGTATCTTTTGTCCGTTCTTTTTCAATTATCTATTTATCTTTTCTCTTTAACACAAAACTTCTCCTGTAATCACTGATTGAAGTGTGACGCCTTTCTATCTTTCCCCTAAATTTAACACTTAAAATAATTTATGATTTCCATTCTGATTCTGCTTAGTATATTACACGTACTACATTTTAAAATAAGAAAATAATAAGTTTATAATATAGTTAAAACCATGTTCCACAGCAAATTAAACTCTATCATTAAATCTTAGACATTTTACACATTCCCTTTAATATTTTATTAAATCATATAATATTCCAAGTTTCTAATTCTATTTCAAATACAAATACTACAATACAGTCTTATGTACTTTTGCAGAATCTCTTTTTAAATTGTATTTTACCCTTTGTCTCTGAAAAAAACCTGTTTTTAACATCTTGTTTTAAGCCTTTATAACTTCTCTTCCCTTTTTTCCTTCCTTTCTTGTCGAATCTAGCCTTTTTACTACCATCACCCTATCTCTTAATATCCACCCTTTTAGTCTCCCCTCTCTGTTGTATTCCTCTTTTCTGTTGCTTTCTGACATTGTTTCGTTTTTTCACGTTATTTTTCCCTTTTTTGGTTATTTTTTTAAATCTTAAATTCTCCATTCTCTTTCCCCACTTTCCCTTTTCTTCCTCAACTAAAGTTGTTTGTTCATTAAAGATGGCTTCTTCATCATCATCCCAGCCTTCTTGTTGTTGTAATTCCTGGTAGGTAGAAATTGCCATTTCTAAGAACTGAAAAACAGATCCAGAAGAGCCCTCCCCTTCTTGTTCCTCTTCTTTTAACTTTTTGAATTCCATTTTCAATTCTTCAACAGATAATGCCATTGTGAGATTTTTTTTAAACAACCCAAATGTTTTTAGTCTTTCAAAAAATAGTTTCCAAAAGTCTCAAAGTCACTAAGCAATCTAAATCAACACAAACTGTTTCATTTAGCACTTTCTTCTTTTTATACTTTCTCTTCCTGGGGTAGAATTCAATTGCAAAGTTCCAAAATGTATTTTTTAGAAGTCTTATTACAGTTTATCTCTGATCTTGTAAGCTCCAAGCAATTTCCTCCAGCAAAGTCTTAATATAAATTTTTTACCTCTCTCTTCCCAGTTATAGCAAAAAGATTTTAATTTTTTAATTCCAATGTTCAGAAATCTTTAATGTCCCCTTGGCTTTAATTTTCAAATTGAATTACCTTCTGTTGCCAAAATGGGTTTTACCAATTTCCATCTGCTATCTCTGTAGGGAAGGAGAGTGAGAAAAAACAAACTTTCCCTTTTCATTTTCATCTGCCACTTTTTACGATCTTCTTAGGGAACAATGTATCTTTAAGAAAGTTGAATTTCCAGGGTATTTAGATGTTACTTGTTGTCCCAGTTCAGCCAAAAACTTTCACTTTCTCAGCTTCCCCCTGCACATTCTTGTCCAGCTGAAAGCTTCTTTGTGGCAGCCATTGTTGACCGCCACTCCACTGCCTTTGGAAAAGGGAGTTAAGCCGGCTGAGGAGGGGGGTTGCAATTCCTCCAGACCCCTGCCCAGATCTCCCCTGTCTTCAGTTACCACTACGGGGTAACTATAGCCTCCAAATCCAACTGGATTGGGGGCACTCCAGCAGCGAGCGCAGCAGGAACCGCGCACGATCGTGGATTCCTGCCGCCGCCGAAGCCTTGCAAACTGGAACTCCAGAACTTGAAATTCTTGTGAGAGGGATGAACTGTTATTTTGAAATCCCAATTTAGCATGGAAACTGCATAACCTAATTTTATATATTTACCATTGTTTGAAGAGATGCTTTCCTGACATTGTATTAAATGCTGAAGAGAGCACAACACTCATTTCCTGCTACATATAATGTGCAATTTTTTAGGTTAGGCTTATGTGTTACATCAGTCATTATTCATTGATAATAAGTCAATATGTATTTATTTATTTGTTGTGAAATCACAGCTAAATAATAGTTTTGAGCAGAGATATCTTTCCAAAAGTCCTCCCACTGCCATGTGGAAATCAAACCATAATAGCGTTAAACTTTCTGCTATGACTTTAAGCATAAATTGATCCCTTGAGCAGTTCTACTACTATTTATAGAATGTTTCTGTTTCATTTGCCCCCCCCCCGATATTTTTTTTCAGTCTGAATCTACAAAAGAAGAAAAGAAAAAAGAAAGAAATGCAGTGACTAAAGAAAAATATAAAAACTCCTTTTGTAAAGGTGATCTTTGTAGGCAGAAATGACTCACTGGCCAAAAGTAATAAGTCAATCAACAAACCCACAAAGATAAAATGGCAGCATTTTGTCTTACTAAGATAATTCTAATATGATTTTAACAACTGACAAAATGTATAGAATGAAAAGGCCTTAACAACTGCAAAAAACTCAAAAGAGTATGCTTCATATATTCCATTTAAAACATGTCTTCATAACATTAATGTAAGTACTGGAAACTGAGTCTAAAACTGTGAAGAATGGTGACAATGCAGATAGCAATAGCACCTGTACCTATATACCATCCCACGGGATTTTACAGCACTCTCTAGACTGTTTACAACATTAGCATATTGCCCTCAACAATCTTGGTCCTCATTTTACCAACCTCAGAATGATGGAATGTCAAGTCTACTTCAATTTTCATCAGGATTGAACTCCGGGCTGTGGGCACAGTTCACCTGCAATACAATATTATAACCACTGCAATGAGCAGAAGGCTCCAGTTTAAGCTTAAATTCACAAGATGGCTACATTTCTGTCTTGGATCTCATCTATAAAGGGAAGATAAGCTGCTTACAAGGCTGCTGGTAGACAGGCAGGAATTTTGTTTCAACAAATTATACGAAGTTTTGAGTTTTTAAAACTTCACAAACCTAGTTAGGGTTTTGTTTTGTTTTGTTTTGTTTTGAAAAAGTAACCAGGACAGAGACATAAAAGTGCAAGGAACAAGCCATGAAAGTGCAGCCTGTATGAATCAATCCTTGCAGGCATCATGTTATATCTAACACCCTGAAATGAAAAAGTAATGCCTGAGCATCATTTCCCAAAGTATTTTTTTTTATTCAACTATCTTGTCTAAGGAAATTGCAGAGGTTTCTGGGTAGAAAATTGGAGAAAGGATATGAGCTTTATTATGTATATATACACATTATATTGTATCATTGTTTAATGTTTGGAAATAAAGGAATATTCCAACTGAAAAATCACTTTTCAGATGTTAGGATTATAATCTTCCTTTGCTGGTTCTAAAGGGATGAATAAAGTATTTTGCAAAGCATGTGAAATGCAATCACCCAGAAAATTTAATGTGCAATATTTTATTATGAGCATTCAAAATGTCCTAAAACAGCATTCAAGGTATTTTGCATTTTTTGAAAGGAGATTTGAAGGAGAACCTGCAGGAGAGAATATATCACTCACTGATTCTTTGGGAGAAGATTATTGCTTGCTATGTCACCTCTGCATGGACTATGTTTAGGCCACAGGTTATCTAACTTATACTGTATATAGGCATCCCTTAATACGTTGAATTAGATGATGCTAATACTCGTATTGCACCAAACTGACTCTCTTAGACAAATTTTTAGGTCAGGGTCACAGCATAGAAAAAAAAAAAAAAACCAAGGTAAAACTAAAATGCAGCTGTTAGGTCTTTAATTTGTCAATTTGTGTAAAGAAAGCTAGAATTTGGAGGACATGATAGAAATTTAAGGCTACATGCGCAAATCCCTAAGAATGATCCACAACTCAGAACTGTACCTTAGGAAAAAAAAGAAAAAGCAGATATCCCACCTCTGCCAACACCACAAATAAATCAATTTAAAGAAGCATAACTTAACCTAGTAGATAGAAATTATTTCTGTTCTTAAGCTCAAAAGAACCACTTACTCTGCTTTAAAGCAATCATATACATGGCAAACATGACATAAACATCCCATGAATTCAATTGTGGGGTTTTTTTTTCCTAACAAGCTTTGTGCTTTAGTTTCCTGTATGTGCTTCAGAGACTACAGTATTATTGTACCTGGAATTAAATTTGGCTTCATTCCCACAAAAGCCATTGCTGGACAAGCATGTCTCCTCTGAAGTAAATCCTACCAAATTCACTAGGACTGTCAAATAAGGATGCATGAGATTGCAGACTTATAGAACAAATGCATACCTTTTTTTCCTACCCATTATGTTAATAGATTAGTTTTCTTTCCTTTTTCGAATTCATCCAGACCACAAGAACTAAAAATATGAGAGTGGGACGTGATGGCAAGTTGATCACTGTGTTTAAGATGAGGATTTTCCCTTTATTGCTGGTTTGGATGCAAAGGACACTCCAAAGTCAACTCTTATTATACCTTTGCAAAGTCTAAACTATGCCACCACGTACAAAAATGACAAGTTTTAATTGTTTGTCTCTTTTCTTGAGAGAAAAGGCAAAGTCTGTTCTTAGAGATTGATTGGGGGGGTGGGAGAGAGAATTTGTCCACATTTGGGATTTTAATGAAATCTGTCATGGCGAAGTCTGTTATAGAGTGCAATTATAAAATGAGAAGCAGATTAAAACATATTCATGCTGTGCTTTTTGATATGAGAATCTTATTTTCCCAGCTTTAAAATCCAATCCTCCATTTTTAAACAAGTGCATATATACAAATCACAAATATTTATGAAAGCATCATACATGCATTATAACAGAATTTTCTTTTTGCAAACTGCATTCATTGGCAACATGTCCTATAACAGTAATTTAATGGGTACTATCTAAATAAAATGACTATTTCCATGCTACTCTTTTGAAAAAAAAATGCAAACTAAGAGAGAAATGAGATGACATGCAGCAAAATACGTTGAACTCAGCAAAATGCATTTTCATATCTCACCATCCATATCACAAAACAAATATCAGATCTATATTTTAGACAGAAACTTTTTTAAAAAAATCTTCCAAATATCTTACACATAGCATTAAAACACTTAAAACAGTGTTACACAACCTTCCAGATTAGCAAACATTAACCCACCTTGTAAATCAGATAGAAAATATTTAGATGAATATTTTATTAAAGTGGGGATTTATATAGGCTATAATAGTTATACCAGAATGTTCTAAAGCAGAGGTCTCCAAACTTGGCAACTTGCTGGCTGAAGAATTCTGGGAGTTGAAGTTCACAAGACTTAAAGCCGCCACATTTGGGGACCCCTGTCCTAAAGAATGGAAGAGACTTCATTCTTTACTCTGAGTAATCCAATTGGACAATTCAGAGAAACTACACATGCGAAGCTCTGCTGTTCAGACAGTAGGATGGAGGCAGATGTTATCTCTTATTGATGCTAACTGAGAAACAAATCAATACACAATTCAATATACCAAGACTTGAGTTGGCACATTTATTTTTTTTTTAAAAAACCTTTTGCTAATGGCAAGACCATATTGACATGGGAGAGCTTTTGGTCCTTTAGATCCCAAGTGTCATCCAGACCTACCTTGGCATTGTCTCTAGTGCAGCTGTGGCACATGTGTTGAGTCCTGTCATAGCATGGAAGAGCTGTGGGGTGAGCTTTGAATCCTTCATGTCTTTCCATGATAGTATTCCTAATGCAACTGGCAGAATCAGATTATCCCTGACACCATCTTTCCTTAAAGACAACTACTCGCTGTACTAGGGCAGATAGGGCAGACATTCTCCCTCCACTAAGTATTGCCATATGACGTGGAGATGGTATTCTTTTCTGTGGAGATGGTATTCTGAGGAGGTGATATTCAGCAGGTTCTAACCAGTTCTGGAGAACCGGTAGTGGAAATTTTGATAGTGGATAGTGCAGAGAACTGGTAGTAACCTTCCCCCAGGAGTGGGGAGGGAATGGAGACTTTGCAGTATCCTTTCCCTGTCATGCCAACCAAGCCACGCCCACAGAACCGGTAGTAAAAAAATTGAATCTCACCACTGTGTGGCAGCCCCTGCCCTATAGAACTTCCTGCCCCCTGAAGTTCAGGAGGCCTCTACCTTCCTAAGTCTTCCAAAAAGCTTTGAAGACAAGGTTTCTCCCCCAAACACTGGGGTGAGAGAAAATATGATTTTGTGCCAGGTTGTTGTTTTTGATATTTTTGGTGCATCTGGAACCCAACAGGACAGACACAGATTTCAGAGGATAATTAGGACTGCAGAAAAAACAACTACCAACCTCCCTTCCATTGAGGACCTGTATACCACATGAGTCAAAAAGAGGGCTGTGAAAATATTTACACACCCCTCACATCACGGACATAAACTGTTTCAACTCCTTCCCTCAAAATGACACTACAGAGCACTGCACACCAGAACAATCAGACACAAGAACAGTTTTTTCCTGAAAGCCATCACTCTGCTAAACAAATAATTCCCTCAACACTGATCAACTATTACAAAGTCTGCACTACTATTACTGTTAATCTTCTCATCACTCCTTATCACCCATCCCCTCCCACTTGTGACTGTATGACTGTAATTTTGTCGCTTGTATCCTAACGATTTATTTGGACTGTTTCCTAGTATGATTTGATTGCTTATTGTACCCTATGACTATCATTAAGTGTTGTACCTTATGATTCTTGACTCTTGACGAATATATCTTTTCTTTTATGTATACCGAGAGCATTTGCACCAAGATAAATTCCTTGTGTGTCCAATCACACTTGGTCAATAAAGAATTCTATTCTATTCTATTCTTAGTTTGTTCATTTTATTATGGCTTTTATATTGCTTTTACTTTTGACTAGGAGTTGGCCAGAGATAAAAGATAGCCAGTTATATAAATGTTTTAAATAAATAAATTCTGACATTATTACTTCATTTCAGATCAGAGTATCAGTGACGGACCCCATGCCTCCCTATAATTCCTTAATTACTCCTTAATTACTTTCAAAAAGACTGTAGTTTGCAGATGTAAGCCTCTTGATTTATTTTAGAGCTATATATCTTGACATATTCCTTAGGTTGAGAGAAATAACTGATTGAAAGGCCTCCAAGTAAGCCACAAAAATATATAACAGAAATACATGGAAAACATGCCACTAAAACAAACCCACACTTATCCCTAGCCACTAAATGCTTCCTTGAGTGAATGACATCATTGCTGAGAGTCCTCCTGGCTGAGTCTTGGTCAGGCCCTTGGAAAAGAGGGTTCCAGGAGTGGAGAACAGCCAGCCATTAGGGAGGATGGACCATTGAAGGAAGAAGACTAAAAGGTATCATTAACTGGGAGCAACTTAGCAATTATAAAGCATGTCATTATATTCATATCATAGTGAAGGTATGCACTTTATAGAGCAAGACAGAGTTAACGGAAGAGAACAAGAAAAGAAAGCCACAAGAGAGCAAGTGAAAAACAATAAAAGAGGGACTAAGAAGAGAGCAATAATGAAGAAGTATACCCCAATCAAGGAACTGCCAAACAAGCTAACATTAAA